>ML675610.1:69390458-69885268 GCA_007922155.1 Mesoclemmys tuberculata
CTATATTAGTACTAAACTTAAACAATTCCTCTCCCTCCCTAACGTTAGGGAATGACTGATCTGGTCGTTTGTGTAGCTAACTATTATCCCCTTTTAGAGGACTGTTGCGGGGCACAGATCAGCATTCATATCACATTCCCCATCAGTGTCCAGCCCAAGCCAGGAAAACTAATGATCCAACCAGGAGACTAAATTTGGTGATGAATCCTGGTCATGTGCCACTTGAGGCACGCTGCACATACGCTAACAAAAGGACCGTGCAGCCCAGGTTTTAACTTTGCATCTCTCAAGTTTGTTTCACTCTTTACCATAATTCAGCCACCCACTCAAACATAAACCTGAAATTATAAACTGGCAAAAGTCTTGCATTTGTTTGTTTATTAGTTTTTCAATAAAATGAAAAACATGGTAGTTTCCAGAGACAAAAGTATAGTCTTAAATTTTGTAAATTCCAGTTGGACTGCATCACTTCCCAGAAGTGAAAACCATGGACAGAAATTGTGGCTACAAACAAAGATTCATTTATTAAGGTGTGTTAGTCATGTATGAGGCATTTGCCTTTAAATGATTAACACTTTTTTGGAGATATCTAGAACTACTAGACGTGTATCTGTCTTTGCTGAACTAACATATAATTGACTATCCCAGCTGTACGTGGTTAGCAGTCTGCTTAAGGAGGTTATCGATATCACACTTCTGTTGTATTTAGTGTGGTATCTATAACTCTTTCACTACACTGCATTCATTACAATAAGTTTGAACTGGGTGTGCATTTACCAAGATAATACATTTCTAGAGCTGGAATTAAAAAAAGAGACATTAAAATAAACTTTGTAAACAGTGAAAGAAGACCTCTCCAAGTCCTCTCTGTTGTTAGAGTTAAGTTCTAAGCACATCGTTAGGCAGAAGAGGAGCCAGGTAGATTAAAATAAAGAACATCATTACTTTTGTTTGCCAAACAATCTACAAGTTCATACTCAACAGGTTTTTTTTTTAAAAAACTACTTTCAAATTAAGTAGTGAAAACACCAAAAGGAGCGGGAATATAATCAACAATTGCATTATCTGACCTATTGTGTAAGAACTGTAGGGATGAATCTAATGGACACTTACGCTAGGATGCTGACATTCTTATTTCTAATCAATTTAAAGAAATGGGCCTGATTCACCACTTTTTTGCATCTTGTGCAATCATTTACATCTGGCGTAAAATCACCCTGAGTCAGAAAGGTACCATTTTATGCCCATGCTGCACAGGTATAAATGACTACTTGAGCAGTGGGCATCTGAGCCTGTGGAGAGATTCTAATATCAGTGAGCCCATCTTCAGTTAGTATCTCTAACTTTTAGGAGCTCCTCTGTCTGACACTAGTACAGAACTTGCTAGTAATATTTTCACCCTTGCAGGTAATTCATGACTAGGGCTTTGGATTATTTTTCTCTCCGAAGTACAGTGGCCTCTGATGAAATGAAGCTTACAAACTACTAGTGCAGGGAACAATATGGTATTTTAATATATTGAAATGCTGACTTAGAGACTATATCAGTAGATTATACTGTCATCTAGTGGCAGCTAAACAAACTTGCAACCAAAATAATTGAGTCTAATGCACTTAATACTGACTATACAGCACACAAGAGATTTTCTGCTGATTGACCAGCTAAAACAACCAAAAAATCAAGTATATGAAATATACAATGTGTACCACTAAACAAGTGGAGAATATGTATGTGCCTAATGAATTACATTGGCCTGCAAAATTTGGAAATAAAATGTTGAGTAATACTCCAAAACTACTGAATAGCTCCAGTATCCCGACTTGGAGGCTGTGTAACCCTATCAAGCTCATCCTACTTGCTGAATAATGGAAATGCAAAAGCTGTGGACCTAAATTCACAGAAAATCCAGAACTCTCAATTCCAGTAGCAGAGGACATGGAGGAAGCATATTGCATAATCTTTAAAATGGGCCATACACCTTGGGGGTGTATATCTTATTAGCAGTTGGTTAACTGGAGATTCCATACAGCTAAAGATCAAATTGGTTATAGTATAAGTGAGAGGTAATGGGGACTTACTTCCAAATGCACTTTTCTAAAATATTGATCAATCAGTTTGGGGAACACTGAACTTAAAACATCAAGACATGAACTCCTTTTGTGTTTTTTTCCCTATCTTCTTATGGCCAAATTCTGTGCTCAGCACTGTGTAGCTATAACTGTGGTTCACGTAGAAAACATCTGCATAAGATTCACTGAGAAATAAAAAAAGTTCTCTCTCTAACCTATTGCAAATTGGAGGTCTTTCAAAAAGATGGCTGTTAGTTTTTTAAAAGGCAGATGGGTATATTGTTTTGATATATTCTTTTCTATTCCATTCCTCATGCAGCCTAACATTTTGTTTTGCTTTCTTGGACTGCTTGTGCAAAACTTGCTTATTCGCAAAAGTTCGCAAGAAAGGCCTTTAGGTTATATTTGTGCTAGTGTCGTATATATGAAAACCTGTATACCCAATTATCCATCCCCTGGGCCAGGCTGTCTCCCCTCCCAGTGAATTGTTCTTTTTATGGCTGTAACAAATTTATTTTCTGCCTTTCACTATTCATGTGTAGACGGCCTTCCCTAATTTATTTATACTTGTATTTTTGTAATTTGCAAAATGAAATGATGTACAGGAAGGAATTCTCAGTAGTATAAATATGTGTGATCACAAAGAATGCACTTGTAACTGCATTAAATAAACGTCAAAACTAAAAAGCATTGTGATTGCAGCAGGCCATTTAATATGCATACTCTTTGCTTATATTAACCTATATTAGCTAATCACTGAAGAAATAAGAGAACCAATATCTCAGTGTGAATTAACAATGCTGGCTGTGGGAGATTGTTAATTTAGATCGAACACAGAGAGAATTACAAGCAAGAGACACAAAATTAGGAATTAGCACATTCTGAAGTTTTATTGTACTTTATCTTACATACATTATTTTTCTATTGGTTAGAAAGATGATATAGAAAATTCATACATAAAGGAATTAAACATGATTCATCTGCCTGCAGTATATAAACAAATGTAGCTGAGTATATAAACAAATATGGGAGAGTAAGAAAGAGATGGAGGGACAATTATTGTCACTTTTAGGTTCTAAATCTGTATATCGTCTTAAATCCACATACTAATTTTTTCAGTATTCTGCGCTTTCAATGAAACTTTGAACTTGAGAATCCCAAAGCTCTTTATAAATTGCGTGAGTGTGTTGCCCCCATTTTGCAGATGAGGCAACTGAGTCACAGTGAGATTTCAGCCAAAATTTTTCCAGAAGTGATCATCAGTTCTAGGTGTCTAACCTGAGACAGCTAGCCTCTGATTTTCAGAGGTGAAGCTCTCACTGAAAATAATGATGCTCAGGAACTCTGAAAATCAGGGCCCAGCCATCTCAAAATAAGCACCTAAAACAGAGGCTTTCATAATTAACAGTCACTCATAAATTTAGGCCACTGTCACTTGTCCAAGATCACACATCAGTTCAACAGCAGAGTAGAGATTAAAGTTCAAATCTCCTGATTTCCAGGCCTTGACTTTAACCAGTATACCATGCTAGCTTCATAGCCATGTCACAGTCCATCATACTGTCAATGCATTATGTCTAAACATGTTGCTAAATAGATTCAAATTTCAAACACAGCAAATGGATAATTATTATATTTCCTTAGCCGTATTCTACTGTTCCTGCTGTCCAGTCTAATAATTGATATTTCATTCTTCAGTTATCTTTTCAATGCAGTTCTATGTGTTTACATTTGTAACAAGGTCTGGTGCTGTTCTAACAACCAAATTCCAGAAGCACTACAGTTTACATGGGTCTGTAGCTGTAGCAAAAGAAAGAGTTAAAGCCTGATCTTGGTCTGTTAGGGTGATCCAGTCTTTCAGGATATAGGGGCTCTCAAATTGTAATTAGTGAAGTTGGAAAACATAAGGCCGGTACCTAATACTTTTCAGACCCTTGAGCAGACCACAGATCTCTCTCCACCACTAGGAGGTGGAAGCTAATGGAAAGCAGCTGCTGCACTTCACATGCACACTATACTTTGTTCCAAATGCTCTTGCTGATTGGAATTTGTTTCAGGTCAGCAGCCCAGTAAAGCAGCCATATTTAGCTCCCTTTTACAAAATCAAGATGTATTTTAATCCCTCAGAATTCACAACGAAAAGCTGCTGTTCTCCCATTATTAGCAGGCAACAATGGATCACTACATCAATAATCTACTATCAAAGGATGTTTTAAAGAGTGCTTTCAAGTATAAGATAAATTAGAGAGATTGGTTATTCAGATGTATCTGTAAGGGGTTCTGAATATACCAAAATAATCTTTCCAGGACCTCTTCTGCTGATTTCTCTTCATTCCCAAGGTGAACTATTGCTCTGATCCCCTTTTCTGATGCTCTGACACCTTCCTTTAGTTTCTCTTCTGCTATTTGTGCCAGCACATTCTCTCTACTGCTTTGTGAAAAAGACACTTGCTTATTCCTTACTCTTTAACCTTTACTATTTGTATAAAATTCTTAATTACAAATATTAAGCTTTTCATTGCTTTGTATTACAGTAGGTTCTAAGTTTTCAGCCAAGAGCACAATCCCATTGTGCAGGGTGCTGTATTTACACATAGTAAGAGAATGTCCCTGCTCAACAGGGCTTATAGTCTAAATAGATGAAGGGTGGAAAGGGAAGCAGAGGCACAAACAGTTGCCAGATGTCACACAGCATGTCAGTGGCACAGCCAGAATTAGATCTCAGTTCTCCTGAGCCCAAGTTAAGTAGCCAATGCATTAGACAACAGCACCATACAATTACAATTGAAATGTAAGAGCAGTGCAAGTGAATGACATTGAAGCTCGTACCTGCCAGTGCAGTCGGTTTTAGCTTAAAAAAAAGCTGTAGAGATTTTTAACAGCTCCCCTGTGAAGCTCCTTAAACATTTAAAGAAAACAAGTCTGCAAATATCACATTATTAATAGAAAAAGATACCCCTCTCTCTCCCTTCCCCCCACGAACAACACGTGCACGTATTCTCAGGGGGCTGTACTGGTGCTGGCTGAGGGGAGGGAGGGGGAAAATGTGCCACGAGTCAGGTGACTGCAGGAGAATTTAGACCTAGATGCCTCTGGCTCCCCTGCTGTAGAATGAAACTTTTTATTATTAGTATTTCTCTGATTTGTGAAGAAAGATTTTGTTTATTTAAACAGACAGGTAATTGAAGAGCAATATCTCCAGAATGCCAGATTTATTTCTTTGTACAGTGGTGGTGGTTGTGAAAGGAAACCTGGGAATTGTGTCTGTTATTGCATTATTTCTTTTTTTTTTTGTATGGTACCAAAGGCCCCAAACAGTATTGTGGCCCCCTTGTGCTAAGTGCTGTACAAGGCACATAGCAACAGACAATCCCAGTCCCAAAGATCTTAGAATCCAAATAGACAAGCCAGACAAAGGAGTATTAACCCTGTTTTACAGATGGGGAACTGAGGCACAAAAAAATTATAGGACTCGCTCAGATTTACACAGGAAGCCAGTGGCAGTCCAGTGTCTTAAGCACAAAACCTCTCTGTCTCCTCCTTCCTCTCTGTCTGTCTACATTATGGTGACTAACTAGATTTATCTAAATAGTAAAGGTCCATTCTAAGTGGCAATGCAAAAAAAATGGATACATAAGGCCCGATTCTTCTCTTTTTTACACCAATGTAAATAAGCAGTAACTCCACTGAACTCAGTGGCATAAAGCTGGTGTGCATGAGAATGTGTTCAGGTAAATGCAGAACTATCTGCAATTATACAATTTCTCTGACAAAAACAAATCACTCTGAAAAAAACTGAAAGCTTTTGTTATATGGAAATCACTAATGGCACAGATAAAATATAGCCACAGATAATGACACTGATTAGAGGATCCCAGCAGACTGGATTAAAAAGAAACTCATTATTTTATATAATTCCATCAGTTATATGGCGAGTCTCAAAATGAGGTGTCTTGACTTTATCAAGAAGAGCAAAACTTGTCAAGTGCCCTCTTGAGCACTTTTTTATCTAACGCAGCACTAAAGACCAGTTCACCCCAGGGAATGCTAGTCATCAAATTATCATGTGTAGTTTGGCTTCTTCTGTTCATTTAATCTGTGTCTCTACTAGCATTAGTATAAATTTTCAGAGTTGCATTTTGAAACAGTACATGTTTTGGGACACAGATTATCATATATTCTATTTTTGTACATTGCCTAGCACAATGGATTCCTGATCCTTTATTGGGGCCACTAGGTGCGACAGACCCATAAATGTAAATTAATCTTATCGGTCATGTCATCAAGGCTCAGGTGTAGACAACATGGTGGTTAAAATGCCAGCTGCTGATCTATACTAGCACCCCTACCATCTCTAACACAGATGGAGCTGCACCAGTGGTAGCGAAACGGCCTTGAAATGAATATGCCGCAGTTGTGTAGGGCATGAGTACAACCTATTTGGGAATGTAATTTGGATGTAGTAATTAAGTAGTTTCATTTAAAAAAACTCTACCACCATCACCAACACACTTTGCCATTTATTTGCTCCATGTATCTCTTGGAAATAAAAGTATTGGTCTGTGCTGGAGAACTGGAAAGTGCAGAATTCATCGAAGACCACATCCTCTCTGGTAATGTCCCTAAATCAACAGGTAGACAATTTCTATATGCCCAAACTCTTTATATTATCACTTTGTATTCTAAAACAGGAATGCTACAGTGTGCTCAGATCATTAACAAATATGTAGTAACAACTTATCTATGGTACTTATATGGTCCCCATCACTGTCGTAGCTGAGCACTTCCCCTCTTCAATGTATGTATCCTCAAAGCACACCTGTGAGATGAGGAAGTCGTACTATCCCCCATTGTATTGTTTAGGCTCTGGGCCTAAATGACTTGCTGAAGGTCACACAGGAAGTCTGTGGCAGATCAGGAAATCAAATCCAGGTCTCCCAAATCCCAGGCTTATGGCCTAAGCACTGGGCCTTCCTTCCTCTCTTATGCAGCATCAAGGTGTCCATGAAGGATATATCGAAAAGAGTTGATATGTGCTGTGACATTCTTGTGTGCAGATGCACCGTCAGCGTATGGTAGTTTGCAGTTACATGGACATAATTACTAGATCATGACTTCTGAAGGGGACTACTCTGCCGAAACTCAACCTTTTTCTCTAGTGGACAGATCCCTTGCAAAGAGATAAAGTGACTTCTTCACCAGGGTTTTGTTTTAACAAGTTTCCTGGCTTTAGCTGACCTTGTGTGAATGTTGATTCTCAACTAGTTGGAAACTCCCAGCTAAAGATGGGTCTGAGCTGTGAGGATCAGGAGCTGAATTTTTCCCAGGCTCTGAAGCATTCACATTTGCATTTGTAGTTCAGGGCCCAAACTGCAGAGTTTGGATCTGAACTTTCCTAATGTTTGGGAAGTTCCAGTTCAGGCTATTTTCAGCAAAAAACACCTTTCCCAGCTACACAGCTTCTAACATTCATGGGAGAGAGAGAGTCTTCCCTCTCATCAGCTTATGCTTTTTCTGCTAAATGGAGCCTCTCTCCTCGTTCATGAACCGATCCTGAGTTCTTCTAATTTCTTTGTTATTCATAAATGTTCTCCAAATAGTTTGGGTAAATAACGTTCAGCTGTGGGCTCTTCATGGCTGGTTCTTATTTAGGGTGTGAGATTGCTCACTTACATCAAATTGCGTTGTTTCTGCTCCTTGAGTGAAAAACTAAAACTATATATAGAGGAGAAAAAACAATGCAAACAGCAAACAATGAATTACAAACACTTTGTTTTGCGTTAGCTTGTTCGTTTGTACACATGAAGCATTTCCCAAATATTCATGTAAAAATAAACCTGGGAGGCTCACAAACAACATTAAATGCAAAGGGACACAAACATGGTCCAAGAAAACAGCAGTTCTGAAGACTATTGAATATTTGCCACAGCTGTCTTTGCAGTATTCAAGCAGCTCTAGCCTAATGTGCCAGGTATTTATCCCATACCTTAGATAGGGCTGTTATATTATATATACACATTTATTTGTTTATTACAAGAATACTAAAGTCTCTATTAAGAGAACATTGTGGTCACAGTACAGGAAAGTATCCCTGTTTATGTGCTTCAGCACCTCTTTAGTTGCTTTCCTGAATCAGGGCCAAAGACTGCAAAGTTAAACATCCAAAAGTAAGAAAATACAAAAGATAAGGTCGCATGCACTGGGGATTTTAGGCACTACCAGAATACAAATAATAAACAATAGCATTATGAATGAGGTTAAATCTTATTATAGATTGGATTATTGAAATTGAAACCTCACTGAAATGGGTGGGTGTGAACTCACCCTTCAGTTAACATAACTGTAAGACTGTTAATCACAAGTCCTCACTTAAGACAAAAGGATTGTGAATCCATGCAGGAGTTTTGGACTATATGGTCAGAGGGTTTATGCTGAGTATCATTTTGGGTAAGAGAGAGAAAAAGGCAGAACTCATAACCAGCGAGAGAAAGAGGCAGCAAGAAAGCCAAGCAGCAGCCGGTAAGCATGGTGTGACTCAGGGAGAAACCTACAGGAAGGTTATGAGTCTGGTGTACTGGCCCAAAATAGAGAACAATAGAAAACTCCAAGTTATGAAAGGATTGGTGAAGTGGCATAATTAGTCACTGTGGCTTGAATAATCTTTTATGTTTGTTGAATAGACACAAAGAGGGGTTATGTACCACATGTAAGATGAAAGAAACAGTTGATCACCTGATATGGGAATGCAGAGAGTGTTCCCAGGAAAGGAAGGTTCTTCATGAAGAATTTAGATGCTTTAAGGTGCCAGAATATACTTGGAGACCTTTGCGGAGAATATCAGGAAAGTGGGTAACATTAAAAAAGCTCTACTGTGTTTTCATTCCATCCCTTTCATCATCTTTGTCATTCACCTCTGGATGCTTTCTAATTTCTCTACATCCTTTCTATACTTTGGTGACCAAAATTGGACACAGTACTCCTGGACACAGATCTCCAGCTGAGGCATAACAAGCGTTGAGTAGAGCAGGACTATCACATCCCATGACTTGCATACTATACCTCTGTTAATGCAACCTAAAACTGCATTTGCTTTTTTTGCAACAGCATCGCATTGCTGACTCCTGTTGAGGTAGTCATCCACCACAACTCCCAGATCCTTCTCAGCAGTGCTGCTGCCAAGCTAGTTATCCCCCAGTCTGTATTTGTGCATTTGGTTTTTCTTCCCTGGTGTAGCACCTTACATTGTTGAATTTCATTTTGTTGTTGATAGCCCAGGTCTCCAATTTATCAAGATCCCTCTGAATTTTAGCTGTATCCTCTAATGTGTTGGTAATGCCTTCTAGCTTTTGGGTCATCTGCAGACTTGATCAGTATGCTGACTATTCGTAGGTCATCATTAATAAAGATGTTAAACAGCACTAGGCCCAGAAGAGATCCCTGTGGAACCCCACTTGAGCCCTCTCTCCAATCTGACATCATTCCATTAATAGTTACTCTTTGTGGTTGTTTAACCATTACGTGTCCATTTAATGGTAGTTCTGCTGAGCCCACATTTCTCCAGTTTACTTATCAGAATACCATGTGGGACTGTGTCAAAAGCCTTGCTGAAGTCCAGGTATATTATGTCCATCACATTACCCCATCGACCAAACCAGTTACCTTGTGTCATGAGGTGAATGTACCCAGTCCCCTTTTTGGTGAGGTGGCAGAGCAGGTTTGGCCCATGCTTAAGTCTCCCTGGTCAGTCCCAGCCCCAGGGTAGGGTGGTCTAGTGGCCAGAATCAGTGGGTTCAACCTTAGCTGCAGGGCAGGGAAGGCCTCGTGGCCAGAGTCAGTATGGTGGCCCTGGTCCTAATAGCCAGGTGAAGTAGGCCACCACCTAGAGGTGGGTGGTCACCGAGATGGGGGACCCAGCCCCTCCCTACTCTAACAGGTCCTAGCCCAGGGCCCTGACAGTGACAGGAGGTTCCACGACTGGGTCAGCAGGGATCCAGCTAAAACATGATGACAACTTACAGGGTAATGACTAAACACCCCCACACCCACTCCCAGACTCCTTCCTACCCTGACTCCTGGATCCCGCTGCAAGCATAACCCCCCAGGCTCTGTCAGGCATCCGCAGGCTCTGGGGCAGTCTACAGAGTCCCAGCATCCCCAGCTCCCATGGCCTGGTGCTCCTGTGGTTCCCAGGTTGGAGCCTCTACTGCAAGTCCTTCCTTCTCAGCATCCACCCCCAACTGAGATGAGCTGCTCCCTTTTATATTAGAGCACTTGGAGCATGCCCATTAGGGTTGAGGAGGCTTGGTTTCCTCAGCTCACAATGTGCTGTTAAACCTTCCCCGTCCAGTGTGTGGTGAGTGTACTGCATCACACCCTGTCAAAGAAGAAAATCAAACTGATTTGGAATGATTTGTTTTTAGTAAATCCATGCAGGCTGCTAGTGATTACCCCATCCTCCTCCAGGTATTTGCAAATTAAATGTTTTATACATTACTCTAATAGCTTTCCAGGTAACAAAGTCAGGCTGATTGGTCTATAGGTCCCCAGCTCCTCCTTTCCCCCCTTTTTAAAGATGGGCACTACATTAGCCCTTCTCCAGTCTTCCAGGACCTCTCCTGTTATCCATGAATTTGTAAATATTATTGCCAGTGGCTCTGAGATTTCTTCAGCTAATTCCAGCTAGTACGCTTGGGTGAATCACATCCAGCCCCACTGACGTGAATTCATTCAAACTGGTCAGAAGATCTCGGATATGTGCTTTACTTATCCCAGTCTGCATCCTTTCCTTTCATCAATGTATTTGATCTTTCCTTTTTGTCTGACAGACTTGAAGAACCCCTTCCTGATGTCTCTAACATCCCTTGCCAGCTGTAACACATTCTTTGCCTTGGCTTTCCTGATTCAGTCTCTACACGCTCATGTTATTTCCATGTATATTTCCTTTGTGACACGCCTTCCTTCCGTTTCCTGTATGTGTCCCTCTAGGTTTTTAGATAGCTAATTGGCCTCCTGTGTCTCTTCTTGTCTTTTCTCTGTGTCAGAATAGCTTGATGTTGAACCTCCAGTATTACATCTTTTAGGAACTGCCAGCTTCCTTCCACTCCTTTTCTTCCTAATTGGTCTTTTCATGGGACCTTGCCTACTATGTTTCCCTGAGTCAGTTCAATCCACTTTTCCTCAGTTCAGTGTCCTTGTTTTCCTCTTTTCATGTCCTCCTTTCCATAGGGTCTTTGAATTCTATCAGATCACGATCACTTCCTCCCAAGTTCCCGACCACCTTCACATTCACTACTAATTCATTCCTGTTGGTCAAAACCAGATCCTTAATTGTTTCCTACATACACTACGAATTTGCAGGACGTATTATGTTTTGCTGTAATAATCATAGCTTACAGGTGTTTGATTAGAGTGGAATGTATTTCTATACTACTGAGATATCCGGTGTCCTTCAAGTGTACTCACTACAGCATACATGCTTCTGAAGTGTTCCAGTTTATATCTGCTCCTAATCTTCAATGATATTTTGTTCTTTTAAAAGGAATTTTACTGAACTTTTGAATATGCTAAAGAAATGTCCTTATATTCCTGATGGGGTACATGATTTCCTTTCTAAGCAAGGGAGGCCAACCATGTCTCTTTCCTTTTTCTTTCCTCAAGAAGTGATAGCATGGATAGCATGGATGGACGCCTTGTGTTTGTGCCCTAATTTGTGCCACAGGACTTTGTTCGAGTATTGCACTATCAATTAACCAAACCAAACTGTGAGAGATTTATCCACACAGCCACCTTCTTAGCCTGTTCTCCAAGCACTTTTTATCTTTCAAACCCACTAGGAGACACCTATTACCCGATGTGACTTGACATTCCCTTTTCTTAGGACAAATAAGTCTCCCCTGTCAAATACGTTCACTAGAATGTCGTGCTCTGGGCGCTCAGGATTATTTATATGGATGGTAACTACAGAATAATAAGAATGCAATAGCACAGTTCATTCAAGCAATAGATATGCTGTCTAGACTACCCAGATTTCCAGCCTTGAATGGGGATTAGAGTTGGTCAGAAAATTTCAAACACCAAAATCTTTTGGCAAAAAAGGGACAAATGTTCCCTCAAAATGTTTACTAAACACGTTCCTCTTTATTGACCAGCTCAAGTGGGGGTTATTCTTCCACACTGCAAGTTACTTGAAGCCATATTGCCCCCTCTTCTGAAGGGAACAGAAGCTTCCAAGTCTTGTAATTGCAGTGCACAGTCTCCATCATGTCATCCATTAGAGGGGTGGGACTTGCCCTTAGGCCTGCAAAACTGGCAGGCAAATGGCTCAGAACCCCAGCGAATCCCGAAGATCCATGTTCTCACTGGACTTGCTGGGGCCAACACCAGGCATGTAGACACCCTGTGTTTTCTCTCTGCCTGCAGCCATCACTAAACCACTGCATTACCTTCCCTGCAGGCACTCAAACCTCTCAACTCAGACTCCTCTCTCATTTTGACAGCCTGCCTTGCAAATCCTGAGCCCTGTGAGCACCTGCTTATGAAGGACTTCCATGGAGTTAGGAAAAAGAAGAAAGAAACACAGCAGAAGATAAGTAGACACTCCTACCTTCCATGGCCCCTACCTGGATCATCAGCTTTTATATATCATACAATATTAGAGAAGGACTAAATAGTCTCTGAGAGAACCACACCGACCTAAACCATCACTACAGCTTAACCCAAGCCATATTTTTAAATAGCATTTTCATTATTTACTTCATTATCCATCTACATATCTATCTAGATACTCAAATAAAATCTAATGGTCCCTTGTGACCTTAACATCTATGAATCATATGCACATACCCCCAATCATGGTGGTATCTATGCGCCTCACAAACATTAATGAATTTATTTTTGCAGGGGTCTGTAAGGAAGAGGAATACTATTTCCATAGGGAGCTGAGACACAGAGAGATCAAGTGACTTGTCCAAGGTCACACAGGGAGTTTGTGACAGCAAGGCATTGAAGCCACTTCTCTGCAATACAATCCCCGTGCCTTTAACTACAAAACTATCCTTTAAAAACATTGGGGTTTCAATATTTTTCCTATAATTTCCCTTGGAAACAGAAAAGATCAAAATACAATTTAATACTGAAAGGATTAGGGGGCAGATCCTCAGCTGATTTGAAGTCAGTGAAGCTTTGACAATTTACACCAGCTGAGGATCTGCCCACAGGGCATAACAAAAAAATAAAAATAAAAGGAAAAATTCAGGTTAGCTGTGGAATCCACCCGATGTTGAAAAGAGTGTGGTGGCTCCTAGGGGATAAGAATTTACTAGATGATTTTAGAGTTCAAGGATAGTTGTATTTACAATATTCTAGCTCTGGAGTGTGTGCCGCAAACAAAGAAGATCACATCTTCCAAATGAAAGTATGCTGAAATGTAAAGATGTATCCCTGGTATCTGCCAGGATATTATTTTTTAAGATACCATACACATACCCTTTTTTTTCCCCCCTCAACCACACAATAAGAATGACAGCAATGTCAGAGATCTATATTCTCTCAACAGCAACAATAGCTATTAGAGGCCTGTATATTCTTTCCAGAAAACAATTTGTTGATTTTTGGTCCCTGGAAATGCAGTTTCTGTTATAAATTTCCTGAAGTTTGATTGAGAATAGAGTAGTCTCCTTTAAATTTTGTTTCACATCTCTGAGCCCCAGTTCAGCAAAACACTTAAGCATGTGCTTAATTTATATAGGACTTCACCGTGTGCTTTAATGCTTTGCTGAATATGGGTAGACTTAAGCATATGCATAGAAAGCTAAGCAGATACTTAGTTTCTTGCATTTTTCCTGAGAAGGAGGTCAGGAAAAGCATACACATCCTGTTCACCCCCAAATTACATATATTTCTTATTCCTTCTGCTACTAATACTAGCTCCCAATCTCTAAAGTCCTTACTGAAACAATCAGGGCCACTTTCTACCATCCTGTCCTCTTACAAGAATACAATATTTTTTAGCTCATAAAAAAATAATCCTTAATATTAACACCCAGAAGTTCAGCCTGTTTTTGCTGCTTATATACCCTGGGGCCTGACCTTTCTTTCACTGCAAGGACCCATCACATGTATTATTCTGGGAGCATGTCTAGGTTCTCAAGGATATCTATGCACCTTTTCGGCAGTGTGTTATTTTTTATTAATGCTTTGTTTTGTGAGGTGATACCCCTAATGTAGTCATTAAGGCTTAGCCTTAAGGCTAAGGATCCAGATCTCATGAAAATCAATGGCAAAACTCCCATTGGTTGATGCATGATCAGGACCCAAGCCCTATACCTGAAGTCAAGAGTGGTTAGCTTTCTTTTCAGCCATTTAATCCTGTGTTTAATCTCTTCTACTTTTGATTTCTGAGGATTTCATGGAGGATTGAACCTATCCTATCCCTCTAGCCATATGCTGGTAGTCTTACTTCTAGGTTCTCAGACCCCAGACATGCTGGGGTTATATGCATTATCAATGGCTATTACTGTGATTTACCTTGTGTTGTTTTTTTCACATCATAAGATCTCTTGATTATAGCCAGAGGTTGCCACAAAGTGTTTAGACTGAAATCCAAGATTTTGTGCTGTAGCCTCCATGACATATATAGTAAGAGGACTTGTTCATTTGGAACATGGAGTAGCCCTGACCTTCAACTTCCTGTATGACTCCATCCCCCGGAACCAAACCTTTCCTGATTGGCTGGTTAAATGATGTTTCATTATTATTAATTTCCTCATGTCCCTGGACATTCAGGTTCTGGCTGGTTCAGAAGCAGACCTGGCAAAATAGTACAAGAGAAGCTAAGTTAACAATCTGTACAGGACCGTGAGAGCACTGGAAGTAAGAAAACACCTTCTTTCCTAGCCAACCTTTATTACTGTAGTTGATAATTTTCTATCTTCATATTGCCTCTTATTTTCTGGGAGGAACTTTTCTAAAACAATAAGGTAACACATAAAGATGTCAACGAGAGCTGACTGAAAATTGCCGATTATTTTTGTGAGAAATTTTACATAGTTCATTGTTTAGGGATATCATGGTCTTAGTCAAAATACATAACAACCAAGTTGGAGACTTTCCCCCCTTCTCTTTCAGGAAAATGTGATCGATTTTTCTACTGTTTACACCAGCTTCTGACACAATGTAGTAGCACTGCAACAAATAGATCAATACATCAGGTGGTTGGCTTTGTGTGTATTTGGTCAGGCAACAGCTCTGTTGATTTTAGTTTGTCTGTTCTCTCATTAGAGACTTTATAGAAGTAAATCTATCTTTTAATTATCTTAAAGATTATGGGATACTCTGGCTAGATTTTGACTTTTTGAAAATCACTCCCATTTTCCTTCCTTCAATTCCTATTGTTTAACTTCTTTTTTCTTTTTTTTTAGTTTGATTCCTTGTACTTCCATTTCTCCCTTCCTTTGGGCTGTGCTAGGACCCACTGAGTCCCTGGGAGTTTTGCAAATGTCTTCACTTGTTCTAGGATTCATGCTCAAGTCATTCGATAACACAAATGGTTGAACAAACCAGTTACACCACATCAAGCCAAGCAGCATCCGTGCCCAAAGGAAAAAGAATTTAACCCACGTCTGTGACTGACAACTACAGTAAGCCAATGTGAAAGTGTGCATTGCAATCAGGCTAACATTGTACAGCGTGCTAGAGGTGTACTCCCACACGAGAGGATCTCTCATTTTGAGGTTTTCATTTGCGGGGATTTTCTGTGCATGATGGTCAGTTTCTCAAGCTGGACTCTTTGTTTAGCTTAGGTTAGCCATGTGGTTGCCTTGCAACAGAATCAGGTATGTGTCCCCATTGATGAGGATCAAACTGGCCACTCTACCTGTGTTGGTTAATAAAACATGGGAGTCTATTTTTTAAATGACCGCTATCGGAGGATGTCACATGCAAGAAAGGGACACGCACTCAGAGAAGAGATGCTCTCAAACTCTCTCTCATCAGCAGTTCTTTGCCATGATATATTAATTTTTTTATTGGCTTTGAGGAAGTATTATATAGTTAGCAATACCAAGTAATAGCAATGGGTAGGTATTTAAAATGCCTGCACATCTTTTCCATTATACTAAGATGAATTATTTAATTAAAAAATATACCAATAAAGATCACAGAGTTCAATCCTGGAACTCCATTCACATGCTGGGACTCTTTGTGTGAAGGAAGGTTTGCAAAATCTGACCCTTTGCTATACATTTAGGGCCTGATCTTATTCGCAGTGAAGTCAATAGCAAAACTCCCATTGACTTCAGCAGTGCAACATGAGACCCTTGCAGAATAAACAGGGCACAATTTTATTTCCCACTGAATGTAATAATAAAAAGCTAAGTACTAAAGTCTTACATCAAAAAGAAAATGAACACCTTTTGCAGGCCTTTTAATAACTTTTTTTCCCAATAAAAAGAGCAAGATTTGTCTGAATTTATTACCTGTTTGAACAGAAATCACATTGTGTCGTAGGCAAGGCAATTATATCATTGTCTAAGAACACAAAGATTTAATATAAAGTAATAAAAAGGAAATGCAATATAAAGTAAAATTCAGACCTATTAAATTGCTTAATGAAAACAAAAGAAAAAGAGGACGGGAAATGTCGTTCGCTTTATTGAGAAAAATTCCTTTTCAAATATTTGATCAATAATAAAATTCATATTTTCTGACTTATGACTTAATTAAAACATTCTTCCCTCCTTGAAATAATTTTTGAGAAAATAATTAAATAGCTGTAATGAATACAGATGGTCATTTTTTCTTCTGTGTGGACTGACAGCATTCTGGATAGTCTGTTCTCTTTTCAAGCCGTTCACCCTTTGCAACTGACTGCTTAGCTAGGTGCTCTTTGTCATTTTGTTTCAGGATCATTCTTTTCACTGGATTGTATAAATATAAAACAAACATTTATAAATGCATTTGGGAAAAAGAAAGTCCTGCAGGATCACAATGCTGGTAATCTGGAGATGTATCATAGTGGCATGGAACACCCACTGTTGCTGTTAACAACTTATTTTATATTCCTGAACTACATGCAAAGTAAAAGGCTCTAATTACACCAAAAGTCAATCTCCAGAATTTGAACAATGGAGACTCTAGGCCAAGATTCCCAGACCTTGATCCTAATTCACCTTCCAAAGGGAGTTAAACATTCAGATTCTGTAATTTGATAATAATCCCATATTATTATTGAAGAGTCAGAATTTACTGCAGTAGCACACACCTGTCCTCATTTTCACCTCCTAATCAATGGTTGTGAATAAACCTCATCTACTCTAATTAAATGGACTTTGTTAACACCTACCCTCCCCGTTGTTGTTTCTTACCCTTGGATGTATATATATATATATATATATATACCGCCATCTGATTTCTATTTCATGCATCTGACGAAGTGGGCTGCAGCCCACAAAAGCTTATGCCTGCAGAAATCTGTTAGTCTTTAAAGTGTTGTTTTTTCTGTATACAGACTAACACGGCTACCCCTCTGGAACTGTCCTCCTATGTTAACTGCCTCACACCAATGACTAAGACAACTGAGCACACTCAAAGGAAGTGATAAAGCTAACCACAATATCCTTGTTCATTCACTTTTACCCAGGAACATAGCGGTGCCAAACTGGATCAGATCCAAGGTCCATCTCGTCCAGTATTCTGTCTCCAACAGTGGCCAGAACCAGCTTACTTCAGATTCAGTCCTTCCCACTGCAAGGTGAAAAGTATCAGAATCACTGTGTGAAAGAGATATAACCTTTGGAAAGCTGGTGAACCAGAGAAAGCTTCAGTACTGGGCAAATCATCAGTAGGAATGGAGCGTCCGGGAGTGGGCTCTAGAGAACAAAATCAGAAAATGTATCTGAATAATACTTTATTGTAGCGAAACAAACTGAATGAAGATGTGAAGGATCATAATGTAGGGGATGGCCCATCCAATGCCTTTGCTTACATATGCTTCCTCTATCCCCTTGTTTAACAAGTGTGAGAGTAGGTCTGCATCTGTTTAATTATATATTTCTGGTCAGGGTTACACTTGACCCTGGTTTCATAGGAAACTAGAAATTGCCATAAAGAATCAGACCAGTTGTTGTTGTCGGGTATGCTGTCTCCAACAGTGGTTAGTATCAGAATCCTCTGAGGAAGATGCAAAACTCCCACAATACGCAGTTACAGAATAACTGCTCTAGAGGGAACATTTTTTTCAAAGCTCCCATGAATTACAGATTGGCAGATGCCCTGAAGCATGAGGGGTTTTATCTCTTACAAAAATATGTCCTGCTTTGGAGCATCAGATCTGGTATCAGATGATTCCCAAGGCAGGAATCATGTTATTGCTTTTGTTTTGTTTTGGAAAAATATTATCCCCAACTTCCAGATGGGGAACTAAAAGTAGAGTAAGTAACTATATTAAAGTCACATATGAAGCCTGTGACTGAACCAGGAATTGAGCCTTGTCTCCCAATTCCCAGCCTTCCCCCATTCATTTTGTGATAAGATGCAAGGTAATATGTTATATTTTTTCTTCTGTTTACCAAGGTAACTGGTCCCGAATAAAATGAAATCTTCCATATTGGCTGATCTGCAAACAGCCAAAGAGCAAGGTCTTGTTTCTTCTTAGTTCCCTACCCTTTGCCCATTGGTCATATACGCACACGACTCTCCACCCTTGAACAATGTCGCAGCCACTGTGTTAATATGCCTTCAGAGATATCTTAGAAGTAAACAGGGAACAGATTTGTGGAAAAGCAAAATTTACTGATAATATCATTCACTGTGTTTTCTAAGTGAGCAGTAGGGATGCATTTTCAGTATGGAGTCCTCAGTCGAGAGACTGCTGTCAACTGCACTGGGTGCTAAGTGGGACCATGGACAGCCCAAGAATATGGAAAGAGCAAAGGTGGCTTAGAGTCACCCACACACCTCTTGAACACTACAGTGAACAAAGCATGGGTACCCCCATGAATTGGTCCCACTATGTTTGGGGTGGGGATACCTTTGGATTGTCTCTTTAGGAAGGTTAAGTAATGATGGAGGAGAGGTGGACAGAGAGACAGAGATGATAGATTATACAGAGTCAATCAAATATGCATAGCCTATTAAGGACTGTTGCGCCAGCCAGAGTGACCACAGTTGACGATGACACACCAGGCACTGCATGGAGAAGTTCCCAGATTTGGCTCTATCCTGCAAATCCATGAATTTCTGAGGTGACCCTATGGGTGGCACTAGGTAGGGTCAGGTGTGCACCCCTTTCCTTGTCAATGGAAAGTTTGAGAGCACGGTGTTGTAAGGCGTTCTTGTCCATCCTGGCAACATGGTCAAAGAACATGCAACACCATTTTTGAATATAATGAGTGATTGAAGGAAGGCCAGATCTTTGTGAGACTGTGACATTTTGCACAAAGTCAAACCATTTTATGCTCAGGATGTGGCACTGACAGCACATGTGGAATATATCTAGCCGCTCCAAGTCTGCCTACCAGAGGGTCCAGGCTTCTGACCCATACAGCAATACAGGTGGTATGCAGAACTGATAAATCCCGGACTCTGTCCCAGTTCAAATATGTTTTTGCATCCGTAATTACATAGAATGGTTACCCTTAAAAACTTACCAGTTGCCTTAAATAATGTTACCTCCGTACAGGGAATACTTTATAAGATTGAAGTAACTTTAATTTTATCTATGGGAAGTTTGTAATGGCAGTCATTGTAAATGAATAGACAAATACATATGGCATTAAGAATGGAAATGAGAAAATGTTCCTTGTTCCACTCTGCCCACTACCCCGAAAGGAATGTTATCTTTATCTTGTGCTTAAATTAGATCTACAAAAATCCAGCTGTTAAACATAGTCATGACATCAAGGCACAAGTGATTTCAGTACATGTATGCACATATCATTTGAAACACCATACCCTACTAGATCATCAAGAGGGATTATAAATAAAAGCATAGTCAAGCAGGAAACTAGCCTGTCAAATAACAAAATGCTGACATCTCTAAATAACAACTTTTTCGGAAGATCTTTAAACTCACTAAAATGCAGCATTGGTTTTCCCAAAGAAAGTAGGATTATATTATTATTATTTTCATTTTTAACTTCCCAACATAGGGTCTGAATAGTTTAGTATTAGCACAGATTCCTTTACACTGAGTGTCATGACAACCAACAAATCCATCTGGTATCTGCATAGCCACTCTGCTTAATTACCTGTGGAAAAATGTACATGCCAAATGCTCCAACTGTTTTTTAAACAGATTAAATATAAATAACTAATACGATTTGACCTAGATAACTGAATGTAACATATCACAGGATGTGAACATAAAAAATTAAATGTAAATACAGTGACGTATTTTACTGGAGGGGAAGAAAGCAGCTAAACATGGGGGAGGTTAAATGTGTGTGTGCGCGGGGGGGAGTTGTTTGTTACTTTGGTTTTGTTTGGTTTTTTTTAATAACAATTTTAAAAAGAAATGCTTTCAAAGCTGAAAAGTATGGATCATGAATGCAAGACTTCAATTGCACTAGCACTCAGCAAATATTATTTTCCATGAACGGCACAGGTAAGCATGCAAAGTGTATGTATTTTTATAAATCTAATATTTCTCTAATCGGCTGATTTATTTTTCCGTTCATGCATAATTTATTTTAAATTGTCCTTTTATAACACTCAGGCTTTGCATCTGATTGAAGCCTACACTTGATGCATATAATTCTATATCTTTCTAGAGCCATAGTTATTAAGTAATTATATATAACAGGGCCATTGTTATACACATCCATGCATAAGGAACCAATGTGAAGCCAAATGGATTTGTGAGTAACTACCTGTCATTGATACAACTCTAATTTATGTGCAGATGTACCAGACTATTAGATTCCTAGAGCAGTCAGGACCATACCTGCCAATCTTACTTTGCTTTATCCTGTTGGAACTGACTGATACAAACTAAAAATTTCACTTGGCACTGATGTCCAATTTGCACTTGATCTACAAATACCAACAATATATCCAGGTTTACATTTTATCCTTAAAACTATACCCTATATTTCACACCATATGCGTTTCCTAATAATTTCCCCAAGGAGCACGATATTTTTGGCAGCTAGTTTTCAAAGGAGAAAATAGGATTTGAGTTTGAAAAATGATAAAGGAATGTTAGTCCAAGGCTATGCTGACTCCGGTTTTATTTTATATAGAACATCTATATATCAGACCAATTTTAAATGCATACATAACTTTATTTTTGTAGTACAGTCAATAAAATAAGGCCCAGCATTTGGGCTCTGTGACCTTTATTAAGAGATTGCTTTAAGGGTGAAATATTGGATTCTATGATTCATTTCAACTTTATTCCCTGATTCATTTCAACTGGATTCAGCCTTATCCTCCTCATCCTGTAATCTGTTTTATTTGAGTTTCCCCACATCATTTCAATATCTCTGCAGCTTCCTCCTCACAGCACCTCCCCAGGTTTCACTCCTCACAGTACTAAATTCCTAAATATATCATTAGTTTTTCTCCATTTTCCTCCTTAAAATGCTACTTCAGTCTCCTTAGTGTCTTTCCAGTTCCCTCAATAACATCTAGAGATGTACAAAACTTGATGGTTTTGTTTCCCAGCTTTCCAGCTGTTCCTGCAGTCATTCTCTTCGATTTAAATCTCTGCAGGTTCACACTCCATGAGTCTTCTTTTGAAATTTGCATTTTACTGTGCCTCAATTGTCAGAACAAAATGAAATCAAAGAGTTTATACCGATGAGTCAGCAAACCACAGCTTTTGATGAATAACTACAAAGTGGGCTATATTCAATTGAAAGAACTGTAATATTTTGGTGAACATGGTCTAAGTTTACAGTCTGTCATAAAACCCAAAACCAAATCATTTGGTTTGAGGTTCTATTGTGAGCCTTTCAAACAGCTCAATCACATTAGAACCTTGCACCTTGCGCCAGATAAACTACATTTTTGGAGGGGAATCTGATGTGGAATCTGTTTCTTCCTTATATAGGGCCAAATTCTGCCATTCTTTAGCCAGGTGCTCTTGAGGTCAGGATTTGGAGTATAAAAGCTGCTGTAGTCACTGTTTTGGTGCTTGGAGAAATGAGACCAATTCATGCTCACAGAAACACAGCAAAAAATAGGATTATAGGAAGATATTACAAAAGTTGGTTGTATTTTTTTCCTCTGTGGAATGCTGCATAGTCTATTAAACATTTTCTCCTGTATTTCATGATAGTCCAAGTAAAAAAGGAAAAGCCAATCACGGAAGTAACATGTGAGAGTACCTCCCAAGGTCACCCCAATAATTAACTATTGTAGGGCATGGAGTTTGGGCTGCAGCTGTTGCAAGGGAATTCCTCTCTCTGGAGTGTCTCATGGCTGCAGTTTCCAACAGAAAATCCATTAACTCTGAATATCAGGACTACCAGGTATGCACATCTCAATAGAGAAATGTGTGTTTCCTGGTCATTTCTGGTATGCCACTCAATCTTTTAAAATGTGAAGGGAGTTTTTAAAGTGTGTGTGTGAGAGAAAAAGAGAGAGAGAAAACTACCTACAAATGCAAGGGCCAAAAAAATCCCCTTTTATAGGTTTAAAAAAGAATGTAGAAGAATAAAAAAGAAACTCCAAAAATTCCTTAAAAACTGGAAAGAGTAAATGGCACCCAACCATCTCATGAAATCCATGCAAATTTGCATTATGATCAACAAGCAACAGATGTGGTTTCTGGGATGGTGGATTTTGCAGAATTTCAACCCCAAATATGGTGATCAGCTAAACCCTGAGCTTGTGGGCAACACTCACCAGCCAGACACCTGGAAAGAATTCTCTGTAGTAAGTCAGAACCCACCCTATCTAACATCACATCACAGGCCACTGGACATATTTACCACTAGTAGTCAAAGATCAGGTAATTGCCAAATTAGGCTGTTCCATCATACCATCCCTTCCATGAATTTATCAAGCTCAGTCTTTAAGTCATCTAGATTTTTTGCCCCCACTGCTCCCCTTAGAAGGCTATTCCAGAACTTCAGTCCTCTGATGGTTAGAAACCTGCATCTAATTTCAAGTCTAAACTTCCTGATGAGCAGTTTATATCCATTTGTTTTTGTGTCCACATTGGTGTTGAACTTAAATAATTCCTCTCCTCTGAATAACCCACCTCCCAATTCATATAGTTTCCTCTGTGAGTATAACAGCTATTGTGACATGCTTATAACAAATGAGGTTTATATTATATTAATAATAGCGGGTGCATCGTCCAGGCATCCAAAATCTTTCCACAAACCCAAGCTGTCATCAATATTGCTTCAGTCTCACATGCAGAATGGCAAAGGTGCAAGTTAAAGTAGCTTTAACTTGTTTCCTTTACTATTTCTTTTTAATACTGGTCTTGGAGAGAATCACTCTGAGTTACATTTGGCTCTGATGGCACCTTCTCTTTGCTAGGTCAAGGACACTTAGAGTATACTCTACATTTTGCCTGAGAAGTGAGTGGGTCATGAACACTACCTTATGCCTTCCTCTGCTCCCCAGATTCATAAGACAACATCTTTTCTGATGTAACTTATATTTCTTTTTAGAGGATAACATGTAACTTGCCTCTATTTTTGTCAAAGGCATGTCATATGCCAGGTGGGATGACTAGGCTCTGGATCATTTTAAATTTCCCCGATGGTGAGCCATTAGAGTTATCCCAGTTACAACATCATTTTCCATTCATTCCTTTATACTGTTCGGTAGAGAAGTGAACCAGTTGTGCAGAACACACAGTGGTGGAAACCTCCTAAATATAACCAGATTAGATGGTCCTTAGCTTCACTCAGTTCACGGTCCACTTTCCTGGGACAGATTCAGATATATTTGCACACATTAAATAGCACCTTACTTCACAAATAGTCCCACTGGAAAAAAATTAGTACTACTCACGGAGTAAGAAGCTCTCCAAAGTGAGTAAAGATATCAGAATCTTGCTCTCAGTGGCATGATAACTGGATATCAATGACAGCCAACACTTAGAAATTTCGAAATCAGTATACTCATCATGAGAGCCTACAGTACTGGCATCATAAGATGTTTGATTTCTGGATGTTGATGCTAGGTATCACACTCCCTGCTTCAGAGAACACTATACAGTCAATTAGAAACTATAGGCCTATTTTCCTATGTCCCTGCAAAACAATGCCATGCTTTTTCTGTTTGTTTCCTTCAGCAGAGTTTTTGGTGTGCTACTCGGAAAACAATTTAACCGGACATACTCATTTGGAATTCACTTTAGGAGAAAAGGAAAGTCTTGGTGATATAGCCTCTTGATATAATGTGTCCTCTCTCATATCCTGCCCTGTACAGTTTTTGAGCTTGCTTTTATGATCCTGTTCTCACAGGTTTCAGTGAACTATTTCTCTGTCCTTCTCATCATCAGTGAGCCAATAAATAATAATACTATTGCATATGAGGAAGTGATATCCTTGCAATAAATTGCAGAGAGAAAGATATGTGATATATTACCTTTGACTGCCTCTCCTGCTTTCTGCCCCTCTAATCCATCTCTTTCAGACTTATTCTAAGATTCCAAGCCAGTTTTAAATAGCACCCATTTCTTTTAGATCAACTGGTCAGATGTTTCCTCCTTCTCCCCCAAATATGGAATTTCTTTCCAAATTACACCCGCACAAAGTCCAGAACAGACAAGATTTAGTTCTTGGCGATTGATGGTTTCCAAACACCACTTTAATGTTCATCATCTCGAAACCTTGTGGAACTTGAAATGAGAGTTTTGCAATATGGAAAGGTGAGATTTCCAGCTTCCCAATGGGATACACAGTAATTGCTCTGAGCCCTGGATGGGCTCAAGGTACGGGACTTTAAAGGCATGATATTTGTAAGTACTGAAAGGAAACTTTGGGTCACCTTTAGATGCTTTTATGTCTGCCTGTAAAGTTTAGACTCCTGGGGATGGATCACCCCTTTCTGTGATAAAACACATGCAAAGGGGCTGAAGATGAGGAAAATTGAAAAGGATCCTTTAGTGGAATTTCACAGACATTGTTCCATCAGTACAGGCTACTAATAACAACAATAAGCTTGCCATGCACAAACTCCCTGTGTCAACAAGCCCACAGTCTTGTCCACTCTATAGACTCTATTGTCTGACCTATTTCCAAAGATAGGTTTATTGCTGTTAGCCAGAATTAAATACATGAAACTAATTAACAAAATTGGAATGGACTATTTCCTTGAGCCCATCAGTTTCCTCTCTTCATATTTCACAAATATTTGTTAACTCCCTGACAGGTAACAGTAATAGTTGTAAGTTCCCTATTTAATAAAGCACTGATTCTCTTTTCCATATAATATTCATTCCAAAATATCGTCATTTGCCAAGAAAATACAGACGTTTTCTATTATTTCCTCATGAAGGGCTTTATCCTGTTCCCGTTGAAGTCAATGGCAAAAGTCACAGTGATTCCACTGGTACAGGATGAGATACTACCGTTAGATTAACATGTAAGTACATGCAAGGACAACGGTAGAGATTCATGCAGCAGACCCTTAAGCTTGCACCAGCAACAAAAAGCTGTACAGATTTACAAAACATTTCTCACAAATGCATCTTGGTTTAATTTTGCACTGTGATCTATTGAGAGGTTTTGTGTTTTGCAGTAGTGGACTATAAATGTATGATATTATGAGAGAGAGTCATACAACAGGAGTTTTGTAAAGTTCCCTTTTATAGTTAAGTTATGAAACAGAGCAAAATAAAAAGAAAAAATGTTTCAGTGAGCCCCTAGATCAGTGTTGTATTTCAGGAGACAAAAAATAGTACAGACCTCTATTTGAGTGCATCATATTCAAAGATCTTTTCTCTGCACAATTCTGTTCTTCACTTTAGATATTCAGAACAAACCATACACCACTGTACGAGACATAGATGCCATTTTTCCAGTAGAAAAGGCTTTTATGAGTGCTTATACAAGACGTCTTTATGTGTGTCTGACACATCAGCATGTTGATTTACCATAACGGCATTGATTCCGCGGCCACTTCAAAAACATAAAACCCAAAGACATGATAAATCATAGAATTATACATAAGCCTGGACTCCAAGAGGAGCAAACAGCTGAAGCCCATGTATGTCTTAAGAAACAAAGAGAGTAATAGACTGAAATGGCAAATCATATCTGAACCCAAGTCACCCCAGACTACACAAAAGTCCATCATCCATCTGAAATCAGGGTTCTGAAAATGAACAGCACTGCAGATTTTTAAATCAATAAAGGAAACAATAAGACATATATAAGTACCAGCAAGACAAAGTTGCACATGCCTCCTTATGTTATGGGAATAGGAGGATTATTTGTTTTATGTCATTCTGTCAGGAGAACTGATGATTTTGATGGGAGGAGGGTTCCTTTCTGTATTAAACATATAATACGTTAATCTTCACATGTATTTGATTGCACTTCAGAGGGGTGAAACTGTTTACAAGTTTCTAAAAGGACTTGCATAGCTTTGTTCTTTTGTATTTGATGTCACTTACAAACTTCTGTACAGAAGGAGCAGGTCTAGTCTACACCCTAATGTCCAGAGATTTTAAGAAGTGCTGAAGATGTAAATTATTATTCTAAACATACCACACAGTCATTTCAGCTGCATAATCCCAGGAGATGATTGCATGTGGTATGTACAGCCCATGTCCTAGGCAGCTGCACAAAGGTAAGAGAAGGGACAGGGATCATTCCCTCTCCTTCATTTCTTATATTTCAGGTTGTGTCTAGTTCTCAGAAAACTAGTAGACACCAGACTGAACCTAGAGTTCTTTCAAGTTCAAAATGTAAAACCCAAATTTGACATTTTTAGCAGTATTTCCTGGGGACTTCCTGGCATCAATGAACAGCAAATCTACACAACTAAATTGCTGCCACTCCCTGGAATGTCCTTTGCTTAGTGGCGGATCAGAACCGCTTCCAGCACATGATCTTTCCCTTCAAGTTCCTATTGCCCAGAGGAGCCTTGAGGAAACCCTGGTCTTTGTTGAATCAGCTCTGCCAAAGGAAGTTATATGTGTAATAAATTATTTAGACAAGCGGCTTATATTTCAGCAAAGCTCCCTTGCAATTGAGGATGTCAGGAGCCTGTGTCAGGGGCTGAGCCTGGTGATAGACAGGTCAGAGTTCTCTTGTTCCCTCTCAAAAGATAACTAATTTGGTAGACTCTTAGGGTACGCTTGGAGCCCATGGGAGCAAGACTCCCAGCCTGGGTTAACGACTTGGATTCGCAGGGCCCACACTAGCACTCTAAAAATGCTATAAAGACAGTGCTTTGAATTGGGCTGGAGTTCGGGCTCTGAATCCAGGGAGGCGGTGAGTTTCAGAGCCCAAGCTCTAGCCTGAATCACAACTCCTAAGTGCTGTCTGTACAGCTGTATTTAGTGCTCCTGCGCGAGCGAGCCTGGCGACCCAGGCTGGGAGGCTCACTCCTGTGGGCTCCAAAACGCTGTTTAGAAGTATCCATTGAGATTCAGGATGAGGACTAGTGTTTCCATCCATGCTCAGAAACTGCAGGCTGGAGCTACTCACTGAGCAGATCCAGTAGTGGTCCACGTTGGTGAGCCTTCTAAGGCCAACCGTGTCCTGCACTGTACCTATGGTAAAAAGGGGAATTGGTTCCATTCCGACATGCATGCATCCTTGACGGCCTTCCTATTTAGAACAACCAAGTTTAGAAAATCCTCATTCATTCTCTGAAAGTAAGAAGCAAGGGGCTGCAGCTTCAAGACCTGTGTTAGTTAAATGAATAAAACTGTATCAGAAGCACACGAGCTTGGTGGGCTTTTCATGCCTTTCAATTAGATCCAGTTCAGCCTTTTGGGATGAAATGGGGAGAGGTTTCAGCTGAGAACCTGTGCAAAGCTGACACTTTGCAGTCCCTGCACATGTTCTCTGAGCACTATCAACTCAACTATTCTTTCTTCAACAGACAAAGTCAATGGTGTGTGGCCCCCAGGTAGTAATGGAGAGAATTCCCCAGAATTCAATAGATCTTTCCCTTTCCCCCCTTCCCATTATAGTTAAGAATTTGTTAGGGGAGCTGTTTTTATTTGCTGGGGGACCTTGTACAGAAGCTTGGTTCTTTTGTTTCTACATACCCTCTATTTTATATTATCTCTGGGAGATGCTACGTGGATCCTATTTGTCTTGTTCTTATATCATCTAGATTTCAGAGAGTTCTTTACCAGGTGATTTTATTTATTTATTTATTTATTTATGTTTTGATGCTCCAGCTCCCCAAGTACAGGAATTCACCCCCAAACCTCACTCAGGCAAAAATTGCAAGTTTGTGTAATGTGTGTTGTATGTAACATTGTTACTAATGTGAGGTAGAGTTGCAGCTCTGAAAGTCATCCACCTCAGAAGAGAAAAAAGAGGCATGGCTTGAATAACTAGTGGGAACCACAACAGGAGATTCTTATTGTTGAGCTGCCTGACAAGTAGAGAAGAAGGAGATACTCATTTCTCCTGGGTTGATGAGACCAGGACACAAAAATAAATTCTCCTTTATTTTAGTGAATTTTTTTCTAATACTTTTCGTGAAAGCTCATTCTCAGAAAGTTTATAACATAAACCTTATAGTAGTTATGTAGCTGTGTTTATCTTTTTACAATTTATTTTTGCATTTTTTCACGTTGCATGATTTGATTTGGGAATAAACACTCTAGGCCAAGCCTAGAAGTCCTTACTCAGCTTTCACTTAGCCCTCTTGCTTGAGATATCAGAACTTGGCCAATTACTTGCTAAAATATAAATGATGGTAGTAACTTTATAGCAACATGGGCTTGATCTAAAAGCCAGTCGAAGTCAATGGAAAGAGTCCCAATGACTTCAGTGGTCTTTGAGTCAGGCCTTATATGTGTCTGTCAGTTCTGTATGTAAAGGGATCAGTCTGTGTCATTACTGCCTAGATCCCTTCAGCTTTCATCCTCAAAATGTGTAGAGGAGAACAAGATAATCAAAATCCTTCCTGGACCACACTCCTTCCATTTCCCCCACTCAGCTTGATTGACATAAGTTCTTTGCAGACAGGTGTCAGCGTTAGAAAAAGCTGCATAAGACTGTGTGCCCTAGGTCTACACATCTTCAGCCAGACACACAGAGGCACCTATCAGGTGCCTTTCCCCTCAAACAATGGCAATATCACACAAGGTCTGTGATACCTCACCCTGTATCTCCACCACACACACCCAACTCCCGCTGTAAGGAACACAAAACATAGAGGATGATAGATTTTTAACATGGACTTTATTCTGAGGTAGAGAGGAAACATAACACTTAGAACAGCTGATCCCTAATTCCTCCATTCCCCTTACTGGTGAGGCCTCTTTCTTCTATGTGATTTTTTTTTTTTTTGAGGGTCAGGGAAAAAAGTCTAGGGGAGATTGACATGCAGCCCAGCTATCCCTCCACCATGAATTCAAGTGTTTTTTTCCATGATTTAGCTCCCAGCTGCACTGGGCAGTGAAGAAAAACACAGAGGCCATAGTTTTCACATACCAATGTGAGATTCATAGCAGCACAGATACTGATGGCTGTAAAAGCTAATGGCCCAAATTTTGCCCTTATAATTGCAAACAGAGTTCCCATTGAAATCGCTGTGCCCATCAGACCACAGAAATTAGTCCCTGGCCTTTAGACAGGTGCATCAACATATGGAAGGCAAGTGTGGATGGGACACAGAGGAAAAGATAAAGTTGGGAGAATACTTTTAACAGCAATGAAGCACATTTTGTCCAAAATGATGGTCCCCACGGCTCAAAATTAGCAGATAGATGCAGCTATTCTTACACATCACATGTCCAGAATTAAATCATCTGAATACGTATAGATACACACCATTATTCAATAAGTTCCTGGCAAAAAACGCAATAAACCCTACTCTTTTAATTAGAACTGCTTGAAAAACACAAAAGCTGGCTTTCCCCCACTCTGTTCTCACCCAATAACCTCAGTATTACTTATTTTATTCAATGAAATTTATAACTTTAAAGTTTAAATTAGTTTAAAATTGATCATTCGTTTTTTGTTTACCTTTGCAATAATGGCTTTGAAGCTGTGAAAAGGGGAACTGATTCACCATTATAAATAACAAGTAACAAAGTCAAATATATGTTAAGATATTTTCCACATAGTTTATTTGTTCAAAAGCTAGTAATTTTGGAGCTACAAAAAGAGAGGAAGTATTGCCTTAAATATCAAAGATGTATACACTTGCACCGAGATTGAGAAAGAACTGGGAAGCAGACCTGTTGAAATCATTGAGTAATAATAAAAGGAGTAAAAATGAGTTTGATGTCATTCTATGGACCACCTAACCAGGAAGACGAGATGGATGAGGCTTTTTTTAAACAAATAATCATTCCCAGCACAGGACTTGATGGTGATGGAGTACTTCAAATACCCAGATATCTGTTGGGAAAATAGTACAGCAAGGCACAGATCATCCAACAAGTTCTTGGAATGCACTGGAGGCAACCTTTTATAACAGAAGGTGTAGAAAGTGACTAGAGGAGAGGCTGTTTTAGATTTGATTCTGACAAATAGGGAGGAACTGGTTAAGAATTTGAAGGCAGTTTGCGTGACAGTGATCATAAAATGACAGAGTTCATGATTCTAAGAAATGGTAGGAAGGAAAACAGCAGAATAAAGACAAGAGACTTCAAGAAGGTAGACTTTAGTAAACCTAGAGAATTAGTAAGTAAGATCCTATGGGAAGCAAGTCTAAGTGAAAAAAGAGTTCAGGAGAGTTGGTAGTTTTTTAAAGAGACATTTTCAAGGGCACAAGAGCACACTATCCCAGTGCATAGGAAAGATAAGCAGTATGGTATGAGACCACCCTGGCTTCACCAGGAGATCTTCAACAACCCGGAACTCAAAAAAATCAAACAAAAAGTAGAAACTAAGTCAAATTACAAAGGATGAATATAAAAAAATTAACACAAGCATGTAGGAACAAATGAGAAAGGTGAAGGCACAAAATGAGATTAAACTATCTAGGGACATAAGGGGTAACAAGAAAACATTTTACATATACATTAGAAGCAAGAGGAAAATCAAGGGCAGAGTAGGCCCATTACCCACTGAGGAAAGAAAGACAATAACAGAAAACACATCAATGGTCAAAGTATTCAATTTGTTTTTTGTTTCACTTTTCACCAAAAAGATTAGCAGTGATCAGATGACTAACCTAGAGAACATCAGTGTAAATGAGGTAGGATCTGAGGCTAAAATAGGGAAAGAAAAAATTAAGAATTACTTAGATGAGTTAGACATCTTCAAATCAGCAGAGCCTGATGGAATACATCTTAGAATAGTTAAAGAACTGGCTGAAAAGATCATTGAGTCATTAGCGATTAACTGTCAGAACTCATGGAGGATGGGAGAGATCCCAGAGGACTGTAAAGAGGGCAAATATAGTACCTATCTATAAAAAGGGGAATAAGGATAACTGAGGAAATTATAGACCAGTCAGTTTAACTTCAGTACTCAGAAAGATAATGGAGCAAATAATCAAATCAATTTGTAAAGCACCAGGAAGATAATAAGGTGATAAATAATAGTTGTGACCTGTCCATGCCCAGGGTAGCCCACTGATAATGCCAAGGTCAGGACAGGCTGTAAAAGAAGAGCAGATTCGCCCAGCACTGGTGGGCGACACTGAAGTCAGACTTCCCAACCAGCCACAAACAGTGCTTCTGATTCCCCACACTGGTTATCAAGAAGCCACTATACAAATACACACAGCCCCCTTTACTGCATTTCAGTCTCTGGGTCCCAAACTGCCACTAGGACCAGTAAAGAGATCAGTTATTTAAGCTCAACTTTAGTAAGGCTTTTGATACTGTCTCACATGACCGTTTCATAAGCAAACTAGGGAAGTATAGAGTAGTCAATCAAGCCTATTATAAGATAGGTGCACAACTGGTCGGAAAACCCTACTCAGTGAGTAGTTATTAATGGTTTACAGTCAAACTAGATGGGCGTACTGAATGGAGTCCCACAGGGATCTGTCCTGGGTCCTGTTCTTTTCAATATCTTCATACATGATTTGGATAATGGCATAGAGAGTTCATTTATAAAGTTTGTGGACAATACCAAGCTGGGAGGGGTTGCAAGTACTTTGGAGAACAGGATTATATTTCAAAATGATCTTGACAAACTGGAGAAAGGGCTGAAACAAACAGAATGAAATTCAATAAGGACAAATGCAAACTACTAAACTTAGGAAGAAATAATCAATTCCACAAATACAAAATGGGAAATGACTGCCTAGGAAGAAGTACTGCAGAAAAGGATCTGGGGGTCATAGTGAATAACAAACTAAATAAAAATCCACAATGTAATACTGTTGCAAAAAAGTAAACATCATTCTGGGATGTATCAGCAGGAGTGTTGTAAGCAAGACACGAGAAGTCATTCTTCTCCTTTACTCAGCATTGATAAGGCCTCACCTGGAATACTGTGTCCAGTTCTGAGCACCACACTTCAGGAAAGATGTGGACAAATTGGAGAAAGTACAGAGGAGAACAACAAAAATGGTTAAAGTTCTAGAAAATATGTCCTATGAGGAAAGATTGAAAAAATTGGGTTTGTTTAGTCTGGAGAAGATTGAGAGGGAGACCTGATAACAGTCTTTAAATATGTCAAAGGTTGAAATAAACAGGAGGGTGATTAAATAGGTCTCCTTATCCACTGGGGATAGGACAAGAAGTAATGGTTTAAATTGTAGCAAGAAAGATTTATATTTCCTAAATATAAAGGTCGGTAAGCATTGGAACAATTTACCTAAGGAGGTTGTGGAATCTCTGCCATTGGAGGTTTTTAAGAGCAGGTTAGACAAACACCTATCAGGGATGCTTTAGATAATACCTAGGCCTGGTCTACACTGCCAGCAAAATTCAGTGGCAGTCAACGGGAGTTACGTAAGCTACACAGAGTAGCTTGTGTAACTCCGGTCAACGTCATAACCTCTGTTTAGCACACCATCCCCACTGTGCTGTGCCGATGGGAAATGCATACCAAATGCTTTTTGGGGAGGTGGTTTTATTAAATTGACTCCCGGATTGACTGAGCATGTCTTCACTGCTTTTCAGTTGAACTGGAAAAATCAATGTGACCCCAGTGTAGACATAGCCTTAGTCCTTTTTCAGTGCAGGGCACTGGACTAGATGAACTGCTGAAGTCCTTTCCAGTCCTACCTTTCTATGATTTTCACACTGCATTATTTGAAAATTGTTTAGTGAACATGTGGAGTAGGAAATTTCCTGACCTCTATAGGAGCACACCTAAACATAGCTGAACTATTTATAAGCACACAGATTACTAGGGCCATATCCCATTAGAACCAATAAGCTTTCCATTGTTTTCAATTGGGGATGAAGTGGGTCCTGAAGTCAGCACGTTTTGGCTCAAATACCAGCAGCGCTTGTAAATTGATTGAGGAGAAAACCTGCAAAGAAATCAAACTTACTAGTGCTGCTGGAAAAGCCATAAGAGTCTGTACACTGCACATGCCAATCATCTGCAAATTTTCTTTTTCCCTCCCCTTTCCCTGCTTCCTCCTCCTCTCCTTCCCCATTTTTCCTTTATAAATATCCAGGATAAGTCATGCAACATTTTAAAATAAAAATAAAAAGAGTATTTGTGTAATGTTAAAGGTTTAGTAGTGATTTGCCATGAGCCCAGAGCTGGGCTGCTCCAGGAGCAAACTGGGAGGCAGCAACTCTTCTTCCCAATCCCCCACTGCTCTTTGGAGAAAGTACCCAGCATAGTATATGTTCTCAGGTGTTTCATCACAGGTATGCTTGCTGGTGCACTGGGGGTGGGGATGGGGATGAAGCAGCTCTGTGGAGCCTATATCATCTCCATTGCCCATGACGTGGGTAGCTAGTGTAGGTTTGTAAGGAACACTTTTCCCCTGCATCAGCTTATTAGATGAGCTGCAATTCGGTCCTAACTATGCAAAATCAAGCACTCAATAGTCAGGACATACCAGGTAGTAAAGTTGCTCTAGCAACATTCACTGCATCATGCTTCATATATGAATTGTTTTCTATTCTTCTTCCCCATGTTAAATGTAAGCCTTGCTATATTACGCTTTTAAATTGGAATACACCATAAAACACACTAAATATGTAACATAGCTGAACTGACATTGCCAGGCCTATCTTCACTTTTGGAATTTCCTGACCTTTATGTGCTTGATCACATAATCTTAACATTTTATGAACTTTAGTTGTTTAGCATTTAACAAGACTTTTCAAAAGACTTTCATTAAGTAAATCAACCTCTATCCTTGAATACAGATTTCCTTCCTTTTCCTCTAGGATAGCCATTATTCTATATTTTTAAGCTGTACATTATCATAAAAATTATTCACCTAAATTATACTAACATATACATGTGTTGCCCCTATATTTATTTACCTGGTCCTTTCCATTTAGTCATTTAGGCCTTGAAAATGCAGATGCTACCTGTCCTCAATTAGTGGTAGTTGAGAGTACTCAGCATTACAGCCCTGAAAATCTGTAGATATCCTCTTTATATCCACAGATATCCACAGATGCAGATATCCACGAACAATATTTTGCAGATGGTGGATTGGATGTAGATCTCAAAGGCAGGGTAGCAATATTTGCAACTCATAGCCTTTGAGGATGCTTTCTTGCCTTTGAGTTCGAGGGGTTGGGGCTGGCCACCAATCAGCCGTTTGGTGAGACCCCGGGGGCTCGCCACTGATCAGCTGTTTGGTTCCCCCCTTTTCTCCTCTCCCCGCAGTCCCGCAGGACCCTGCCAATCAGCTGTTCAGCAGCTGCCTGGGGAGGCAGAAGAACAGCTGATCATCATCAGCAGTGGCGGGAGGGCTGGCCTCCAAAAAGCTGATTGAAGGCCCCAGGGCTGTGGGTTCCCTGTGTGAAGATGTGATAGCAAAGATAGACTGCGGATGGTGGATTGAATATAAATTAATTCTTGGATATGGATCCACATTGTTGTATCCATGCAGACCTCTACTCAACATGTTACAGAAAGTGCACAGCAGCTTGTAGGTATAGGCCCTTAGAGAACAAATCTTTCTTAAAGCATGAAGACCATTTTGTATATTACACTATTATCCTATTATGGTATTACTCACCTTATCTATTTCCCACTTCTTGTTTGTTACCAATACCTCTGTTCATAAACTGACTGAAGGTATGTCTATACTGACAGTGGCTGAAAGCTGAAGACAAAATGGATCCCGGGGCTTATGCCTTTTATATCCTCTGAACCAGTGATGATATCCAACCGGTTCGCACCGGTTCGCGCGAACCGGTTCTTAAAATTAAAAAAATGTAGTGAACCGGTTGTTAGCGCCCTCCCCTGTCGCGCTCTGCGGGGCGCTGGCGGGGTTTCGAATTTGACAGCGGAGAGAGAGTTTCACAGCGGAGATTCTCCGCTGCGATGCCGAGTCTCCCCCTCCGCCCCCGAAATTGACAAGGCAGAGTCAATTTCACAGCGGAGAGTAGTCTGAAGTTCAGAATAGTTCTTAAATATCACCTGCCTTTATAGAACTGGTTATTGGAAATTTGGGATATCATCACTGCTCTGAACCTTGCCATGCTGCTTGTGGAATTTCACAGGAATCAAAATGGAGTCCAGAGTCACATAAGCAAATTCTGGTGACTCGTCAGGTATATTCCTGGCTTCTCTGCCTGCGCTCCCTGCACCTGTGAATGTTTTAATGGGCCATTAAGCAGGCTATTGTTATAGCCATTCTGTCTGAGGAGTGGTCTAGAAACAGCCCAATTTGAAATAAAGATACATCAACCATATCCATAACTTCCATTACACATATAACACATGGACATAAACATTATCGTCTTACTCAGCACATTATAGCCTTTCTAACAGTACCTGACATGGCATATCTCAAATGGATTACTATGGTTTTGACAGACTGATGTCAAACAGTATAATACTTGTCCCCCCCAAGCCAGCCAGCGTGACAGTTCCATTAGAGAAGCAGTGGTTTAACGCTTAGCTGTACATTTGCATCTGTTTGCTCTTAGGTATCTTGCTGCCCAAAGAATTAATGGTGCTTTTGATAATATGTACTCAAAGATATGTTGTTTTTAGGAACTCTTGTGACCTACTTGTTTTGATAATATTTGAGGTTGCTATCAGTATTGCTTCCCTTTATCATTTTTCTTTTCTTCCCTTTACCAGATGCTGACTTTCTTTTAACAACCTATTTCATTTCTGTTCAATAAAATTCTCTTTATTTTTTAATTTTCATAGGTTATTGAAATCCCCACTTTCCAAAAACATTAATTTTACATTTTGTCAAATAAAAGAAAGTTCAGAAGACCAGAGCAGACCAAATAATCTTACCTACATACTGTCCATTTTCCCTTGCTTTGAAAAATTCAGCAAGAAATTTTGTTTCTATGTAGGTTGAAAACAAAAATGGGTATTATTTGATTAGGTCTGGAATGTAAAACTCATTGTCATTTTAAAAAACATTGTTATACATAAGGAGTAACACACAGATTCCTGCTCCATTTAGCAGGAGTTTGATTTTACAAGGACCTTGATCATACAATCTAATTCACAAATGGACCCTTACAATTCAACAGAGTTCCACTGAAGTACCTTTGGTCCAGATTTTCAAAAGTACTTAGGTGCCTAAAAATTCAGGCAGGTGCCCAGTGGGAAAATCAAAAGATTTGTCCACATAAGTCCAATTGATTTTAGCCCCTGGGCTCTGCACAAGCACAGGGGTCTGTCCATGTGGATCAGGAATGCAGGACCAGGGCCAAAAACTAACATATACCCTTATCCCCTTTAACATCCCACTGAAATCCTGTTCAAGATCAAAGCCAATTTTTTTTTAAGTTTTGGTTATACTTCACAGTACAGCTGGTCAAAAAAAATTTGAATGAATAGTTTTTCATTGGAAAATGCTGATTTGATTAAATCAAAATGCTTTGTAGGAATGTATCCATTTCACACAAATTTTCAACAGGAAATTATTGAAATGTCTGTAAGGTGAAAACATTAAATTTCTTCTATATTGTCAATAAGGTCAAAGCGAAACAATAATTTGGTCAAAACAAAATATTTCAGACTATTTCACTTCACAAAAAATTCTGAGATTTTGATTTTTCATCCTAATTCAGGATGAAACTAACTTTTGGATTTTCCATAAAACAGAAATTCCTTTTTTCAAAGAGTTCTAACAGAGGTCCAATTTTTGAATGGATATCTGATTGCAACTCTCCGCACCGCAAAAGTTCCTTAAATAAGATGAACAGGGAACAGTTTGAGACTCATTTGGAGGAGGCTCAAAGAGACTCGGTACTGAACGTCCTGTCTGGGTTTTATTAAAAATAGTCCACATCTAGTATCTTCCTGTACACTCACAAAGGTTGTGACTGGAAATTATCCCCCCATGCACCTAAAATACAGCTGTGGACTCTCAGTGTGGGAAAGGGCTGAATTTCACATCTCCACATTCAGGGTTCAGATGGAAGCTTCTTTGTCCAAAGAAAGCAGATTCCAATTATCCATTCCATTTTTGTAGGATGAGAATGTTCTTGTTGACAGGGAGGATTATTTTAGACTGCACATAACGCATTTTTAATGATGATACAGTATTACAACTAGATTAAACAGGCAATAATCAGACCCAGATTATTATGATGAGGTGAAGGCTGAAGGTTTGTTTTCCAGGCTGTGTAAAGGACTGAATTGAATTTGGCTTCAACAGCACCAACACTTTGCAAATTACTTTTAGTGTCAGATGGTGAAAATTTCACTAGATCTCAACTGGTTTCTGATCCAACACAAATCCAAAATTCATATGTGAAATCTGAATCTTGCCCACCTCAAAATAAAAAATTATTCTGATTTGCAATCCTTGTTTTGTTAATTCCATCTCTAATATAGCCTCTCCTGGATGGATAGACAGATGAAGTTATTTAAGTTAAATGCCAATGTTCACACAAGCATAAATGGATATAAACTGGCCATCAACAGGTTTAGGCTTGAAGGTTTCTATCTATCAGAGGAGTGAAGCTCTGGAGCAACCTTTCAAAGGGATCAGTGGGGGCAAAAAACCTAACTGGCTTCAGGATTGATCTTAAGAAGTTTATGGAGGGAATGGTATAATGAGACTGCCTACAATGGCATGTGGCCCATCTATGACTGCTAGTAGCAAATATCCTCAATGGAAAGAGATGGGACACTAGATAGTAACTCAGAGTTCACCCTACAGAGAATTCTTTCCCAGGTTTCTGGCTGGTGGATCTTGCTGACATGTTCAGTGTCCAACTGACTGCCACATTTAGGATTGGGAAGGAATTTTCCCTGGGTCAGGACTGGCAGAGACCCTGGGTATTTTTTGCCTTCCTTTACAGCATGGGGCACTGGCAGGTTTAAATTAGAGTAAATGTAAGGCCCAACAGCTCTAGAACCAAGGCTTGGAGAACTCTCAGGCATCTGGCAGCTCCAGGCTGTCACCCAGCAGCAGCTGTAATAAGCTTGCACTCCACTTCCATGACCCACTGTGGACATAGACCATGGGAAGTTCCATCTCAAGAGACAGACAGTACCCTCATGGCTTCTGATTGGCTCCCTGCCCTATGTAAGGGGCATTCCAGTAACAGGGTGGATTGCTGGTGGCTGCTATGACTATTCCTGTTACTGAATTCCTAACTTTGACCTCAGCTTAATCTGGACTTCACTTCCTGACTCGGACTCTGACCCTGCGTACTGACCCGGGCCTGGAAAATGACTAGTCCTCTGCAGCCCCTATTCTGACCCTGGGCCCTGATTGCCGTTGTTGGGATCCTGACAGTAAATGGTGGATTTTCTGTAATTTGAAGTCTTTAAATCATGATTTGAGGACTTCGGTAATTCAGCCAGAGGTTATGGGTCTCTTACAGGAGTGGGAGGGTGAGTTTCTGTGGCCTGCAGTGTGCAGAAGGTCAGACTAAATTATCACGATGGTCCCTTCTGACTTTAAAGTCTATGTCTATGAACCTCTGTGCAAGTACATTAGTGTGTGTGTGTGTGTGTACATGGACATGTACACACACACATACACAGACACACACACGCAGAGCTCACCATAAAAAGCCAAGCATGGGTGGTACCTGAGAATACCACAAGAATTTCCTCTTAGAAAGAAATGTTTAGGGATGAAATATTAATAGAAATCACATGTATAGAAAGGCATTTAAGTACATTGATACCAATAAGACTAATCATTTGATTAAAGCTAAACAGTACCTTGCTGAAGCAGGACCAGTGTTTGTATACGAAACTTTTCAATGGTGACCACTGCAGAAAGTTGTTCCTAGAGTAAAATGAATAAAGAGGAAATATTAATTTCTTCTTACGCAATGCACAAGTTCTCGCACAATTATCTGTCATGTTAGCTCACTAAGGCTGAGTCTACACTAGGAACTTACATCGGAAGAGCTACGTCTCTCACGGTTGTGAAAAATCCACATCCCTGAGAGACATACCTACGTTGACCGAAGAATTCTTGCATTGACCTAGCTACTTCCTCTCGGGGAGATGGATTTCCTACATCAACGGGACAGCCCCTCCTGTCAGTGTCTATGCTGAAGTGCTCCAGCAGCGCAGCTGCAGCTGTGCCGCTGTATCATTTTAAGTGTAGCCATGCCCTCAGACATGGAAAGATCATCTGCTAATATTGGCATTTTAAACTATCCTTGAAGAGCAATAAATTACAAAATTAGAATTAGTTCTTATTTAACCACTTTGCTTTATACAAGCAAATTCTTGTATTCTTATTGTATAAATTCTTATACAAGCAAAATACAGGCTTTTCTTAATGATCTCTCCTATGATTAATAACCTAATGCTGAAGTGGTAGAGACTATCTAGACTCAGAAGCTCCATTTCCATAGGGACTTTCACCGTCTTTTTATAACTGGCTGAGAATGTTTTCTGATTTATATTTTTAGAAGTTTAAACCACTTCACAAATATTTCATAGAACTCATATGGCTCACTGCTGCCACTTGTTTGGCAAAATGAAAGGTAAGTTGAAAAATGCACCTTTTCCATTTTCATCTCTAATTGAATTCTCTCTTGACCCCCTTATTCCCCTTGGCTGTATTTCAGGTTTTGATGATAAGAAAAAGAATTTTGTATTTGGATAATACAATTTTCTCACTTGCCTTCGGCGACCTTCAGCTCAATTTCCTCCCCCTAGAGACACTGTATATTATAGAATTGAATCAAATTCCTTATTCATAGAAAAAAGTTCCAATTTAATCTGAATATTCAGCATTTTACACTGGTCAGGGTGATGGATGGCATATTGAAATGGTTTTGGTTCATGTAATCAAATGGTAGAATTCAGACTTGTATTGAAAAAAATAATGAAGTCTATTCAATATTCTCATAAGGTACAAAAATGCACATTACACAGTAGAACTGGGGCCTTTTATTATTACCTTACCGATAACATCTCCATTGCAAAAAGTATAGTAAAAAATTAAGAATTTATGTACGTTAGAACACATGAAAAGCAGCAGCTGTTGAGAGCAAAAGGAGGTGGGTACTTGAGACTGTTCAAATGAACAAGTACTAAAACTGGGGAAAAATCAAATCTGTTAGTAATATACAGCTGAAACACTGGACAACAAATTTTTTCAAAAGTGTTGCTTCATCAGAAATGTTATTTGATTATGCTAGACCGCTTGAAGCTGAACACAAATATAATTTCAGACTACTTGTATCACATAGGAATTTGGAGAAACAAGAAACTGACTTTTATTGAATATAATGCGTTTAATTGCATAATGGTGCTGATGCTTTGCAATAGTTCAACTGAGCTAAAAATGTTTTGTTGATGGTTTTCGTTTGTACTCAGTGTCTGAGGCTTCTCGTTTAAGTGTCCAACAATAATCGGCCAGCATTGATGGATTCCAGTTGCCCTGATACCATTTTCCCATGATCGCAATGTCCTGGTGAAACCTTTCATCATGCTTGTCACTGACTGCACCAAGATTTGCAGGGAAGAAGTCTGAATGCGAATGCAGAAAATGAATCTTTAGTGACATGTTGCACTTCATGGTTTTGTATGCTTGAAGCATGTTTTCAACCAGCTGCACGTAGTTTGGTGCTCTGTAGTTGCCAAGAAAATTTTCAACAACATCCCTGAATGCCTTCCATGCGATTTTCTCCGGCCCTACTAGAAATTCTTCGAACTGCTTGTCATTGATGACCTGTTTGATTTGTGGACCAACAAAAATGCCTTCCTTAATCTTGGCATCAGTTATTCTGGGAAACATCTGTCTCAAAAATCAAAATTCTTCACCTTCCTTGTTCATTGCTTTCACAAAATTTTTCATCAGTCCAAGTTTTATGTGAAGAGGAGGCAAAAATATCTTTGTCGGGTCTACAAGTAGTTTGTGTTCCACGCTTCTCTGCCCTGAAACCAACTGCTTACAGCGTGGCCAGTCCTTTTTAATGTAATGAGACTCTTTAGCACCGCTGTTCCATTCACAAATGAAACAACATTACTTGGTGTATCCGAGCTGCATTCCTAGTAGCAGCGCAACTACTTTCAGATCACCACAGATGTTCCAGTTGTAGTTGCTGTACTGTATGTGTTTCAACAAAACTTCCATATTTCCGTAGGTTTCTTTCATGTGTACTGCATAGCCGATTGGTATTGAAGGGTAGACATTGCTGTTGTGTAACAACACAGTTTTCAGGCTTAACACTGATGAATCAATAAAAAGACGGCATTCTTGTGGGTCTTGCTGGCAACCCAAAGCAGTGAACAGCCCATCAATGTCAGTGCTGAAACACAGATTATTAGCCTGACCAAAGAATTGTGTCAAATCTTCTTGGCGGCTGTGAAAGACAGAAATGTTTGTGCCTGGTGGCAGCAGACCCCATCCTTGCAGTCTTGAACCCAGTAATTCTGCTTTTGCCTTTCACAAACCCAAGTCCCTGACCAGGTCATTTACCTCAGATTGAGTTATCAGCTGAGGCTCACTCGATGTAAATGGTTCAAAATCTGGATCAGTGTCGTTTTCCATTCCTGGCTCGTGCACCATGGCATTTTCATCTGCCTCCTCTAGGCTCCATGTCTCTGATGGCTTTGGTACTGGAAGACTGTCGTCATGCGGTACAGCTCTCAGGGCTGAAGGGAGATAGTGGTATTCAATGGATTTCTTGTTTTTAGCAGAGAACCAGACACATTGGTCAGACAGAAGTAACAGTCTGTCACACAATCCTTCTGCTCTCGTCATATCATCAGGACAGCGAACGGCATTGACCTCCGAGTACCTCTGAGCCAAGCTCTACGTTCGACAGTGCATGTTGAGCAACAAATCTGAGGAGCCCAGGCTTTGTCCTGATCACCAATTTTACAGCGAAAGTAGACCTCATCCACTTTCTTAATACGTGCAGTCATGCTCCGTCTTTGAGGTTTAAGCATATATTCGCCACAAATGTAACAGAACGTATCGCGGCTGTTGCGACATTGGAGAGACATTTTGCTACCACGAAGTCTCCTGAAAATCAGTTGGTTTATTATTGTGAGTACACACAATATGCTATGCGCATAGAGCATGCACATCAACATGAATGCAAACTGATAGAAACGCAATGCATAGAACAGTGTGTGCAAAATGCTTTTATAGTCTTTCTAAAACCTGTCCTGCCAGCATCCGCCCTGCCTAAGCCATAGCATTCCCACTGCATGTTATGTGGCCTGCACTACGTGCAGTGTCACTGCATGCCCAGGCATGCTTGGACACAAGTTAGAAAACTTTTCAGCTTACGTTGTGGGCAACATTTTAATAGACTTAAATTATGAATTGAAATACCAAATATAGGCGATTTAAAAAAAATGGTACGTGATAGGGAAATGTCATGGTGATTTTCCTAATCAGCAGCCCAAAATCCATAAGTTACGCCCAAAAGTATTCAGGAAGCAAAATCTTTGTTGTTCCGTGATATTGGTCTACCGTGGTGCTTAACATTTCCTTAAAAGGCAGTTTAAGAAGTAAAAAATAAAAAGGTTTATTTTTTTTGAATATTTGAAGTAATTCAATTTTGTAAATTATTTTGATATTTTATTACCATGTCAAACAGTATCATAAATTAATACATTCATAGAATAATTACTTAGAGCAACCTAAGGCTGGCTGCAGCTTATTGAGATATAGTACTTGTACAAAATATTACCAGCGGAGCGAAAGCTAATGGTTTTGCATCCATATGATTTTTTTACATATATAGATAGTGTGGAAGTTCCCTGCTGAAGTATTCCTGCTGAAAATCTGGGGATGACCTTGTTTTGTTTTTTAGTGTTTAATTTTATTTGGATATATAAAACAAGAGGTGCCCATCTTCAAGTCTAGGCACCTCTGACAATGGATTAAAGCACAATAAACAAATATAATCATCAAAAAATTAATATCAGGTAGTCTCTTACAATGATTTTACTATGCAGCGTGCAACAGGGGAAGACTAACCTTTCTCTATGTTTGCACTCTCATGTTCAAGGGTTCTATACCACAGTCTCTCTCCTTCCAGCTAAGGAAGATGAGATGAACTTCCTTCAGAGCCCACCACTGCAACTCCATTTCTGACTTTTGGGGGGCAATAATCACATCCTGGAGTGGAGCATTCTCCCTCCACCCTATTAACAACCCAGAAGGCAAGTTCTCAAACTCAGGTCTCCTGCATGGAAATGGAAAGCTTTAACATTATGCTGTGGATGCTTGATTTGTATCTTCACTTCTGTGAATAATCATGCCATTGTTACTAGCAATGCAAGTTCTGCAACTGGACATTGGTTACCAATTCAGTTGATGAATGAGCTAGCCAGAGCAGAGTCCATCTCCATCTCCCAGAGCTGTGTTACCTCTGCAGAACTAACAGGTAAAATAAGTACTAAAAATGTATTTTAGGAACTACAGTGAGCAGATATAACCAAATATATATTTACATATAACCAAATATATACATACAGTTTATCTGTTGAGTAAGTGTGTTTCTCTTTTTTTAAAATTTTTTTTAAACAATTAGTTTTCTGACAATGGCCCTGATTAGGGAAAGCATTCCTATTCAGAATAGGTCTTAAGTGTATGATTTCAATGAGATTTAAGTATGTGCTTAAATGCTATCTTGAATTAGGATAGACTCATAGACTCATAGACTCATAGACTCATAGGTCAGAAGGGACCAATATGATCATCTAGTCTGACCTCCCGCACAAGGCAGGCCACAAAACCCTACCCATACACATTTATAACAACCCCGAACCCATGACTGAGTTATTGAAATCCTCAAAAGTGAGATTTGAAGACCTCAAGCTGCAGGGAATCCACCAGCAAACACATACTTTAATAATATCCTGAATTAGGACCAATAACTATACTTTAAGGTCAGAGGACCAGCCCACTAAGGCCCTGATCCGACATACATATGCATGTGTATCCTACACACACGTGTTCCTACACTTCATGCATGTGAGTAATCCTATTAATGTCAATGGGACTGGTCATGGTCATACCCCTCTGATACAGTTTTGAGGTGATTCACTTATTTTAGCCTCATGGTTCCCTACATTCCACACAATTTTTTTTGTTTAAATGTATTTATCGGTGCTTTTGAAAACTTTATCCTATGTTCAGATATAAATAGTACGTATATGTGGAAGTTACAGTATGTCCGATAGAGAATTAGAAAAATGTTACAGTACCATACAAAAAGTACTTTAAAGTTTTGACTCTGCAAGCTATTGAGCATGCTCCTCACCGTGCGGTATTGCTCAGTGCCCTGCCAAAATGAGCCTTAAGGGAACATGAAGATTACATGGGGAGCATTTAAAAGTCAGGAAATGCCAAAGTAAAGGTTCCACAAGCAGTATTAACTCTGTCCTCTTCTACATACACATTATGACATAGTCTTTAATTATATGATCAAATGCTAATTCTAATTCCCAAACTACAAAAATTTATCATATTTCCTACAACCCTACCTACACATGTGGAGCATTTTGTAAATTTTTATTTTTTACTTGCACTGTTTTCATTTCCATAATAGTCCAATATTCCTCTAATGATTTAGACTTAATATTATTATTATACAGATTAGAATCATGTTGCCATTTGCAGTCTGCAGTCACAACTGTTGGTCTCGTGAGTCTTCGGGCCTTTCACATAATAATATTAGAGGATTAATACTAATTATAGGGAATATTTCTCTTAACTTCTCTCTGGAACAGAAGAGACAGTTACCAACAATGCACCAAGCTTTAGCTGCTCCCCATAGCACACATTTGTTTTGACTACAGCTGTACAACTTGTTTTTTTCTTAAAGCCAGAGTGCTTGATTCCTGAGTTCTGTACAGTATAGATGAAAAAGGGTGGGAAAAAGAATCTATTAACAGGAATGGCTCAGCTCAATGTACCAGTCTGCTAATGCGTCCCAAATGCCTATTTCAAAGAAAATCACAAAGTACTTTGTTGACCTGTACAAGATACTGTGAGGAATTCAAGGATGTTTTCTTCTTTCTATGCATGTTTAACTCTAATGTCAATGGGAGCTTCATGAGCACAGGGAAAAAAGTACAGGTTCTCATGGTAGCTGGCAAACCATGAATTAGTTGCTAGTGTGCTGTGTTGTGTTCACTCCGGATATAAACTAGCATGGGTAGCAATTTAATAAAGCAGCTAAAGTTAATGCCAGTTTTTGGCACCACATAATAGAGTTTGTTGTGGGGTCACATATATGCATCTAAGAGGTCAGGTACTAGCAAATTTCAGGAAATTGTAGACATGCACATTATTAGACTGAATTGCTGACTAGCTCCAATATCTGAAATATGTAACCAACCCTTAACCCTAAACTTCAGCCCACTCAGATGTATTTAAATCACAAAACATGCAATTCTTTTTGTCTTTAACTAAGTTACAGTGATAAAAAGAGAATATTTGGAATGCAGGACAAAGTTCTGTACTGAAATACTTGAATAGATAGATCTATAGTACCAATTTAAGTGACTCTATTGACACGGTATTGCAAATCCCAAGCATTCAAAAACCATGCATCAGGCCCCCAAAAATCATGAGATTGACTTAAAAGTCAAAATAGGTTTCTTTTTATTTGCCTTTTGGTGTTTCAGCATTTAGGGTTCCTGTTTTTAAGCTTTTCTCTGTAACCACGAGGGCTAGAAACTTACTCATTGTTATTGTTATACTTTCATAATTACAGGACTCCAGGAGCTGGGCCTTTAAGAAAAACACCAGAAATGATGAGTCTCATGATAAACTTGTGAGTGTTGTCAACACTGCACACATATACCTAAAGAGTTGTATGGTGTTTTTACTCCTTTCTAAAGTAACTGTTATAACTAAAAAGATATTTATGAGAGCAAAGAAATGTGGTTCTCTATGCCCAGAATCTTCCGGAAATTTTAACTTTTCCCTAATAATAAATGAAACAAATGTATTTTTTCCTGAATGCTTTTATGGATACTTGAACTGAATTGGCATTTCTGTAATGATGAAGGCATGAGTGAGTTGCTTACAAAAATAAGAAAAAACAGTAAACATAGTGGGCATTAGTGTTCTAACTAGCCCAGAGATTTAAAAATAATTAATCTTTTAGTTTCTGGATTAAAATATTGTGCAAAGCCCAGATCCAACAACCTAAAACTGGAGTAATGCAGTGGTGAATTAGGTCCCACTGAGCGTAAATACTGGACCCTGCACCATTGCAGTGACTCAAAATGTTGCTATTGGGAGCAGGAGTGAGCGCTAACTGTCATTGTAAAATATTATTCAATCAATCGATTACAAACAAACCAAAGTAAAATGCTGGGTATATATGTGAGTTGCTAGATGTGTATTTTGCACAACATCTTAACTTAACTAATTTGGTTAATTATTGTTAAATTTATGGGATAATTAGAACACCACTAGCCACAATGATACTGTGTTTTACTTCACAGTTGTCACTTGGTACACTTATAATACATTACAGTATATGTCACAAACAAAACAAATTATTTCAGAACCAGTTAAGGATGCTAAGTAACAAAAATATACTTGCCTGTCAATCCTTTGCAAAACCAGAGCACTGAAATTCAAGAAAATTAGTAGTTAAAGACATTATAATTTTTACACTGCTGCATAATAAATATAATATTCTTATCAAGTGCAAAGAAATGCATATTCCGTCACAAAAACACAATCCCAACTCCAATTTCCTCTGCTGGATCCTGGTCATGTAGATGGAACTGCTGCAGCCCAGGACCCTGGAGTGGCTCATGTGGTTTGGCAGCAGATGAAGTGATTGGCAGGCCTAGCCACTGCTGGCTGCTGTTGAATGCAATGGGTTAGATTCTCTTCTCATGTATAATAGTCATACCAATGTGAAAGAAGAATTTGGCTCATTGACACTTAAACTGGAGAATGAATAGATCCCCACTCCCACGTCCCTTAAGCATCCTCACAAACACTTTGCTAAACACAACCCCCGAGATTGCATTTTGAGCAGTTTTCCATATATTTCATATGACCTGGATTGTTAGATAAAACCTTCACATACAGCATTAAAACGCTGTAAACCTAGAATCAGAAGATCAGGGTGACAACGGGAAACCAGCCTCTTGCATTGAGATTGCTATAAACGTGGTCCACACCAAGGCTCTAAGATATTAATTCAGTAAAATGTCTGACTGCTCAGTTTTCTTGCTCCAGAGTGATATAAAACAAATTGAGTTAACCTAAAACTGTAATGGCAAACAACATGCAACTGCTTTTCCTGTTTGGTGAATAGTGCATCTGCTCTTATAGTAACTACATTTGATTTCCCTTTTTTTCCCCTTTCTAAAATGTAAATATTCCCATACAGCAGCAACCAGTAATGTAAAGAGACAGCCTGTGATGATGCCTCAGTCAATAAATACACAATGTGATAAAGGGGGAATAAAACACATCCATGGACAAAAAATATCTTTAAATAATGTCTAAATCTGAGGCAGAAGTTGACAGGCAGCAAAGCAATTCATAATTAAACCCTGCGTGGTGCTGCCAGAATTGTTGATTTGCATGTGATTACCCAGACTACATTTTCTGCAATATCTAGTCACAAAGTGAAGGGATGAAGATAAATTTTGAGCCTGAACTCTGAATGTCATGCTTTCTCTCGTTTGTAGCTGGCTGAAGAGCATGTGCACTAAGTCAGCATTGTTGACATTTTTTGCCGGCATATGATGCTACTTTTGGAGGCCATATGATATCTAGCTCACCATTCTAGCTCTATTTTTGGTAGGCAGCTGCAGAAAAGGCTGAAGTGGCATGGATGGGTGGTGTGGATCTGTAGTGTAAGGGATTCCCAGCCTATTAACATTTTCTTAGCCTTTCCCCTCACCGGAGCATAGGAGAGGATGCATGAAGCCCCAGTAGTCAGTGCTCTACATCCACCAAGAACATTACAGTACTTGATGGCTTTCAGCACTACCACTTCTTTTTTGTATAGCAGAAAGTTGGATTTTCTCCCATTGGTCAGAGAGGAATCTCTACATTTTCCTGCAGTATCCTTTCATTGTGTCATATGACTAAGTCATAAAAATAACAGCAAGTCTTGAGACACAAATCAGATTAGCAGCTATGGCCAAAATTGTCAAATTTAGGCATTTAAATAAAAGTGACCTGATTGTTAGAGGTGCTGAGCACACCTGCTTCCAAGGAAGGTTGCCAATTTTGGTTGGATGTATTCCTGGAGATTTCACCACATGACAAAATCTTTAATTACAGATTAATCTTTAAAACTCCAGGACAATCCTGGAGGATTGGCAACCCTACATCCAACTGATCTAACTGGGAGCTGCAAGTCATCAGCAACTTTTAAAAGCAGGCCACTATTTATTTCTTAGGTGCTTAAATATAGGTTTTACCTCTTCCTTTAGTTACATACATTTGAAAATTGTCGTCTGTGTCTGCAACAGCCATATCAGAAGCTTGACACAAAAATAGCTCTTCTCTTTTAAAACTACGTTCTAAGAAAGTGTTACAGTTTTTCTCAACACATGATGTGCATTTTAAAAGTTCCAGTATAAGGATTCATAAAGATTTTGCATCTTGATCTAAAAATTGGGTATTTCACCTCACCATACATGCAATCTATGGCAAAATGACAGCTCAACATTCAGGAAAGAAAGATGAAAAACTAAATGTGAAAAGCTGTTTTAGAAGTGGTGCTACTATAGTCTATCACCTAACTATGAAATGGTTAGAATTTACTGAGAAAAATCCCACTTAAGTTAATGGTAGTTTTGCCTGAGTACCCAAGACTGCATGATTTAGGGCTTGTACTATTCATTGTAAGTTTGTAGGTCCATCTCTACTGAAAACATCCTATTGCCTACTATTACAATTTAGGACCCACTGTGTTTATGGCAATAACCTTCCCTGGCTGTCCACAGATGTTTGCTATGCTGGCATACATGCCTAAAGATATCAGAAACGAAAAAAGTCCCCACTCATCTATTTTAACTGTTGATTGAGGACATTGACTTTATAGTGTAGGTGGAGTTCTGGAAAGTGACACAGGAAAAGCTGAAAGCATTTAAGGATGAAAATATTATTTGGAGCTATTTTATATATATCAGATGTCCTATATCCAGACTCTGAAAACGATGTTACCATTCAATATTGGTAAACTATACTTTATGGTTTTAAAAAGCAAAAATGAAATGTTAGCCCCCCTTTTTTTTTCTACTGCAGCTTCTTCTTGTTAGATTTAGTTTTGATGCCAAAGATTTAACAAAATGGTCCTTCTAAAATATTATATTTGAAGCTTTGTTGTATATGAAAAGCATAAACATGTTAGTGCTGGATGGCAACCAAGTAGGGTAGGTCAGCCTCCACTTTTTCATACTCTGTATGGACTGCAAATTCCAGGTGAAAATCTAGGTACTAACTACAACTAAGAAAGCCCTGAATTGCCTAGGTCCCAGTTATCTTACACCTCTTATTAGCTGTTTTTAAGCTACAATCTCCCTTTGTGCCTCTTAGCATGTAAAGTATTCAGATTTTGCATACCCACTGAGTCCTACATTATTGTAAATTATTTTACTGTATCACCTATGTCCACCTAAACCAATTTTTTGATCCTCACATGTAACTTTCACCATCTTTTCCATCACTACTGAATATGAACATAAGAAGGGCCATACAGGGTCAGTATCCCAGTATCCTGCCTTCCAACAGTGGTTAATGCCAGGTTGGCTACAGGGGGAAAGAACAGAACAAGTATTCCATCCTGTTGCCCATTCCCAGCTTCTGGCAAACAAAGGCTAGGGACACTTCAGAACGTGATTTTGCATCCCTACCCATTCTGTCTAATAAACATTGATGGACCTATCCTCCATGAACTTATCTAATTCCTTTTTGAACCTTGTTATCATCTTGGCCTTCACAAACAACATCCTCTGGCAAACAGTTCCACAGATTGACTATGAGTTGTGTGAAGAAATACTTCCTCTTGTTTGTTTTAAAAATGCTGCCTATTAATTTCATTTGGGACCCCTAGTTCTTGTGTTAGGAGAACAGGTGAATAACACTTCCTTATTGTCATGATTTTATAGACCTGTCATGATTTTATAAACCTGTATCATGTCCCCCCTTAGTCATCTCTTTGCCAAGCTGAAAAGTCCTATTCTTATTAATCTCTCCTCATACAGTAGCTGTTCCATACCCCTCATCATTTTTGTTGCCCTTTTTTGTACCTTTCCCAATTCCAATATAACTTTTTGAGATTGGGTGACCAGATCTGCATGCAGTATTCAAGATATGGGCGTACCATGGATTTATAAAGAGGCAATATGATATTTTCTGTCTTACTACCAATCCCTTTCTTAATGATTCCCAACATTGTTATTTTTTTTGACTGCCACTGCACATTGAGTGGATGTTTTCAGAGAATTATATACAATGACTCCAAGATCTCTTTCTTGAGTGCTAACAGCTAATTTAGACCCCATCATTTTGTATCTGGAAAACATATCCCAACTATAATGTGCATTATTTTGCATTTATCAACATTAAATTTAATCTGCCATTTTGTTGCCCAGTCACCCAGTTTTGTGAGATCCTTTTGTAATTCCTCACTGTCTGCTTTGGACGTAACTCTCTTGAGTAGTTTTGTATCATCTGCAAATTTTGCCACCTCATTGTTCACCCCTTTTTCCAGATCCTTTATGAATACGTTCAACAGTACTGGTCCCAGTACAGACCCCTGCGTGACACCACTATTTACTTCTCTCCATTCTGAAAATGACCATTTATTCCTACCCTTTGTTTCCTGTCTTTTAACCAGTTACTGATCCAGGAAAGGACCTTCTGTTATCGTATAGCAGCTTACTTTGCTTAAGAGCTTTAGTGAGGGACCTTGTCAAAGGCTTTCTGAAAATCCAAGTACACAATATCCCTCGTCCACATGCTTGTTGACCCCCTCAAAGAATTCTAATAGATTGGTGAGACATGATTTTCCTTTACAAAATTGATGTTGACTCTTCACCCAACAAATTGTGTTTACCTATGTGTCTGATAATTCTGTTCTTTATTATAGTTTCATCCAATTTACCTGATACTGAAGTTAGGCTTACTGACCTGTAACTGCCAGGACCATCTCTGGAGCCTTTTTTAAAAATTGGCATCACATTAGCTATCCTCCAGTCATCTGGTATAGAAGCTGATTTAAATGATAGATACCTACCACAGTTAGTTCTGCAATTTCACATTTCAGTTCCTTCAGAACTCTTGGATGAATACCATCTGGTCCTGGTATGACCCCCATTACTTTAACATTCAGACATTGGATAATATCTCATCAGGCATGGACTAATTTTTATTATTTATTATTCAAATGTACATTTTATAGCATCCATCACTGAGTGAATGAGTACATTGTGCATAAATTGGGACAAACTGAGATATTTCTCTGTCAACCATACACTGAACCATCTGAGACTTGGGAATACCAGCCAGAAGACATGTTTCTATAGGGAAGTCCAATGTCATCTCTCAGTTGAAAGACCTGAACAAAGAGGAGCATTTTACAGGTTTTTCTAACATTGGACAAATTGGGCTCAGACATTTATAGCAGAAGCAAGTTCCAGGGACAGAGACATCCAATAAAGGAGATCTGATCTTGCAAGATGCTGCAAGTTCCTTCCAACATGACAAAGTATTCCTGCCATTCACAGTACTGGCTGCTGATCTTGTCCCAAGTGCTACCCGCTTCACTGAAGAGAAAGAGTGGCTGATTCCCATCTTAGCTAAAACAGTGTAAATCTTTATAAATTCTATTAAAGTCAATGGAGTTACTTTCAATTTACACCAGCATGCATAGACAACTCACTCAGCTCACTTTCTGATCCCTCTATTGCCACCTGTTTTCACTGTCAATCAACAGATGGCTACACCATCACTAAGGAATGTTTCAAAGACATTCAAAATGTTTTAAAAGTCCTCTTTGTTCCATGTCTCTGACTCTTCTATCACTCTACTTAACTCAGACATGTATTCCTAGGGCCAGAAATCTTGTAATCTGTGACAAGAAACTTTTTTGTCTTCCCTCATCTTCCATATTTAAGTCTGTACTTCACTGACCTCCAGAACATTCACAGATTTATCCTTACTTCAGCTCTTGCTTTGCATATCTTATGCTGAATGCCTTAATAATTTCCCATCTTGGATAATACAATACAATACATTTTAGTCTTCCTAAAATCCTACTCTCCTAACTTTACAGTCCAATATGCAGGAGCCAGAGTACTATTTTTGCTCGAGAAAGTGAGGGCCCCCTCAATTTATCCATCAATTTACAGGCTTTCTTAACAGCTCTGAATCCAATTTTAAGAATTGCATAAAAATATGGAAGTATTTACAGTAATGGTTCATAAAACTCAAACATAATTACAATGGGGCTATTGTTTTGGGTACTGGGCTAGTATTGCTTTCCCGTTTGTTGGCCTCTGGATTTATACCAGATTCTCTCTCTACACTCATATGCACCTCCTTCTTTGCTCATCCAATCTGAGCTTCCTCTTATCTAGTCCCTCTTTCCTTCACTCTTCACAGGTGGAGGAGCAAACCCTATTTTTCACTTCTCTTAGATTCACCTAATCTGAAATTCATCGTATGTCTACAGTGAAATAAAACACCTTCAGCTGGCCTGTATCAGCTGACTCAGGTTCAAAGTACTCAGGCTGCGGGCTTATAAAATTGCAATATAGATGCCTGAGCTTGTGTGGGAGCAGGAGCTCTAGGATGCTCTCCACTCATGAGATCCCAGAGCCCAGGCTCCAGCCCAAACCCAGATATCTTCACTGCAATTTTATAGCCCTGCAGCTTGAGTCAACTGACACAGGGCACCCATGGGTGTTTTATTGCAGTGCAGAATGCTCTCTATTGTTTTCTTCTGAATCACTGAATCGTTCCATTCAGTCTTCTTTGTGGTTGTTTCATGTAGATGATAAAGTGGGGAAAGAACACTTCCCAAGCTGCAGCTCCAGTCCTGGAACACTGCCATTTCAAAGACTGCCATTCCACTACAACACAGAAGATGTCAAAGGAAGCCAGCAGCAAATGGGTTATACTTGCCTTAAATCATTTCTTTCACTTTATTGTGACTCATGGATAATATATGATTGCACCTCCGTATATATATATAAGAAGATTGGTTGGGGGATCTGGGTAAAAATATAGGGGGCCTGCAGTTGTGCTGAGTGGATGCCAATAGGTGAGTGAAAAGTTGTGTGCGCAAGAGGATGAGCACGTCCCTCTTAACCCCTTCCCCACACAAGCCTATACAGAAAATCCCAGAAATTTGTGAAATGTATAGAAAGCATGCAACTACACAGGGGTTTTGACACTGGAGAGCAAGATAAATAGTGTAGTGAACTATATGGGAGTGGTTCTCAAACTGTGAGAACTTCTTAACAGAGAGATTGCCCTACGCACCATCTACCTTTGCATTCACCATTGCCTGGCTTCAACCTCTCCTCCCATTTGCTATCATGTGAACCATCTTTCCTCCCATCTGCAAGTCCACCAAAGCATTCCTATGGCAATTACAGCAATTGCTTATGCAGAAATGCAATAGGAAAATATTTAATGTATTTTTAGCTCTCTTTTAATGGAACTTAACAGCTGGAAACAAGACTAGCCAGCATCAGGTGGCTAGTCGGCTCTCTTCAGAATACCAGCAAGTGCTCTGTCGACCGTGAACAACAGATTGGCAACCATTGCGAAAAAAAGCTGCCACCCTTGAGGGTTTGGTGTAAGGGCGGGAAGCGGGCCGAGGAGCAGCATAGGAACATGGTGGCAAATGGCACCAACACACAGCTGCACCTTGCGTTGCGACTCCTTGGCTGAAGTGACAACGTAGGGCCCCACTTGCGCACTGTGAGGCCGGGCGGGCGCGTCCCCACCTCAGGACGCCCCTCACCAGTGGTCTCTGTAGGCTCACAAGAGGGGTGCTAGGAGGTGAACTCCCTGCCTGCACCAGGGCTTGCTGGGACGGGACTCTGGTGATGCTGGTGGCAGTGGCATGGGGGGAGGGGTCAACTGAAGGGAGCTGCCCCCTCTCCCCAACCCTTGACCCACAGGAGGCAAAGGCGAGAGCCAGCAGGGTGCAGCGGGGGAAGGGCAGAATCAGGGCACGTGATGCGCACCAACAAAGGGCGGGGGGGGCCTGCACCGCAGAGGCTGCTGGGAAAGAAGAGGCGTGGTAAAGGGAAGAAGGGGTGGGGACCTCCACGCATTGGAAAGGCTCGGCGAGGGGGCGAGGTCACACGCACAGGCGGCTGGGAAGGCGTCAGGGTGACGGCAGGAGGTGACGTCACGACGCTGTGGCGCATGCCTTCCCGGCGTGCCCCGGCAAGACGGCGGCGTTTCTCTTCCTGTCACGTGACCCCGCTGTTACCCCCGGCAACCGGCCGCAGCTTCTCGAGGGGGAGACTCTCGCGATAGCTGCGGCGGTATAGATGGGCCGCGGCGGGGCGGGGCGGGCCGGACGGAAGGCGGCGCGTCGGGCTTTTGAAGCCGGCGGCGGGATTGGGAGGCGGCGGCGCTGGAGGTGAGGCGAGGGGCCGCCGCCGCCTTCCCCCTTCCGGGGCGGTCCGGGCCCGGGCTGGCGGCAGTCGGGTTTGGCCGAGGGGAAGCGGCGTGGAACAAAGACGGGGCTGGGCGCGGCGGGGGCCTGGCCGCGGCGCAGGGGCGTTGCTGGGGCAGGTGCCCGCGCCGCGGCCTGGCAGGGCGGGGACCGTTAGGCCCGAGGAACGGCCGTAGCGAGTCAGCCCCATGGCCCGTGCAGCCCAGCGTCCCGGTGCCGGGGTCTCCGCGGGCGTGGACAGGCCCGGCCAGTCACCCGCTGATCCAGCCCCTTTGGCCAGGCTCTAGGCTTGCGGCACCCGGAGAGTGGGGCGGCGCCTGTGTCACGGAGACCACCAGCGGAGTGAGAAACCAGCAGGGGTGATATTGCCTGTGTCAGACACAGCCCTGATGTGGGGTGTCTGGCCATCTCCTGGTAGCCGTTGATGGACCTGTCCTGCGTGAACATATTTAATTCTTTTTTGGACCAAGTTATAGGTCTGGCCTTAATAACCTCCCCTGGTGATGAGTTCCGGAGGGTCACTGTGCCTTGTGTGACGTACTTCCTTCGATGTGCTTTAAATCTAGTGTTTATTAATTTCAGGCTCATGATCTGCACAGGAGCACCTCTGGTCTCTCTTCTCAAGGGACAGTGTCTATTATGGGACTGGCCTTAGGTGCAATCAGCCCTTCTTTGGGCTGGGCCCTGAACAGGTTTCTTCCATGTCAAATCATTGCCATTCCATGAACTGTGTGTGTTCGATTCCATGGATAACTTTGATTTTGCAAACACAATAACTGAAAAACTATAGTAACCACTGTAAGGGGTGGAGTTGAGGGCAGAGATAATTGGTCATTTAACTATAGCGTTGCCTGCCTGGTTTTGTGTGCTTAATTGCAACCATTATTATCGCATAGTGTATTTTGGTTGCCTCTCACATGCAGAAAATTCCTGCAAAATCACCATGAACATTACAGAATCAAAACATCATTTAGGAAAAGCTGTATCTTTACTCTTTCCCTATATGTTGACACCCTAAACTGTGGACTGTATAACATATTCTTGGGTGTTTTTAAGACACTGAAGTGGTTTAAGGTGCACAAATCATGTTGACTTTTAGTGTTACTTGTGCTCCTAAATCACTTAGCTGAATATCCCAACCTGCAAATATGTGGTGAAGCATCTAATGTGTAGTAAATTCTAATGCAATACATAGTACTCTGCCTTGGTTTGAGTTAGGGTCAGATCTGGAAACAAGCCTTGTCTAAATAAAGTCTGAGCAAATGATGTTATGGATGTTCAAGTGTTCCTGAGCCTGAGTTTGTCTATTGTAAAGCATGCTAGCTCGAAGACTGGGTAAAGGCTCAAATGTCCCGATTTTAAAAATACACAAATATGTGCTGCTAAAAACTTCAGATATACTTCTTCCTTAACTGGTGCTTTAATAATAACTATTCTGCATGTCTATAAAGCCTTCTACCTAAGCATAAGAATTCTTTGCAAACATTAAGCCCCTTGGGTGGGTGCGTGTGTGAGAGAGAGGAAAAAAAAATAGATGGTGAGATGGAGGCAGACAAAGCTGGGATAGAACCCTGCTGCTTGTTCTCGGTAATTTGCTTTAGCCCTTTTCTTCTTACTTTGAACTCAAGCATCCTCAACCTGGAGTTTTGGCACAAGAGAGAGAATAATTCAAAGCTGAAAGGCCTTGCAGCTATCCCCACACTTTAAGCCAACATAGGTTTGCGTTGGCTTTTAAAAAGAACAGAATGATCCATATGCTGTAAATAACAACATTCTGATATTTTCAAAATTGGTTTGTTTTGTAGTTCTGAGACATAAGAATCAAATAGTCTGAAGACAACACTGTACCTTAACTGTTTAAACTTGATAAGAAACTTCATTTAGGATTATACTGTTAAATCATTTAAAGTGAGATGACCAGATCATATTTTAAGGCATAGGCATAAGATGCGGAATTAAAGCTGAGCTTTCAACCTTAGCTCTTCATTTCCTGACTCAAACGCTTGTTCTCTCAATTTTGAGATTTCATTAATACTAATTTCTTTTGCTTGGAATTTCATTATTTGTGTAATGGCTCCATGGTTCCAATCAGGTTCCATTCTAAGCCTTATTCAAGACCCACTACTTTAATTAAAAACAAAAACAACCTTGAAACTGCATGTTTATGCTCCTAGAAAGAAAGGTGTTTTGGAAAGTTGAAAATACAAATTCTAATACCTATTAGAAATTTCTTCATGTACAGCGCTACAGCAGTGCAAGTTTTAGGGAAGACACCCCTATACCAATAGGAGAGCTTCTTCCATTGATGTGGTTAATCCACCTCCCTGAGAGCTGGTAGCTATGTTGACAAGAGAAGCTTTCCCGTCAACGTACGGTAGTGTTGCCTACACAGGAAGTTAGGTCAGTATAACTATGATGCTCAGGATGTGGATTTTTCACACCTGGAGTGATGTAGTTACACCAATATAAGTGTGTAGCGTAGGCCATAGATAGATTCTCTTATGCTAAGGTTGTAAAGGATGGGGACTCAGAGGAACAATTGTCACAGCCCAAATTAGTTTTAAAAGCCTTTTATAGATGTGCTATTAATCCATAGTCAGTGGAATGTGGTCAGATTCTCAGTTATTTGTATGTGTTTGTCAACAAGTCTTGAATCAAGTCTTGCATCTGGAATTAGTCTTGACATTGTTGCAACCATAATATAAAGCAATAAAATCTTTTGTTTAACAGGCATCTTGGATTTCGTGCAACAGAGTGAAAGGCAGTGGAATAAGCACTGAAACTTTTTAATCTGGATGACTTGACTTCATTTGGTGGAGCAAAGGTAAACTGGTGGAAGATGCCTGCTGGGAAAATTTTGCAACCTGTACTAAAAATGAAAGTGGATGAACTCTTCTTGTGTTGGTTGAGTCAGCCTACAACCCAGCTGATGTTAAAGGATTGTTTAAGAAGGATCAAGAATGATGAGAAGACTGAAATTGGTAGTGGAGATGCTGGGGACAGTGAACCTCTCATTTTTACTGATAAAAACTCCAAGTCTAAGCAGAGCATGCTAGATAACCTGATATCTCCTTTGGTGACACCTTCCAGTCCTCCTCATCTTTCCACAGCTCTCCCACTGGGAACTTCAACTAGCCCAAGAAACACATCTAATATTAGAGGAATACGTAGATCTACAAGAGTAGTAAGTTCCTTTATATTCTGAGATTTAAATTAGAATAATTCTGTAATAGGTGAACCTCAGGTGTGTGGTATGGGTGAGTTACAAGAACACTTTTGTTTCGCCATTGTGTTCAATCAAAAAGCAATTTAGTGGCATAAATTATGAAACATAAAACTTTCACATGTCATCACTAATCTTTGCTAATATTTGTCTAAACTCCCAAGAGACTGATAGTCTTATAGCTGATTGCTTGCAAGTTTCTTGTTTTGCTTTGATTGATCTTCATTTTCTTTTTCCTTCTTGAATTTCCAGTTCTTCAAAATCAACAATAATGGTTTAGTCATTCAGTACTGTGAAGTTTAAAGAAGTAATGTAAAAGGATACTAAACTCTGATAAATATAACACAATACAATAATATATTTTAACCTGTGCTATGTCACTCTGTTGCAGCTCTTACTAGATGCTAAATGTACCACAATGAATGCTACGTGTGCAGAGAAATAGCAGAGAATTGTTGCTCTTGGTTTTAGAGTAGCAGTTTTAATAGATTAGCATCTAAGTTCTTTTCCACTCTTATGTGTGTTTATCTGATAAAATCCACTATTGCACTTGTTGGATTTACAAGGCACACTGGTGTCTGAAATGGGTATTGGGCATTTAATTTGACTAAAGATGTGGAGTAGAGACTTATAAACTGACATGTCTGCTTAGCTGGTTGGAACCTCTAGTTCACAGGTTATCCAAGGGCCACATGTCACTTTTCATGGCACTAATGCAGTGCAGTGCACTTTAATAGAGTTTGAAATATTTACCAGATGTACTGAACTCAATATAAACGAGCTGGTACTGTCTATCAGTAGAAGGATAATTCCTGGTGAGAAGCCTAGGCCCAATTTTTTAAAGGTATTGAGGTGTTGCTTCACTTAGCATTGGAATACAGAAGTCACTTTGAAAATGAGACTTAGATTCCTAAGTCAGTTGAGCATTGCAATGCTGAATGGAGCAACATCTAAATCCCATTTAAAATCTAGGTCTTAGTTTTGTTATCCTTAAGTTTTGGGAAGGGTAGCTATTTTGGGAATGTTAGTATTTTGCCTTTGGATTCTGGAGGATCATCATTTCTATCCTTGTCTGTCTAGTAAATGTCTAAACTTGAAGTTTGATCAGTGGTGTAGAGCCTAAATGATTGTCATTGCCTCATGTAAACTGTCTTTTTGGGACTTTAGTTTTAAGTATGTGCTTTTCTTTTCACCAGTTCCATTTATGATGATGGACACAGATGCTTTCAACTTGAATTTTCAGTGGAAGGCTACTAGCTGTAGAATTTTTTATCCAGGAGATCATAATGAGCCAATCTTATTTCTTCAATACCAGTAGCTGCAGAGTGGTCTGAAAATTTTGCATTGAAAACACCCCCCAGAAATTATCTTTATTGTGAAAGCATCATAAAATAGTGGAAGTGGAGATCTTACTTGCGTAGACTAAATGTTCTTTTGTTATGTCGGCACTATGACTGCATTACAAATGTATGAATTCATAGAAATTACATGTTGGAGGAACGTTGGAGTCAGTTTGCTTTTTGTATTCCTTCCTAGTACAGTAAGATTAGGTTTGGTATTGGGTTTTCCAGCACTTTCCTGACCAGAAAGGAAGAGTGTGGGGGGGAATCCAGGTGGATCATTGATGAATTTATAGCATATCATATTATATATAAAAAACCATGACCTGGTCATCCAGATTTTTGTGCCAATTTTTCTGCATGAATTTATCCAGGTCCAGACAGGAGCTCTGAACACAGTAAAACCATTTCTTTGGAAGCCCAGGGGTTAAAACTTGCTGACTCTAGAAGCCAAATCTCAGCCTCAGTAGTCATGTAGGTGAAATAGCACTGATTATTCAGTCATCCATAAAATAATTAGCATGTGATATTATACCCTTTGAATTAAAGAAAAAGTGAGATTTATAAAAGACTAGGTCTGAGGGAAAGAAGTATTTTGTTTCTTGTTAATTGTTTGGTTCTTCTGTAGAGCAGAGTACCAGATAGAGACAATGTCTACATAACTGTTTCTCTGTAGTGATAAGTTTACCAAGCAAAATATTTTATACAGGACCTCAGACTTAAACAGAATGTAATAGTTTTGTCAGGGGACAGTGTGTTTTTTAAGCTCTCCGTTCAGAAAGCTCCTGGTTTAGAATAGTAGAAGATTAGAGATGGAAGGGACTTTTATTGAGGGTCTCAAGCATTGTGCAGTGTTGCAGAATTTGCTGCAGAATTGTTCTAAATTTCATCTTAAAAAAAATCCCCGAAAATAGTCTTCACTGTTATGACATCCTAGAAGGTGAGAACTGAATGTAAACTGATTCAATGAGTCTTCAGACAGTCTGAAATTATCTCTGAGGGCTTGTCTGAACAGTGTGACAGTGCGTTCAAGGGGTGTGAATTCTCAAGCACACCAACCTGTTGCTCACTAACTGGTCCGTGTAGACCTTGCTGGCATATGCTAAAAGTTCCTAATGCCTGTTAACATAGTCCTGTTTGGGACTGCTGAAAATTATAGGGAAAAAAATCCAACTAATGTTATATCAAACTGCTTTCCATATATTTTCAGGTCAGAAACCACCACTAACCTAATCCAGTTGCCAAAATTGACAGCTTCCCTCTCTTCCTCAACTGCTTCTATGGTGCACTTGTGTTGTCATTGCAACATGTTATAAACTGAAAATGACAGCATAAAATGTAAACTGTTTAAATGTGGGGCCTAATTAATCACTGTTCTATGGACCTTTTTAAATGCAAAGTGGTATAAGACCCCCCTGGATAATAAGACTAGTGCAGCAGGGGCCCCTGCCAGGAAGGGGGGCAGTCTGCATGTGGGCCAGAGAAAGCATGGGGAAGACAGGTCAGACACAGGAGGTATGGGAGCAGATCAGATGTGAGAGAATCTGTGGCTGGGGCAAACCTGTGCCCCAGGAATTCTGGTGTCTGTGCAGTGGCCCATAAGCATGCTTGCAACAAGACCACAAATTAAGATATCCCTCAACACAAGGATACATCATCTGATCTATGGGATAGCTGTATTGGCTTTATAGTAATGTGTTCATTTTTGCATCCAGTCCAGTAACCTGCAGTTTTGAATTTAAAATGAAGGTGCCACAGAACTCCATATCGAGTAGAAGTGTGCTACAGAGTTTGTCTAGTTTCCTTGGTTATAATAGTGCAGTAGCGATAGTTGCTGCCTCTTTGAGACCTGTAAAGAACTTACAAGGCATTTAATTATCTGTAGGCTTAGAGTTCCTGTACCAGCAAGGCAGATGGCAAATAAATGACTTGGTCTTCCATTACCAAATATAGGTAAAACTACTGAAGTCATAGCCACTCATATTTCACTGCAACAGGCACTGGAATTTATGCTAATTTTCCTGTAATTTATGGATCACTTTATAAATATACTAAAAGTTATAATTTGACTATTTGACATCAAGGAATTACATCTCTTGCTTGAAGAGGCAAAAGAGAATAGTTTGGAGAGGAAAATTCTGTGCTTCTAACATATGTAAAATGGAAGGAAAACTAAAATGCCATTTTGGCTTAAAATCCATTTGGGATTTGGTTCTGTGATTGTATATAGAAACCCTTTGAAGCATATTGGAAGTTTGTAGAATACAGTTTAATCTACTCCTTTCAGACAACACTGAAGAGGGGAAAGAAAATATTTTGATGCCAGTACTACTCAGTTTACTTTGCAAACTGTGTGCAGTAGCTAACCCAATGAATCTTGCAATATACTACCATAAGTAAGTATAGCAGTTGCTAAACAGAACTGGAAATGTTGTATACTCATAATGGCAAGTAGGGGAAGTCATAAATGAGACTGGAATCTTCATTCAGTTGGTGGAGTGGCTTTTATAATACTGTTAGAAGTGACCCTTGATTGGCTAAGTTCCCCAAAATAGTTCGGTTCTAAGTTACAGAAAACTTGTACAAACTTTGCTCTAGTTTTACTATCATCTGAACAGAACTTTCACCTTAAAGGCTTCTTAAACATATACTGTGTTTTATAGAGGAGAGATAAAAGTTGCTTTAGATTAATATGCATTTGTTGTGTACCTCAGCCCTTAAAACAACACTCCAGCTATAATTGCTGGTGGTTCTATGGCAGCTAATTGCCTTATAGATAGCAGAATCTACCCCTTTCTTCAGATGCATTCGCAAATCATCCATTACAATGTTAAACATAATGCATCTGTTTGTGTATGTTCAGTTAGTCATCCTTCCAAGCTGAGTTAAAACTGATTTACCTACAGCTAGTTTAAATTTAAGTGGAATTTGGATTCCTAATCTTCGATAAATGAAAAAAATGTTTCTAAGTGTAAAAGAGCTTGTAATGTAGCTCCAGTAATTCAGATTTAGGTTCTAAATAGGAATCATAAAACAGAAAATTACTAAAATAAAATATTGTAGCATTTGGGACTATGCTCCAAAAGGTGTCATAGGAGAAGGATCCTGCATCTAATCAAGAATAGCGGGAAAATGAATAGAATTTCCTAGAGGTGTCTAAAATTTCATTACAGCAACTTCTTTCAAAGTCTCAGCTCTTTTAAATGTAGAAGGGATCTTTTGTGCTTTGCTGTAACTGAAGTATATATTTTCTTTTGGGCAGATGCCTGTTGGCGGCATCTTCCATAACAATTTTCAGCACATTTGGACTGAGTCATTGAACTCAATTCCAGAAGTGGATATACATGCGCTGTATCTTATTTGTAAATGTCACTGAATACCTACAAACAAGTAGATTTCAGAAAATAATAATGAGACTTGAATTAAAATTCTGTTTGAGACTACACTCCATAAGAGTTTTTGAGTTGAGACAGCAGGTCTTATTTGAAGGGAGGAAAATCTTGTTTTTCCTGGACCATGTTCCTCACATAATCAGGAGAGAGAGGGAAGAAAGGTAATTGAGACAAATCCTCTGCTAATGTATAACATGTAGTCCATCATTCTTTAGCCAGCAAAGTGCTTGTCATATTTGAAGATAAGCCATGTTTGTTCTACCACAAGGCTACTGACTATCCAAGTGGCTAAAGGCCAGTCGGTTAGAGGATGGAGACTTGGAAGGAGTATGTTATCTTGCTGTTGCATGGAGAACATAGAGTCCACCCATTGTGTTATGTGCTTCCACGATGACCTGTCCTGAACCAAATCTAGCATGCTAGAGTAGGATGCCCGTGAGGAAAAGGTGGCTGATGTCATTCAGCCATCATGTTTTAGGTATGGATTTTTTCACCTTGCTTTTATTGGGTCAAAGTCAAAGATGATTCTTACAGGCAGTTGGTAAGTATTGAGAGCAGCTGACTATACCACTTCAGAGAACAGGATCTGTTTAGTTGGAAAATGGGATCTCTTCATTCTCCTTAAATTTGTACCATTTGATGATTTCAGTCATCTGGATGTGCATCATCTGAATGGTGTCCAACTTCTTTTCAGTCTTAACAGTGTAGGCCATGTTTCAATCCCACAGGTCAAAAAACTGACCACCAAAGCATTTATATAGTCCTCAGCTTTGTTTTCCACTTATCTTAGTAGCCCAGGGTGATATTCTGGTTTTCAAAACTGAGAAAGCAGGTGTAGAATTGAACTTAATTTGTTTTAACAGTTTTATGTGAAGTTACTTTGAAAGTCCACCAAATAATTTTAACCTAGGGTTCCCTTAATGTTTGCTCCTTGAATATTTACAGAGAAAATGACCTCACTGCATAAACTCTGAATATCTTAATTTACTTGTGGGTCCTCATAGAATCCAAAATCAACCTGAGGACTTGCTAGATAGATTAGTACCAGGATATGGCTCACTGATAAATTACTAGCTTTTGAAATCAAGAGATACCTTATGAGTTTACTTTCCTTGTACAGTCTTTCCATGTTGATATTTGAAGTTACACTACCAAAGCACTGCTTTCTGGAGAAAAATTTAAAACATTATGCAGTCTTATATAGTTGTATTTAAGTTCAAATGCTACGTTAAAGGAATGTTAAAGTTGCAAAGTCAAGCACTCAAAGGTTAAGAAAAGCCAAAATTAAGGTTTCAAGTTCAACTTTAATTTTGACCACTTGTGTATGCATTATGATTGTGTTTAATTTACATGATCACATGTTTTTTCCCTTGCACAATCCCCTACCTCATTCAGTGTACAGTTTATAACTTGGCCAAACTTGGGCAGATTTTCACAGGGCAGCAAAAGACACATACCTAGCACCAGGCTATATTACATTCCAAGAGAATCATCTTATTGAGCCTCCATTGAGACTGCCCAAATCCTCCCTCAAGGAGTTCTCCTGGATGGTAAACTGGTTCATCAATCCTAGATGCCTATAACCTGCATCTGAGCTGAGTACCAAGCACTGTGAAGAACTATTACCCAACTTCACTGAAATGGGCATGCGCATTCAGGCACTCTTCTCGAACAGCCTGGATTTGCTCTGCCTGAAGCTATCAACAGGCCCGTTCCCCTCTCTCCTTCTCCCCCCCTCCCGCCCCCACATTCCCAGAGTACAGTACATTCACTCATCAAGAAGTTCTGGGCACTCTAAAAGAGTCCCGACCCAAGATTTGTGAATCCAGCCCATGCTTTTCCTGGCTCTTGAAAGAGAGTCCTGAACAACTGGTGGCACTCATGAATGAAATAGCCAGTACATCTTTCAGAGAAGGAGTGTTCCCTTCCTCTTTTTCAAACATGCAATAGTCTGACCAACACTGAAGAAACCCACCATGGATTCTAATCCCAGCCAGCTATTATTACTCAGTGTCAAACCTCCATTCCAGAGCAAGCTCACAGAAGTTAACTAAAGGGAACTCCAAGTTCATTTAACTGAGCTAACATTCTGTACCTGACAGTCTGGATTCAGGCCACAGTGTAGAACTGAAACTGCTTTAGTACCACTGATGGACGATCTCTCAGTGGGTAGAGGACAGACATCCATTCTCATCCTCCTGTGCCTATCTTCAATATTCAACACATGACAATGTTATACTGCTGTATCCCTGAGAGAAAAGTAATAGGGGGCCAGGGTAATGCACTAAAATGGTATGAGTCTTTCCTGGAGGGAGGCACCTAACAAATAGTGATGGGAAACTGCCCCTCGTTACTAGACCTCTCACTTGTAGAGTTCCACCCATCCAGTCCATTTCAATATTTGCATGCAACCACTAGGCGAACTGGTCAGACAACATGCAATCAGATGCCAGTGGGTTCTCAACTTCCTGGGGGAAAGCGTGCCAGGGTCTAGACACCGCTTACAAAATTAGGTGTCTTATTGAGATCATCCCCTTTTGGGAAGGCAAGTACAAACATGAAAGCTAACCTGATTTCTTTATTGTATTTTTTTTTTTTAGTTTAGATCCTTGCATACTCACTATGAAGGCAAGCATTGCAGAGGAGAAGCAAATTCCAAAATCTTAATACACATCCTTTTAGTTCATTTGGGCAGCTATATGTGATGTCTGAACCAACCTCCTCTTGCTTCTTCCCCCCCCCCCCCAAAAAAAATTAGGGAGTAACCAGGAGTCAAAGCTTTTTCCATGGCAATGAAAATAACATTCTGGGCAGAGAAGATCTTCTACCTTTCAAAACTGTTCACATAAAGGATACAGAAAAGAAGAAATGGAGAATTTAAGTCGTCCTCCTAGTCCTCTACTGGTGCAAAACTCACTTTGGACTTGCGAGATAGTCCAGGAACTCTCACTGCATGACAGAAAGACCAGATTTCCTGAAGCAGGGACTCCTTCATCTGGTCTGGGAATGCCAATAATCAGGGTGGAGAAAATCATTTATTTAAATCAAGTTTCCCACTGATGCTACTTCACTTATTTCTTAAACAATGGTGCAAATCTGATCACTAAAATGTGTTAATTTACAACTCAATACAGCATTTTACAACATCTAGGAAGGTATACTTTGTGTAATTTTTTAGATTAGGAAATAGTACATAATACTTATTACCTGTGTCAAGCTTGCAGATGCAGCAGCAATACATTAGGAATGGGAAGAACGAAACCTCACACGCAAACACAATAGCACTTATATTTTATTAAACTAAATCTTAAATGTTACATAAATATTTCACATTTGCAATTGCAGCGGTCTCCTGAGTTGCTGGCTGATGGCTGTCCTTAAACTTTTTTTTTAATTTTCAAATTTTTATTAACTCTAACGGACAAGTCATCACAACACTACATGTATGCTGTCCTTAAAACTTCTACAACTAGCTCTCATCTTCCCCACTCCAGCTCATTTTATTCATAGACTGAAACACAGATGAGTTTTCTGCTTTTTCAGCTCCCAGTCAATTTCTTAGCTTTGAGTGAATAATATCAAATGATGAAAATATTTTCTCTGTGCCTGCAGAGGAAGCTACTGCTGTGAAAAAGTTGGCTTAGCAACTGAAGGAACTCTTTTTCAAGGTGCCTGGCTAATGATTTCCACCAAGTCAGAAGAGTGACTTTGTTCTAAACATCATCAGTAAACATGTACTGTTTAAATGGTTCCAGTCCAGCCCTGAAATTTATTATGACTGGCATGATTGGAGTGATTTTGAGATGCCTATGCCATGGCAGCAGCAGCATCTTCAGAAGTTAGGCATCTACTTTTATATCTTGGGTCAAGAATGCTCACAAGAAAATGAGGTGAAGTTAGTGCTTGATCCATTCGCTTCTTTATTGCCTGCAGTTTAACTTTCTGGTGAGATTTCTTTCTTCAGTGTCTCTTGAAGTGCTTTCCAAATTTCGACCACATCAGCATTACAGCAACAATTTCACTGAAGTTTTGTGTGAGGCTATGGATAAAGGCTTCAGTATACTGAGCATATCCTCTACATTTCTCTTTAATCCAAAGTTAGATACTTTGGATGAGATACTTCCATCTATTTTATTATGGTTTTCTTCACAAAGTTTTGAGAATAGGCCAGTTCTTAATAAATTGTTCAAAACAATTAACCACAGAACTCCATTGAGCATCGTGAGGGAGAATTAACTTGGATCTTCCTGCTCTCTTCAGTGAAGCTGAAGCAAAACGGCTGTTACGGAAGTATGTTGTGACTTCAACATTTTCTTTTATTCCTGGAGAAGACATACTTAAGTCTTTGGCTTAAAGATGAATTAAATGGGCACTCCAGCCATATATTAAGGAGCATCCTTCCATTTCTTTTACGTATCATCTCATCTTTGCCATGTTTGCATCGTCTGACAGAACTGTGTATGTGACAGCTGAATTTTTGTTCACAGTTAAATTCATTTTTATAAGACTCTGTAGATTTCACATGTTAAGATTTAATTGTAACATTTTTAAATGAGAAATTTAGTGATTTTTAAAAAAATAAATCCAATATAAATATTTTTATTTAAAAAAAACCAATGATTTTTTTATCTACTTTGCCTATAATTAACAACCTGGGCATCCAAGGAGAAGCGTACTTCAGCATAAATTCTCCATTAGCCTCTGGTATATTTTGATATCCATACAGAACTCAACCAGGAAATTTCATTCATTGGTGAAACTGAACTACTTGAGATTCCCCTGCCAATCTAATAGGAGGATACATGAACCCTTTTGAATACAGCGTAAAACTGGGAACTCTCATTCAGTTGACTTCTATCCACTATGACCACAAATATTGAGTCACTGCTTCCCTGGATAGAAGCCCCCATCTTGTAAGGATGGCTGTGGCTTCATTCTTTGTTCTTAGATGTATTCATGCATAGTGTTTTGCTTCTGCCTAGTTTACCAAGTGATCCATATTGCTGTGTATGAGTAATCTGTTCTTATTTACCACTCCCCCAATTTTATGTCATCAAACTTTATCAGTGACTTTGTTTTCTTCCAAGTCCTTAATAAAAATGCTAGACAGTATAGCACCACGGACTGATCCATGCGGGACCCCACTGGGAACTCATCACTTACATCTCCAAACTAAGTGTGAAATTACTGTCAGTCACTTTTTAGACTTTTAATGTGTATCACATTAATTTTATATCATTCCATTTTTAATCAGTTATGAAGTACTAAATCAAATGCCTTACACCAGTCTTATATTATCTGAGGAAGATTTGCAAGGAAGATTCCCTTCCTTTGCAGCAGCATCCTTTTTTAGGAAGCTGCTAAAGTTCTCACTTAGTTCCTTGCTTTATATAGGGGAACTGCCATTCCTGCTTATTATTCTGCTACACTAATTAAAACTGCTTGTTGTTACCCTATTTCTGTGATTAACTTCTTGCTGCTAACTAATTCCCATTAGTGAGAATGAGGACAGAAGGTGTGGAGCACAATGGAGGGGGGGGGAATCTTACCTGATAATTTTTATTTCTGTTAGCGGCATCACTTCTTCTCATTCTACTCACCCCAGTAGTCTGGTAAATGACCAGAGTATAAACTGATTTTTTTTTTTTTTTAAAGGGAGCTTTAGATCTATAATTGTCTTAAGGTTAATTAATACATTATGTCAAGTTCTTGTCTTAATTCTAATAATGGGTAGCTGGAGTGTTTCTACAGCTTTGGGAGAACTTTTGGTGGCCTAATCTGAAGAATGGGGTATAAATCCTGGAGCCTTCAGAACAACATATGATGATCTCTGAATTACATACATAGGTAGGTGGCATTAACCTATTAGTTTTCTCTGTTAGCAGCTTCTCTTCTTATTCATCACTATCAGGTAAGAAATTACCCATTAGTTGTGAGGCATAGATTTTTGGCAAGATTTAAACTTAGTTCAAATTCTACAGAATTGTCATTTATAAATCCCTATATGTGATGTTGCGGATCTGGTCAGGGCAAGCTGTATAGACGTAGCTCCCAAATCATTATACATGTACACTAAAACATAACTGCATAGACTGGAATACAGCATGTCTACCTCTGTATTGCTTTCTATAACAGTGTTGCTATGTGGTACAGCCTCGGTGGTACTATAGATTTATTTGTAAATTTAAACATGTTGTGTTAATAGTAAACTGTGTTTTAAGACAGAATGGTGCTTTGTCCTGTGCCAGTTGTGCAATCACTATAGTATACAAGAAACCAACCTGTGCTCCTCTTTACAGGAGTAGACAAAGCCCAGTACTTTCTCTCCTCTAAATGCAAATACTAAGTAAGGATAGTATGGACTACACTAGACTCCTAGAGGATCATAGGCATGGCTACCAATTCAGGGCTGTGGCTTAAAAACACCAAAAGCTCTTTTAGTCTTCCAGAGACTATAGATACCATGGTATCAAACATATTTTCTTGGTACTTCAAGTACTTGGTATTTTCAAGTACTGTGAGAATATATCAATGCTAATATATTCAATATAAAGATCTTTCTGTGCTTCCATTGGAGGACGGGCTGCAATCCTTCTAAGATTTGGAAAAATGTACCTAAGCAATTTTCTTTTGAACAGCATATCAGTGCCTCAACTGCAGTAATAAAATAACTGCACTTGATGCGAGCTGGTGTACCATTAGTGCCTTGTGACTCTTCATGTATACTATACAGAACAACTTAGAAAGGAAGCATTGTTTGTCTATGATTAAAGAACCAAGTATCCATTTCTGGTATAAAAGACACTGAAGTTATTCTCTGTTCTAGCTTTTCTCTTTAACTATTTCTCTTGTGCAGTATTCCTTTGTTTTTTCACTTACTGCACATATGACCCTGGAATAGAGAATTAATTTTTCACTTCTCCTTATTGCCTTGGTAGCCAGAAAGTTAATTCTGTTATGCATGTTTCTTCATTCATGTCAGTAAAATAAACCCAACAAATTCTGTATAGCCATGTTCCAAACAAGCAAATAAATTTTTTATAAGCTTTTAAACATTTTCTAATCTAAATAAACATTCTAAATACTAACTTTATTAGTGTTCAAATATTGACGTCCTCTTCCTTCACACCCATTCTTATGCTGTGCTTTGGAATCTTCACAGTTGAAAATACAATTCTAGAAGCAGAATTAGCTTTCTAATATAGAATAGAATATATAGAATTCACTTGAATCCTTAGTCATAAGACAAAACACGGATTTTGGGAGTTGGATGCAACTCATTTAAGTTCATGAAGGTTCATATGTTTACCCAAGGTCTGGCAGGCCCAGTAATTAAATCCATAAATAATCTAGGGGATTGGACATTTCCTGTTTACCCTTCTGTGGTTTGCATTCACTGAAAAGTGCTAATAATGAATTTAAATGGATCACTAGATCACATAGAGCAAAATGAAGACTGGTCAACTCCCTATGCTCCTTAACTACTCAATGTAATCCAAATTATTTAACATATTAAAGTGGAATCAGAAAAACTTAAGAGTTAGCTCCTTAGTCCTCATGAACCAATCATTTCTTGTTCTAAACTATATCCTCAACTTCCTCCATGGTTGTTAAAGCTAAAGTTTTGAACTAATGGATACCACAGTTATCCCTTCAAAAGCTGGATGCTGTTGAGTTGTAAAAGCATCCCTCTCAAATCTTGAAAATTGCTTCCCCTGCAAATCATTGATTCATTCCAACATTAATAGGTCAGTTTCTTTTATAAACAACAAAAAGGGTCCTTCAGAATACAAGCACACAGACAGCCTTAACTATAGCAGTTGCTATGCACTCAAGTTATAATAAAGCTATAATCCTTTGGGTGAACGTGTCTGATAACATCTCTCTATACCACACTTGCTCATTTGAAGCAATTTTCTTAGCTGAAATCTATAAAATAGAATTGGTAACATCAGGTGACCTTAATTTCTCTAAATTGGAGGCCCCATGTTCCACATGACTGCCTCATGGAAGAAATTAATATAGCTAAGTAAATAGTCTGAGTTTCTGTTGATCTGGGGAACATGTCAAATTAGGCATGTCGTGTCTCCCCCCAATACGCTGCAGTTAATAATAAATGGCTACCAAATTTAAGATTGTAGCTTAATTAGAACACGAAAATTACATAAAGCACCCCTTTATCATTCTATATCGTATACGTCCAATTATACAAATAACATGGGGGACACGGATTTTATTCGTGTAGTCAGGAGTTTGGATAATCAAGAAGGCAGGAGCCATTCATCAGCAGGGTGGCCTCCATGCATAGCTAAGGCTTTTCGTCGTCCTCACCCCCCAACCAGGACTGTAAGGAGGAGATCTGCTGTGCCCCAACATGACCTCAGTCTCCTTGCCCTCACCTTGTGCTCTTAGGAATAGGGTGTCAAAAACTCAGTGGCAGCATAGTGAGCTCTCATCAGAGCTGCAGTCATGGCTCCATTCACTTTGCTTCCGTAGTAGTGGGGTCGCAGAGGGCTTCGTATGGTGCCATAATAGCTATTCAGCAGCAGAATGGTGAGCCCTGAATCCCGGAATTTGTTTTCTGCATCACAGCCCTGGCCAAGGGCCTCTACTCTATTATCTGAACATCTATATTGTCCAAATCTCTGCCTTGATCCCCAGCATGAGATATGAGACCTCTGCAGCAAATAGCTCATGCTGGGGTACAAAGAAACGATTCAGATAATGTGGAAATTGGGACAATAGAAATTGAGAACTATAATACAGTATATTCCAGTTTAACTTCTGAGAAATCAGTTCAGAATAATTGATTTAACAATGCAACGTTTCCTGATGAATTAGAGTAGCTTGCAGTCCTTCAGGTGATAGGTAAGGATACCATTTTCAGTTCTGATTTAGTGCATAGTAGCCAACAACTACCAAAAGGGAATGTTTTTACAAAAGAATGGCCATGCGTGGTCAGACCAATGATCGTTCTAGACCAGTATCCTGTCTTTGAAGCATCTGGCATCAGCCAGTGTTGAAAGGGAATTAACAGAACTGGGCAATTGAATGATCCATTTCCTGTCATCTGGTCCCAGCTTCTGGTAATCAGAGGTTTAGGGACATCCAGAGCATGGGGCTGCATCAGTGACCATCTTGACTAATATCCATTGATGGACTGTTCTCCATGAACTTATCTAATTCTTTTTTTAAACTGAGTTATACCTTTTGGCTTTCACAACCTCCCATGGCAACAAGTTCCACAGGTTGACTGTACATTGTGTGAAGAACTACTTCGTTTTGTTTGTTTTAAACCTGATACCTATTAATTTCATTGGGTGACCCCAGGTTCTTCTATTATATGAAGGGGTAAATAACACTTCCTTATTCACTTTTTCCATGCCGTTCAAGGTTTTATAGACCTTCTATCAAATCCCTCCTCAGTCATCTCTGTTCCATGCTGAATAGTCCCAGTCGTCTTAGTGTTATATGGAAGCTATTCCATACCCTTAATTGTTTTTGTTGTGTTTTGTACTTTTTCCAATTCTATTATATCTGTTTTTGAGATGAGGCAACCAGAACGGCATGTCATGTTCAAGGTATGGGCATACCATGGATTTATATAGTGGCATTCTAAAAATTTCTATCTTATTTCCCATCTCTCTCGGATGGTTCCTAACATTGAGCAGATGTTTTCAGAGAACTATCCACGATGACACCAAGATCTTTCCTGAATGCTAATTTAGACCCCATTGTTTTGTATGTATAGCTGGGATTGCTTTCCAATGTGCATTACTTTGCATTAATCAACATTGCATTTCATCTGCCATTTTGTTACTTGATCACCCAGTTTTGCGAGATCCCTTTGTAACTCTTCGCAGTCTGCTTTGGCCTTAACTGTCTTAAGTAATTTGTTTCATCTTTAAACTTTGCCACCTCACTGACTGTTCTTCTTTCCCTTTGATTACTGTCTTAACTGTTTAGTGATCCATGAGAGGACCTTTCCTCTTACCCCATGACTGCTTACTTTGCTTAAGAGCCTTTGGTGAGGAATCTTGTCAAAGGGTTTCGAAGGTCTGAGTACACTGTCCACTGGATCACTCTTTTCCACATGCTTGTTGACCCTTTCATAGAATCCTCGTAGATTGGTGAGGCATGATTTCCTTTTACACAAGCAGTATTGACTCTTTCCCCCAACATACTGTGTTCATCTGTATCTGATAATTTTGTTCTTTACTATAGTTTCAGCCAATGTGCCTGGTACTGAAGTTAAGCTTACTGGCCTGTACCTGCCAGGATTGACTCTGGAGACTTCTTAAAAAATCAGCATTACATTAGCTATCTGACGGTCATCTGATAGAGGCAGATTTAAGTGATGGGTTGCATAGTAGTTCTGCAATGTCATATTTGAGTTTCTTCTGAACTCTTGGGTGACTGCCATCTGGTTTGGTGACTTATTGCAGTTAAATTTACCTATTTGCTGCAAAGTCACCTCCATTGACACCTTAATCTGAGACAGTTCCTTAGGTTTGTCTCCTAAAAAGAATGTTTTAGATGTGGGGAAACTCCCTCCCATCCCATGAAGACCAATGCAAAGAATTCATGTAGCTTCTCTCCATTGGCTCCACTGATTGTTTGACATGCTACCTGATTCTGGTGTACTTCTTACACATTTGTTCTTTGTTTTTAGTTTTTGTCTTTTGCTAGCTGCTCTTCAAATTCTGTTTTGGCCTGCCTAATTGTACTTTTACATTTGACTTGCCAATGTTTATGCTTCTTTCTATTTGCTTTGATAAGATTTGACTTCCAAATTTCAAATAATGTATTTTTAATCTCTAGTTGCCCCTTTTACTCTGTTTAGCCGTCGTGGCAATATTTTGGGGTTTATTTTTACTATTTTTATTTGGTGTATACATTTACTTTGATCCTGTATTAAAGAGTATTTGAAGAGTTTCCATGCAGCTTGCATGCATTTCACTCTTGTTACTGTTCATTAAATTTTTGTTTAATTAGCCTCCTCGTTTTTGAAGTTAAATGCTGCTATGGTGCCTTTCTTCATACTCTCCCCTGCCCCCATGAGGATGGCCTGTGGATACTTCTGCTTGTTGTAGCTGCCCCTTCCCTTAGTGTTACTGAACTTCAAAAACCTTCTGAAAAGCAAAGTTAGTTGAGGTTATACAAGTGGTCTCTTTTGGCCCTGATCAAAGCTGCGTAGCCTTAGGTGTCTCAGTTCCTCTTTCCTCTATTTTGCCAGAGGAACAAAAGAAAAACTGTTGGTTTTGATGAACCCTGGGGGAGAACTTTGGGTTGACAATCAGTAAACATGCTTTCAGAGGTGCAAAAACCACAAGTAGCGCTAGTGTCTAAAATCGTGATAGTTTCTATTAGCTTACATAATCTTAAACATGACTTGTTTTCTGCATCTACATGCGGCTATGTGAGAGGGTTAAAAAGGTTAAACTGAGGGATTTAGTGAATAAACTTTTTCCTTATTGTGGCTTGTTTTCATAGTTGACTTGTTTCAGAGTTGGTCAGTCTGAATAGTTATGGTGAAGACACTTGATGTATTGGATTTTTGTCTCCTTTGTCAGTGTAATATTAATTACTGTTTAATTCTCCTTTTAAACAATCCTTCTTCTCTTTAGGCCAGAAGCGATCATTATGATCATCTGGTCTGAGTACCTGCATAACAAAGGCCAAAGAATCTTACCCAGTAATTGCTGCATTAAGCCAAAATTTCTGCTTGAGTTACGGCAAATCATTTTGCAAAAGATGCAATCTTCATATCAAGAGTTCAAATATTTCAGAATTCACCACATCTATAAGTTATTTCAGTGGTTATTTATCCTCGCCATTAAAAATGTGCAATTTATTTCTAGTCTGAATTTGCCTAGCTTCAATTTTCAACCATAGAATCATATAACTTGTTCCTTTAGGATAGGAGAAGTCCCTATGATAAGGTATTGTATTATACCTTTTTCCTCTCGGAAAAATGTAGGTACTTTCAGATTGCGATCGTATCACCTATATTTGGCTAAACTAAAGAGATTGAGCTTGTTTGCCTTTTCTTTAAAAGCATGTGTGGAGAATGTGGGAAATGTCTTTTTATTAAAGACATCTTATTCAGTTCCCCTCCACTTTTGTATTGTTACCTAATGGGTATGAAAGGATTAACTTCTTTCCAGAAAGAGGGTTAATAAGAGATCAAATGACTAGGTCATGTTGACATGTTGAGATTGGTATGAATGGACTATCAAGATGTGTCAAAATGTGAATAGAGCTGCCTTGAAAATAAGCGTTAATGGTCCAGTCATTGATCTTCCATTGTAACAACTGCTAATCAAGGGGACTTTTTGGATGTGTACGGGCAAATTACATGTCTGACCACAACTTCACCCTTTCTAGGCAGGGGCCGGACATGTGAAAACAGCATGACTGAAACTTGAGACAAAGAACTCTGAAGTGTTAGGAGATATTGATAGGAATCCTGTTCTCACAGTGGATGGTAATTCAATCTCCGATGGGTAGGCAAGGCAAGAGAGGTTGGCTGCAAGCATGCAGTCTGCCTTTCAGGCTAGGGCAAAATGAGACCCCACTAACTAAACAAGGAGATGTTTGGTTTTGCACTATCACTTTAACCCAGTGCCCTTAATACTGTGTTCCATTGGATTACATGCCAGCTTCTTTTGTAAAGGCTGTCTTTGTCACTGAAAACAGCTGCTTGTTGCATAGCTCCCATGAGGGTAAGTCTCCAACAGAGGTTCAAGCTCATTTGGATCCGCTGAAGGAACCACAGTGAGAAACAGGTGCGGCAGTCACAGACCTGGTCTTGGAGTAACACAGCCATAGGACTCCCCTTGAGCAGAAGGGCCTATAACTAACAAGGATAGGCTTCCAGGAAAAACTCCACAAAGGTCAGACGTATAGCACATCCTTAGTGTCCATGACAACATGGTTTTTCAAACATCAGATCATTCTTGAAATTTTTTTTCTTAACTTTCCACTTTTTAATGTAATTTTTGAATTTTGGACAACTATTCCGGTAATGGTCTCACAAATACTATAGTCAGATGCAATACTAATCTGGTTACACCTACTTGATATTCCCTAGCCTCTATATTCAAAGATTGTGTTCACACCCTCTTAGCTACAGCATTGCACTGGGAGCTCATGTTAGATTGGTTGTCTCCTGTGACCCCCTGAGTTCTTTTCATAGTCCCTGCTTTCCAGGATACAGTCCCCATCTTGTAAGTGGGGTTTCCTAGATGCATGATCTTGCATTTGGCTGTGTTTAAAACAAGTTCAAATGAACATACCTTACCAGCTGTTCCAGATAGTCTGTCCTTGATCTTTCCTCATCATTCTTTACCACCAGCTTTTGTCGTCTTTAACCAGCAGTGATTTTTACATTGTCTACCACATCCTTGATAAAGATATTCAATTGCATAAACCAAAGAGCAGATCCCTGTGACTGCACTCAAAACCCCTCACTTACAATTACTTTGTATAATTACGATCAGTTAGCCAGTTTTTAGTCGTCTTGAGGTCTTGAAAGTTGTGGGGTCCATATTCCAAGCCTTCCTGTTCTGTTGTCTAAGATTTTAGGATGGCTAGGGAGGAGACAAATGTGGTAAAACACATGCAGGAAACTGTTCTGCTGCTATAATTAAAACAAAATTACTGTCTTGTGATTTCAGGGACCAAATTACATGTACTGGTACTATGTGGTGCTTCAAATTAAAGTGGTGGTTGTACTTTCATACAGCAATTAGCTATTTTTGGAAACCCAGTGAAATTCCAAGATACAAATGCCTTTTTTAAAGGATTAGTTAAAAATTCAATTCATGTCAGACTGATGAAGCACTGAACAGCTGGTGCTATGCTGTAAGTAGCTACTGATAAAGAGTTGTCATTCATGTACTTTAAAAATACCTCTCCTTGTACTAGCTTACTCTGCTGTCAGCTTGAAGTTAAGGTGATTCAAGGTAAATATATACCTAGAAGCAGTTACATTTCTAAAGCGTTCTGCAGGACTTCATAAACTCACATAATGCGTAACACTAGCCTAGACCATAACTATGCCTTTTTTTTGTTGTTGGCAAACCTCAAAATAGCATTCTTATGTTCTGCAAAGTCCTTAAACAAAATGAATATGGGTTCCCTCCTCCCTCAGTTTATTCTAAGTATACTTAGACAAAACACTGAGAGATGCTGTAGCTGAAAACTTCAAACTGTATAAATTGGGCACCTAAATAAGTGGCTTGGTTTTGAAAGTGATTGGCCTCAACTTTCTCCCTTCCTTGGAATGGAAGCTTTAAGTGCTCACCTTTTTTAGGTAAGCCGCACCCAATCTTACAACTTTGTCATAGCTTTTTTTTTTTTTATGGGTAGGCTTTTGTAAAGAGATTTTCCACTAACACATCTGTGGATGTCACGCTAGCCTACAGTCTGACTTCAGTTAGGGTATTCCACTTCTGGCACCCAGAATCAGGTGTCTAATCTCCAGTTCACATAGTTTATATGGCTTTTTCTAATTTTCATTTTCCCAATCAGCACACCTTAGAGGCATAAATAACAAGGAAGTCCTTGTGGTAGACTAGTTCCACTCCAACATTTTGATATTTTTGGCATGGAATTGTGCTCTACAAACTGTTTTGTTTTATTTTTTTCCATTGCTTAACGTTTGAGGGGAGAACCATGGAAAACATGAACATGGTGAACTTGGTCCAGTGTAGTCTTACTAAGGCTGCAGAGAGTCTGAAACTGTAGTTCTGAGAGGTGTGAACTACCCATTCCTCTCAACAGTGTAACTCTGAAACCTCAATTTGATAATTTCATTGTCAACATTAACTGTTTCACTATCGATCTTTTTAGCAGAAACATCTGCTTAATGTGTTTACCTGCAATCATGTGCATCAACACTCCCTTGGACAACTTCCAAAACCTCCAGTTCTGCCTGCTAATATGTATACAAGTTACATGCTAGTCAGTACAAAAATGTGCACATATTGAAAACAAAATGTGGGGACAGCATAAAATTGAACTTCATATCAAAATAAATATAGACATCTATACTGATTATGCTAATATTTAATTCACTAATACTGCCTATTTAAAACTATTTGAAGTTGCCACAGAATCAAAGGATCTTACTACAGAAATTGTCCAGACTATGCAAGGACTTATGAATAGGAAACAGTAGTAACCCTTAAGGACATGTTTTCTCCTGTAGTCTGAGACTCCTCACTAATAGATGCAGTTTTAGAGCTTTGTGAACTGCACTGTTGTGATTCAGCACTGCAGTAAGTGCATTTCAATTGTATCAATAGTGTGAAATCTGCTTTATTGCAAATGTAGTGAGGCTGTTCTGTGTGCATTTATATTTCTTCTCTACACTGTCTTATAAAGTCTACTGCTGATATAAGGCTTCCACATATAAACAGATATTCCAGGAATGCAAACAACCTCTCATTTGGCTGCAGTAGAACTGTCTGTATTTAAAGTCCTTGCTGGGAAGCAAAGGAGAATTCAGACTAAAATAGTTCAAGCTTGCTGGAGGGGGGGAGAGGGAGGGATACTTGACAAAGTGTGACTAAAACTAAGTTTACTTTTATATTCTTTAAAAGCCTATATAACCAACACCAAGTGAGACTTCAAACTAGGTTGTTTGGGCTTTTGATGGCTTTCTGGACTTCTTGAATGAGTTGATATGGAATAACTTTAACCTGCAGTGTCAAGTTAGTTTTGACCTTCACTACTTCACATTAAAATATGACCTTAATATCACATGTGGCCTATAATGTTGTGGGATAAAGGGAAAAAATTCTCCATACAAACAAATATAGGAAAGTGTGTACACTTATTTTTTATAATAAAAAAGGGGGAACTTTGACACTGAAAGACATTAAATCTAAATGTGATAAATGGGAGATATTTTATACGAACACTATAACCTGTAGAACTCAATACCAGATGTCACCGAAGCCAAGAGATTAATAGTTAAAAAGATTAAATTTTTCCATCTAGTTCTTTGGGCACCTTAACATCTTGATTGCTTTTGGAGAGTTGATGTAGATTAAGCAGAAGTTTTTGTTGATCACAGTGGCGCTATCTTTCCTGAATGAAAAACATTAATTGGAACCCAGCAATGTGCGTAGATAAGATTGTTTCTTTCACTTAAATTGCATTTATCAAAATATTTAATTTTCCATCATGCTGTTCATTCAGCTAGCTCTCTTAGATCTGAAGTTTGTGTGTCTCATGAAATATAGTTATCTACAGATTTTGCTACATCACCATTGGTCCCATTTAATAAATTAATCACTGGTTTTGGTAAGGAAACTTGGTGTGCTCCACTATTACAAATTGGCATTTGTTCCTATTACTTGTTTTGTCTTTTGGGCAGTTTAAAATTCATGGCAGTTCTTTTAGCTCTCACCACCTTCTGACTACTTGAATTTTGTGAAGTAATTTGTTAAGGACAATTTAATTCACCATTTGCCTAGTGTCTTTTTTTGGTAAACCAATATCAAGTAAAACTGTTGCTTTAATAGGAATGCGATTCATTTTCTAGCTGTAAAACAGAAATTTGAGGTCTTCACTCAGTCTTCAGAGTCTCTTCCTTATCCAGTTAGATGAAGCCACACTCTTTTTAAACATTTAGAAATAATGTTCTATGATCTAGACTTAAAAAAAAAAGCCAAAACATGTATCTCAGTCTAGATTGAGCACATTTGGACTCCTAATGTAAGCTTTAGTAGCACATTAAATGCCATGTCTCTTGTACTTTCGTATATGGTGTTACTAGATACATTTGTTGGTACATAATAGATGGGATCAGAGGTAAGGGGTTTTCTGTGTAACTATTAATTTCGTGATGCTAAAGCATACAGTTATGTGAAGACTTTTTCAACCATAACTTAATTTCCTGGCTTTCATTTTTCATAAGTTAATTTTGTAATATTTTTAAGTAATTGATACCTTTGCAACCATAACTCTTTCTTCAGAAAATGTCTTTGATGTGTTACCCATTCCAGTAATCTATGATCCTGTAAAGAAAGCCCGTTTCAGTTTTTGTGGATTTTGTGAATTGAATCTAAGTCTTTTTTCACTGGCAACTGAGTAATTTCCTTTTCTGCATGCAGAGAAAATCTCTAGATCTCTTTCCCGATACTTGATTTTGACTGTACCCATTCTATTGCGCACAGATACAAAGCCGAACAGTATATCCACTTTTTTAGAGGTACGGAGAGTGGAAGAAGCTAAATAGATCTGAATAGAGATTGTAAACAGGATGCCCTTCTCAAATAGTCATTATGATGACATCTAAAGCAAATATATCGAAAACTGAAGGTGTTCCCAATGTTAGCTAAAGTAAGCCTAATAGAATTTGAAATTTTAAAGCAGTACAATTTCAGCTGAAATTTAAAAAAAAAATCTGCAACATTAGAACACAGGAGAAGGAAAATGTATGTGTTTTTCACTTTAGAACCATGTGGAAAAACTACCAAATTTTGGGGGAGTAAACGGAGGGAAGGGAGAGGGAAATCTTTGTGGATTGAAACTAAGCCTCTGTCCCAAACACTCTTTTAAACTACAATAAACTGAACCTTAAGAGTCTGGAGCTGCTGTCTCTAACTGCAGCATTACTACTGAAACATAATGATCATGTTTACTTAAGGTGTGTTTGTCTTTGCAACACTTAAAGTACTTCTTTTTGGGCAAGAAAAGATCATCCTGATAGAGCTATTGCAATTGTGATCTCTAAATCTTCCCTTTCATACTATAAACTACCATCTCTGTGAAATTTCTTTTAAAAGCATTCAGTTGTGGTAATGCTTGTCTATTTTATTCCTAAGTATGTTCTTTTATAACATTTTACGTGACTGTAATCCTGCAATATGTGAATAACTGTTCAGACAAATGCAGAATCTTATAAAATTGTGAACATGAGCTTTACAACAGCTTATCCCTGAAAGTTTGTCTGCAGTTTCTTGTGGTTGCCTCATGTTCTCTGACAGAGTTCACTGTTAAAGGGCTGAACAACTTGCAATTTAATTGCTGTTAATAAGCCTTATCCTTCAATGAGGTACTTCACTGAGGCTAGACAGTGAGTGGTTTCTGACAGGAAAAAAAAGCATGGAAAAAAACTACAAAACGACCAAGCCTGGCATCTTTACATTCCTCTGGAGTTTACTTTTTTTTTTAAATTGGAAGTTGCTTATATAGATGGATCTCCAAACAGGTTTGTTTCTTTCCATACCACCCCGTTTAGTCTTTGGAATGCATGCAGCAAAAGGGCAGGCCCCCAAAGTGACTTTCCAATCTGTTTTTGTGATTCCAGCCAAGTTCTCCTTAATGTATGGTGCAGGCTAAGCTGAGCTGGCTCTCTTAGAATATCACAGAACTAAAGCGCAGCTGCTGTTCTAAGTGGCACTGTGTGATAATAGAAAGGCTCTGCTATTTACTTGGACTCAAGTGCCTGGACTGGCGCGCACACACATTATATGAAATCTGAAAGCATGAGGATAAAGGAGATTTCGTTGCGGCAAGATCCCGATTTAAGAAAGGAGTTGGCATTGCTGGCTCGAGGATGTGATTTTGTTTTACCTTCTAGATTCAAGAAGAGACTAAAAGCGTTCCAGCAGATCCAGGTTTGTTTTTGTTCTTCTCTATATAACTGCTTCCCCTTCTTGTGAACTCACAACTTTGATTACCCACAAACCTCGTAAAATACATGAAAATTCATCAGCTAGGAATATTTGAATAATTTATTTTTTTCCAAAACGTAATGTTTTCAAAAGAAGTAGATACTGTGCCTTAGTCCTGTAGTATGAAAAGTGAATTGTTTGAAACAATTTATAAACAAATTTATGAATTTAGCATAACAAATGTATGCATGATCTATTTACAGATGTGTGAAAGAAAGTTTGGTATACTTAATTAGCACTATTATAATTAAAAGAACAGTTCCATTATAATCTGTGCACTTCCACATGGATTTTTACTTCTCCCTAAAACTAGATACGCAAAAGTAGTCTGCAGCTTTGCCCAAATATGAATGTACCCTCTTTAGAATTTTCTATGTTGAAATCCACATGTTACCATTTTGGACTTCATGGATCAGATCAGTACATAGTAAAGAAGATTTAAGTTATTGTAATATATTGCATACCTATCTGTGTAAATGCTGCTTTACAGCCAGAGAGTTAAATCCACCATTTTACAAAGTGTCTTCATAATTACTTGAGTGATTCTGCATTTCAAACATAGCTAATAAGTTAAAATTGTATTTATACAGAGCAGAAGTGCTCCAAGAGAACCATTATTTTGTAAACTTTTGAAAATGTGATAGTTTGTTAATGAGAAATTAACAAATATAACTGCAAGATACCAAAACCTACATTCAGGCATAATTAAGTGTTGTCATAATTTCCTGATGTATTAGAGCTTCAAGAGTTAATGAATCCACCAATTTCTTAACTTATGCGCATCTCCATCTATGAGCAAAAGGCATCTCCAAACTTTTATACCATGCCTGTCGTTTTTGTACCCTATTTATTTAACAGATCAGGTGCCAAACTCAGAATTTGCTAGTTTTTCTGGAATTAAATTAAAGGCAGTCACATTAAAGGTAATCAGAACATATATATGGCCTAGAATTTAATTCTGAATTTTAAGTCCAATGCACAAGTGTCTCAGGTGACCTTCAAGAGAGGTCCAAATAACTCCATGATCCTATAAATGCTTTGGTTTCCTGTTAGTTTAATATACTAGATTTAAAAATTGAATGGCGTTGGTTAAGATTTGGTTAAATTAAACTTGATTTGGAAAGGTCATTCCTTATTTTAAAGCAAACTTATAGTGCTGGCACTGCTGTTTTTAAAGCATTTAATGTAAATTTGCTGTGAGTGAAAAGATTTCTATTACTGTAAAATTAGTTTTGGTGGCTTTGAGCACTGGAGAGAGACTGAAAAGTACAAGAAATCAGAAAATGTTACATGTGCTATTTAATCTTGCATTTTTAGTAATGCAGTTAAATGTTTAGAGAGATGGAGGATGGCTTACTCTAGTCACAACACCCTTTTGTAAACAAATTAGCATTGCCCTCTGTGGTGTCCCTATCTTGGAAAAAAAATCTGTTACATTGTCATGGAAATTTTTTACTTCAGGTGGAAAAGAATATTAAATGTAGTATATCTAGTGTACTATGTGTGTAAATAGGCATATACATGTCTAAAGGAAACTTAAAATAAGTTTTGCAAATCTCTCAGGGCTTGCCCACTCTGCAATTTTTAATTGTTCTAACAGGTTAACCAGTACACTTGTAAAATCTAGCAAGGGCAAGGAACCAACACTTGTTGCCAAGTAATTTTTAACCTTAGGGTTAAATATTTGTTCTTTGTGTACATTACAAGTTCCAGTTGCTACTTAACATGATTACATAATGTAGTTATAGACCAAAATGCTGTATAGAATGGGAGCGGAACACTTGTGCCCTTCTCACTTATAAAGAGGACCTGAATGAAAATTTTTTAAAGTTTTCTCTGCTTGGTTTTTTTACACAAGTATCAGGAATGTAAAGTTAGTCATCACTGATTTTGCTATAAAAGCTTTTGGGAGACTCTCAACATGCTTGTGAGTACTACCAATTTAACAGAAGGAGCAAGGGTGTTTGCATTTTTAATAAAGATGTTCTTTATCCAAATCAGAGATGGTTGGGAATTTTTCAGTTAAACCGTTTTTTCAGAAAATATTGATTTGCCAAAATTTAATTTTTTCATAGACATGAGTTGATTAAATTTTCATTAGGGAAAGTTTCTCAAGATAAAATATCAAGACAGATTACCACCCCCAGAATTGCCAGTAGCCTGGTGCTGGTTAGGGCATCCATATTCAAGTTCCTGCTCTGAATCAGACCCAGCATGAATCTGAGCCTCCCACATACCTTAGGAGTGCCCTAACCACCGCCATTGGCTATTCTGGAGGCAGAAGGGAGGTCTGTCTAGTTTTTCACAAAAAAATTCAGAAGATCTCTGTTCTGCCCCAGTTCAGAATAGGAAACATTTTGAAGTCTCAAAAATGTTGGTGGACAGGATCAATTTCTCACCCAGCTCTAATTCAGAAGTTAATTATTTCCAGGAGTGCCCATAGATGCTTTCAAAGCAGAAGTAGAGATAGTCCGTGCTTCAGGAAGCTCATGCTGAAGTTATGCAGCTGTTGAGGGCAGGAGGGAAGGGGACTGTAAGCTGTCTGACCATTCCCTTCCCTTCTCAGTTGCTTAAATTTCACGCTTGACTCTTACAATGTCATTACCCTGGTTCTCTGGTGGTCATAATACCTTTCAGAGGAAGAGACAAGATTTCAATTTCTAATGTAAAAATAAGAATATGAATCTTTTGCTTTTCAGACATCATAAAGATGCAAAAATAGGGGTAACCCACTTTTCTTTGTGGACTGCTGTTAAGGTTTTTGTTTAAATGTGGGGATCAGATGAAATGTTAACCTTTTTTAAGGAAAAAATAGATTTCCTCTAGCAGACTTAATGCAATTAACACTGAACTCTTGAATGTTATTCCTTTTTTGGAATAGAGTTCCATGTATAGCAAGATTTTGCTTTTAGTTTGTGTATGAACATGTGACTAAAAATTCATTGTGAGGTCATTCAGGATTGATTGATTTTGGAACTATAATAACTTCTGGAATTATGACAAGTCAATGGGCTTTTTTCCCCAGAACTTTACATGTAAATAACTCCCAAGTACAATATATCCTTTCTGTAAGGGTGTTCATGGGAACCAAACAATTCCTGTTTTGTAAAAGTCTTCTAATGAGCTTCGGTAGGAATCGCTAGAAAGCTTGATGGCCTTGAAGAGCCTGGGGACAGGCTATTTTCCTGCAGCTGCTTTGTCATGAAGTAGGGATGATAAAATAGAGGCAAATTATTTTTCTAGAAAAGCCAGGATAGTAATCAGATCAGCCTTTCAAAGTTGACATGAAAAAATAGCAGCCTGGGTCTAAGATCTGCCTTTTATCATATTGAAAATATTGACTTCCCAATTATCAGAATTATTTTTCATGGTTTTAGCAGATTTTGCATTGATTATATGCAAATGGGACTAGTTGGGAAACTTCAAATACATTCAACCTACACATCAGGTAACACTTAACAGTATGTAGTGAGTTGTTAATATGAAACTTTAAAAGTTGTATCTCAATGGCTCATCAACTTCCCTGAAACTTTGGAATGAACAGTCAACTGTATGGAACATAAGTCAACTGTATTGAAAATTTTAAATGTGACCTGAACTAAAGTTTTAGCTGCTGATACTCGAGTTGGGTTTTTTCACCCAACAATTAGTGACATCCCTAACTGTCAGAACTGACCTGTAAACCACCTTACAAACACCTATATAGTGTGAAAATGTATTTGAAGTTGGAAGCAAAAAAGATACTACATATATAATTTGCACCCAGATATCCTACTGTTGGTTGAACTAGAAAAACAGATGTTTTCAGTGTTTAGGATCCCGTGACACATTGTAAAATAGTTAGTCTTTAAAGATGGAACTGCACATTTCTTCTTAAAAGACCTAAATTCATTTTTATGCTGAGTGCTTTTAGCAGAAAAAGCATTCAGCCTGAATTCTAAACTAACCCTTTTCTTTCATTTTGATTCTCCCAAATTCATATACACACAACTTTTTCTACTGTGGGTTTTTTGGTTTCAAGCATAATCATCTCACAGCTACTATTGTTGAGCCACTAAAACATAGGACTGGTAGAGATCAAGCAAGTTATATGCATAGTTGTACAAAACATTTTTCCCTTAAGGATAAAAATAAAGGCTAATTCAATGAGCATGTGTTAGCAAGCAAAAGAGGCGTTTAGCATGACTATTTGGAATAGAAGCGCGCACACATCTTACAGAATTTAAGTGAGGTTTTTAAGCAGTATTTCTCAGCACAGCAGCTCAGAAAACTGGCTTTCTTTCTATCTGAAAGAAGCCATTAATCATTATTAAAGTAAGAGCTTTTTTTTAGCTCATATTTTTCTAGAGACAATTCCCTCTATTTTTTCTCTTAAAAATGACAATGGCTGCTAAAATTATTTAAATAAAAAAGTTACTGTCATTGAAATGTTTTGTAATGCTCAAGTGCTGGTGGTACACCCAAGAAAGGGCAAAGAATGTAGCCTTCAGACATCTGTGTGATGGGCTAGTCTCCAGCTTTTTTATGGTTCTTCCTGCTTCTTCCATCAGTGATAGACGAAAACTTTTTGGCCCAAGTTTATTTGAAATCATTGAATAGCTGAATGGCTTATTTGAGGTAGCAGATTATGCTCAACACTGCAGTTTCTGTGGTGAATGAACTCCTTGGTGGTGGTTGGTTTCTAGCAGACCAGTTTTCCATAATGGATCTGTTCTTAGAACTACTAGTGTCTCTGGAAGGGTTAGTATTCATGGGGCAATGCAGGATTAGTACTATATCACAGCCATACATAATCCTGTTTAGACTGGTAGCCTTCCCCCCCCCAAAAAAAAAAAAACCAACAAAGAACCCAAACTTAAAAGATCTAAGCTACCAAAGACCAAGAAGTCAGGAAATCTTACTTAGATCAGAAAAGGCCTCTTCAGAAAAGGCCTAGTGTTGCTCAATTTCCATGGCTTTATCCATGGGACAATTAGCCTCTTGAAAGAAGACAGTCAGAAAGCTACTAAAATAAAAAGTCCTAACTTAGGCTGAGAGACCATCTTTCAGTCCTCTCTGCTCTGCAGATGACTTTCTGGATGCCTGAATCACTGGGTCTAAAAATCTTGACTTATTTCCTACTGTAATATGGCTTCGATATCACTGCCACACTTTGACCACTCTGATGTAAACATATTGCCACAAGTTATATAAACACTGGTCCTTCCATTTAAAGATATTTGAAAACAACAGATACAGAGTAGTTTAACATATCTTCACACTTTTCTTTACTTTTTTTTAAACTCCACTGTTTTATCTTTTTACATCACCTTTACATTGGCTATTAAAATTGTAAACTCTGGGGAGGGGCCTGTTCTATTAATTTAGGTGAAATATTGGCACCCAAAGAGTCAAAGGTGTTAACAAAATCCAGTCACTATCTGACATGTAAACAAGTTTCAGGGTTTGATATAGAGACCATAACCACCTTAGTACCATGGTGCAAACACCATTAAAGTCCCTTTAATGTTTTATTAAAGACACAGAAAAAGAAAAAAGTTAAAGCATTTAACAAGTATAGTATACAATAAGTTTAGTACAAAGTATAGTATAAAATGTTTTCCTTTTAACATCCCTTTCTCCTTTTCCATTTAGTGGGAGAGAATTTTTTAGAAGGAAGAAAAAATCTTGTTAGTCACTTAAAAGGTTTCAAAATGGCAATAACTCTCCTTTTTGGGGAAAAGAGAAGTTCACTGTGATTGGCTGGAGTGTTAAATCCAATCCCATTTCCTGTGAAGACAGAACGGACACAAAAGGAAGAGAAGAGAGTAGCAGAGAGAATACAGCTTTCACTTGCAACTGCACTACTGAAAAACATAGGCACAGTACACAGTCTTAGCTACTCCAAGATTGACAACACTTACCAGCACCAGTCTGTCTAGGTCATTGCTTTTAGCTGCCTCTCTGGTCACAGGTTTACAGCATTGTTGCAAACAAAATATGCAGTCTCGGTGGGCTAAGCCAGACTCCTATTAGACAAAAGCTAAAAAGGGGTTGGGAAAGAGAAGAAATTAATTAGGGGAAGAAAGGTACACACTGGTGGTGAAGAAGGGGCGGGGGCAGAGAGACAGTTTCACATTCCAGGTGATGTTTGGGATTCAGCCAAAGCTGGTGGAGGTGGCAGTTGCATCTGGCTCCCTTTCAAGTCTAATCTGATCTGGAGATCTTCCAGGATTGGGATGAAGAAGGACTGGGGTCCCAGACTGTGGTGTGGGTGGCAGGCGTGATTGTGAAGCTCTGTTCAGTAGTCCATTTGGTCTCCCAAAGTCTCTCTTTAAGGACCTCAAAAAGGAATTATGGGCAGAATAGCCCATCTCCTCATTATTTTGTCAACCAATTAGACCTAATAACTGATACTTTGTTTAATTGATTTCAAGTTTCATACTGCTCTTGTTTCCAGGCATGAACTTAACACAGTCCTTGAATTATATCAGTAGGCCTTTGAAATAATTCAGGTTTTTTCCAGCAACTTTTGTTATAGGTTATCGTGACTTGTTAGGAACTTACACTTCCTTCTTATAGTTGAGCTCACAATTAGGGTAAATTTTGTAAACCCAACAATCACAACAGGAGGTGTTCCCCTATTTGCCTGAAAAGTGCTTGGAATGCTATAACTAAATATTAAATAGATTCAGTACCTCTGGCTTCTCTGTGGTGGAGGACTGCAGCTATTTCAACTTTAGACACTACAGCAAAGCTGTTGCATTACTGTTTACTTCTGAAGTAGGTAAGTCTTCCCCAACCAAGAAATCTGCCTTGTGTAAACTGTTTCAGCAGGTCTGCGTACAGCATTCCTTCCAACCATTGCAGGAGCAGTACATTGTGGGACATAGGTTCCTTTTCACAACTGTCCAAAGCAAACGTATGTGGGGCAACCTGTAAGATACTGTGGAACCCAGAAGGGTATGCAGACAAATAGGGGGGGTGGTATAGCAAGGACAGAGGGCAGTAGGAAAGTTCTGGAAGGGTGCTATATAAGTGCTAGAATGATCCGGGCTTTATACCCTATAGACTAGCCAGAGTCCATAAAAGGTAATTAGTGTCAGCTGACACCAATTAAGGCCCCACCCAGGTGCCTATAAAAACCCCTCTACTTCTGAGAGACAGGGTGGAGTAGAAGGAGTAGGGGTGTGGTGAGCAGAGGAGTGTGTAATAGAGAAGAACAGAACGGAGTACAGCGGTGTGTGGGGGAGAGGTGGAGCCCTGAAGCAGCTGCCCGGCTCAAGAAGCCGGAAAGACGGGGGGGAGAGAGTGGCCCAGGGGAAAAGCCTGCAGCTGCAAGGAAGGTGCCAGCAGCACATAGCTGCTACTCGGAGGGCCCCTGGGCTGGTACCCGGAGGAGCAGGCAGGCCCGGGTCCATACCCCCCTCCTTGGGAAGACGGGGTTACCAGCGTCACCCTGGCCTCTGCAAGAGGCAAAAGTGCGAGACCCACTAGGGAGAAGCCGGCCGTTTGCCACAGGGGTTATATCTCAAAACATTTCCTGTCTGAAAATGTTCTTCAAATGGCTATCCATATACATATTCCACTGTTGGTGTGTCCATGGTTAGTGCACTTGAGAAATCTTTTTCTAATCAATTGTGCATGTTGAGTTAGCACATGTGCCCTCCATGTCTTCATGCCTGCAACAGAGGACACAAAGTGTAGGATCCTAGTTCCTTCTCACTACCTATAGCTATGAGTTGAAATTTGTCACTTCTCTAGCACACTAGCCACTGTCTTGTAAATATAGTATAAATAATTAGTTTAGAACTAGCACTAATAGGTTTATTTAAATTGATAGTTTCCATTTTAAACCCATTTGGGAACTTTTTTTCTTCCTGGGAGGATTGGTACCAGGCTGTCGAACATGACCAATCATAAATCACAGGATTAAAAAATCCCTTGTCTTGTGAAGTGGTCATCCTGCTGAATGGTGGTCACACAAGGTGTTTGTTCTACTTCAGAAGGTCACATCCCTGATCAGTGTGACATTTGCAGATCATTCTGGAGAAGAATTAAGCAAACTAGCGAATCTCCCCTCAGGGGACTCCTTGAGGAGTTATGCCCACATTCAGACCTGGCTTCATTTGCTAAAAGTACAAGGTATCCTTGAAGAGTGCTCCTGCTGCTCTGTCCTCAAAGATTGTGGAAATAGCCCTCAACTCACTTCTCTTGAGAGAGCCTTTGGGAGACCATGGTAAAAGGGAGAAGAGGGGCAGATCATCTCAGTGTGACTTCTAGATCTCATAAAAATTTGAGGCTTTCAGAAATAAAAGGTGCCTCAAAGCTTCAAAAGTGTTCCCTGAGCGCCCGTACTGATGTTGTTTGAACTGGATTGGACTTATCTCAAATCTCATCTGGTATCATATTGGCCATTTGGGTTCTTTGGTAGATATCCCATGATCAAGCCTTAACAGTGTCGACTACCCTGGTTCCAGCTGCATCAATATCATACACTGGTAATCCACCAATGGCTCTAACTCCAGCACCTACAAAAACTTATATTAGAAGACCTCCTCTCATGCCCTTTTCATTGGTACAGATGGAGTCTTCAGCTACTTCAGCGCAGAGACGGTGTCTGGCTGCCCCAGTGCTTACCATTTCATTGGTACTGAAAGCACTTTTTGCTTCCACATGGCTATTCCAGTTGGCTCAGTCTGCAGCACTGGTTCTAGCACATTCTGTTTGCAGTACTGAAAAAAGAGCATCCCATCTATATTCTCACTACTGCAATGGGAACAGGTTCCTCTTTTCATGAAGACTAATTCCACCTCATTTACTTAAGGAGATGGTTGTCCACTGTCTTCTACAAGATGGCAGTTATCTGGATTCCGTGGATCACCTACTCTGAGAGCATCTAAACCAGGCTCCCTTTATTATGATAGGAGCTTGTATACTCATTGTAGACATTGATACTCATTGCCTTGGCTACTGGTTGGTATTCTCTTTTCCACGTCCCTGGAATTTTGGGGTATCTTGGGGACTTCCCTGAGCATAAGACTTGTCTCAGCTACCTGTTCAAGACATAACTCCTTTCTCAGGTGATCAGGGGTCAGAGACTTATCTTTCACCACAACAGTCAGAATTGGCTCACAGTGCTCCTCTGGACCAAGACTTTCAGACTGAGAACAGATCATCCCTGCACACATCTCCTCTTCCCTAGGGAAGCTGACAGAACCTGTTGATTACTGCTAACTTGGAAATCTGTTTTAGGTTTGGAAGTCCACTGTAGGGTTTAGGGTGCTGAAGATGGGTGACGACGCAGTCCTGAAGTGGTGTATTAAAGTGCAAAATGTTCTGATGCATTTTACAAGCTGAGTTCCCCAAAAAGCTGGGGCAGTAGATAGAATCCATATTTCCACGCATTGTCAACCCATACAACCATCAGAGTATGTCACCTGAACAGACCACTACTCCCTGCTAGCCCAGATAGACCATAGGATCCTGACTGTTCAGTCTGGCAAAGAAATGACATGTATTTCACAAATATTCAGAATGGTACAATCTTCCCCACCCTAGTTTGTAATGGAGCTGCGGCTGTATCTGTTCATACTGATTCTGGCAGACCCTGCTTTCTTCGGGGTAAGGTTTTTTTTTTGTTTGTTTGTTAATATGCAAACAGTGAAAGGCATCGCTGCCACCACATAAGGAGTAGGGTATGGTGGTAGCCTTTAGTAGGACACATGCAAGACTACTTTTTTTGGCCTGTTACATTTTATGCAAAATTTGTGAAAGTAAAAGTTTCATAAAAATTTGTGGAAGTATTCCTTGTGACGCTGAGATGCCAGGAAGAGGAGACAACAGGATTAAACGAATCAATGCAATAACCCATAATTAGGTACCCCACAACAGCTGGCTTTAATAAATGTTCTGATATATTATGAATGTCCTCTGTCAGCACTTTGCAAAGAGAAAAATGAGAGTGCAAATTTATACTGGCTTTTTATATTTGTGATACCAACATCTTCATAGTTGATTGTTGGTGGGAGAGAGGCGACTTTCTAGAAAAAAATCTTTAAATGATTATAGAACAGACTATCCAACTATTTTTTTAAAACAAGCTGAAGTTCTATTAATCATAAGTAGTCCATCAGCAGCACAGCAAAATGACTAAAAGCAGTATCTCAGCAGGAGTGTTGCCACAACACTGAAACAGTAGTTGTACTTCAGTTCCCAATAGTGCTCCATACTTGCCCAAGTCTGTTGTAACTAATTGAGAATCAAAAGGAACAAGAAAAAGGAGAACAGAATCCTTGTACTTCTGACATTTACAAGTTGTGCAGGTGTATAGCATTTGAAGTCTGGACTCTTAGCCGTTAGGATAAGCGTGTTGAGTGTAGATGGAGTCATGGAGAGTACAGGATGCATACTACAGTGGTGAAATGTCTTTTAGCAGTTGCTGAAGTCATGTAGGAGAGGGATTATGATCTTTGTCACTGATCTAGTGAAAATCAGTTTGCCAGTTGTAAGATTTTTTTTTTAAAACTTTACCTGTGTGCGCTGACTTGTATTACGCAATAATGTGCCAATATTCCACTGGGGCTACGTGTGCATATGTAAATTTATTTAAAATATTTATAGAGTATTCTTGCTCAGTGCTCTGAATTTGCATGTATGTAAGAGGTGATGGAATTTCAGTTTTAATGTGTGAACTTGTTGATTTATGGTTTGCAGGGATCAAATTTAGTAAAAAAAAATAAACACAGGTATTGTCTAAATCCAACCCACACAATGAGACCCCATTCCAGTAGATTGTATAGGTGTTTAAAACATGATCTTGTGTGCTCTGCTGAGCAGTCTGGTCTAGGATTCAATTCAGTGTGTTTTGGCAGTCTCTATTAGACTCCTTTGAATCTTTTTTGATTGGATGAAAAAATATTTGGTGGTACTCTTCCAAGTGCCACCTGTTTCTGTGGCCCAACTAGCTGTTGGGTTATGAGGTCTTGTCTCCAGTTATCCAAGGACATGAAGATAATTTTGCAATAGAGTAATAAGTACATCATTGTTGAGACCCTGTAATGGTGGATGGGCCATGCCAGTTTCAGTGAAGCTTGTGTAAGGTGGCTTTACCTGGCATCCCCATTGCTAATCTATAGATGTAGATAGTTGAACTACTTGTTTTGCAGTCTGGTGGCAGGAAATAAGTGAAAACCTGTTACCTACACTAGATGGTAGGCATGACCCTGCTGGTGTTCAACAGATGGACTGACTAACAAACTTAAGTTACCAGGTGGACAATGGATACTGAAGTACTTCAGTGAAATAAATAGATCTGGCTTCTTTTCTGGTAATGATACTGTTGGGGGACCTGTTTGACTTTGAAAATGGCAGAGAGGTGAAATTCTGGAATTGTCCTCAAAATTGACCCTTTTTTACCAATGAATGTCAGTAGCTCATAATTGGGTTCAAAACAGAAAATTTTGGTCCCAAAGATAATGGTGGTGAGAGCCAGTTGGTCTATCTGGGAAATGAGGCTTTCAGTGTTTTGAGTGGTAATCAGAAACCAGAATGTGGACTATACCTTGTTCATTTTATCCCTCAATGGAAAAAGAGGGACAAATTTACTAATATTGAACTTTACTGGTTGCTATATCCACCTGTACAACAATAACAATGACTGCCCTGTGAACTGCTGAAGTTGGCTTCTACTGTACATCCCTGATCAAGTACAGAGTGCAATCCTACACTGAGAGCTCTTCATCTCTAGGTTTTTTCTATCTGTAGTGTTGGCAGGTGGAAGACCAAATAGTCTGCAGAATTGAGTTGAACCATTGTGACTACACATGGAGGACAGTTGAACACGTGTAGCTGTGACCCCATCACTCCCCTTCTACATGGACCAGTTGAACTAATGTCTCTGAAATGTGTACAAGGCTTGCTGAGAGCTAGTGCAATTCTAATGATATTCTGTACTCCTGAGAAATGTGTGGAACACTCGTGGACAGTGTTTCAGGCATTTGAATGTGCACTGCAAATGGCAAAAGTGTCTGGTATAGACTGGCCTTTATTGTTTCAATGCCCCTATAGGTGACTTATGTATCTAATCAGCCAACATACTATGGTAGTTCCAGTCCAAGCTGAAGGACTACCTAGTTTCTAAGATTAAACTTTCATACTGTTTTCCAGTGTGGGAGGAAAAAAGGGGGTTCTCTTTGGAATGTTTTTGAGAAAGAGGTCTGCCTGCAAAAGTTGAAGTTAGGAATTTAAGGGTTTCTATCTCCCCCTCTCCCCCCAAAAATATCCCATTTGAGGGAAAAATCTGAGTTCTCAATTGTTAAGGGTTCCTAAAAGGTAAGAGGTAGAAGAAAAATATCCCCATGAAGTGGGCTCTGAGATCTTAAGATGTGCAAAACTTAAGACCTTCTGGTTTGTCTGCAAGAATGAAACATATGTAAGGAATAATACAATCTTGGCTTTGATTTATGTAATTGGGTGTGTTGACCTCTACCTGAGCTCACAGAGCAGATACTGCAGAGGGCTCATTCTTTGTAGTGGTTCTGGACATAATACTGGTTGTAAATTTACTTTCTGATCCTGGAATTACGTTTGTTGAAACAACTTCAATTTAGCCTTTTTCGCCTCAGTTTTACTTTTAGGTTTGGAATGGCCATAAGTTTCCATCCCTGACAAGAGTGAAGTCTTCCTTTATCCAAAAGTGTTTTTTAGCTAGTAACAAACTTGTTCCTTGAGGATGTAACTTCATAATGGTTTACATCCCATCCAGATAACTTTATCAACTTTCAGAGTATCTTGCTTCCTTTTTTGCTCCTAATCTATTCAAAAGTCTGAATCCATGAGCTTCTGATGTCACTTCAGGCAGAATTAGAAGCATCCTACTGGGCATCTGCAAATAGCTCACTGGTCATGCTCCTGGCTCCTCATTCCACCTGCTAAATCACTCTGAGCCAGCTAAAATATATATCCTAAAATAACTTTTCTGCATAGGCAGTTGCTGTAGTTGAGGTTTATGTCATCATGAACAGGAGGATGCTAGTTCCCATGACTATCTCTTTGTGATCCACACTGAAAATTCTAGATCCCCTTGTCTATAAACTTGCAGAAGTAAAAGAGCTCCTTGTTTCCAAGATGGTTGTCTGGGAAGAGCCCTGGGAAAGATCACTTGACATTGCAAATCACCACCCTCTGTTGGATCAGGAATAAGACAATAAAGAAGATGGACCATTGATATGATTCAGTATGGTAATTCCTCTGCTCATTATGTAGGTAACTGAAACCTACCTGTTACTTGAGTGGAGCAATTATGTTTTTGAGGGTGACAAGGGGCATGGCTTCAGCCTAGAGTTGGGAAGGACAGCTAGATAGTCTTGTCTGTGAGTTCGGTTGAAGCACGCATCAGCTTCGCTTCAGCTAATGCTGCTTCTGAGCATTCAGTATATAAAGTAATTAAGCCAGTTTAGAACTTGTTTTGACTAGCTCTGTCTAGGAGTGACGTACTTAAAATTTGATGAAGAATTTGAATAATCTTTATCTTAACTCCTATACTGAGTGAAGAAATAGATACAGATGATCTTATGTTAACCAAGTTTTTCCTACATCTCAGTGCAGCAACTCATAATGACCCTGCTAGAAAAACTCTGTTCCATATTTTGTTTTCCCAATCCAATCTCTTAATTTCTTTGTAATGATTCCTCTTCATCCCTATCCCGCTAAACATACCTGTTTAAGGGTAAAGTATTTCAGGGATCTTGTGGGTGTAAAATATCATAGTACATGCTGTGGTCTCAGCTGTGGAAGCCTCCTCCTGGGAAACAGGGAGTAAGTTGTCAGTGGAGAAGCAGAGAGAAAAGGTGCCACATTTTTCTATCTAAGTGTGTCAAGGTGGATGAACCCAGATCTTGTTTTCAGCACCTTTAATAAAGCGAAGCACAAGTTAAAATAAAATCTCCATATGCCTCTTGCTAGTAAGCATCATATACATGGAGGGATGATGACAACTGTAGATAGATGCAGCTATTGCATTCATAAAAATATACTGATAGTTTTCTTTTTGTTTGCTCTTAGCAGTCTGACAAATTCCACCACACGTAGATAGAACTTGTTTTATTTTACCAATACACTAGACTACAAGTTCCAAGAATGTTCTCTGCTTCACTCTCAAAGTCAGTTAGGCTTAATGTGACTTTAATTTTGCTAGAGAAAGCACAAAGTATAATTGCATGAAAATCAGCTCATAAGTGTGTTAGGCTCCCTCTTCTTGTATCCGTACTCTATTGTAGCTCCAAGACCACAACTATCTTGTAAGAATGTACCATTTTTGCAAAATGAGACATTTCTTTCCTAAGGGTTACAATGTAACACAGGCTCAGCATTTTATGGTCGGACTGAATAGTGTATATGATGTCTCAGTACTGTAAGGGGAGCACAAATAGCTGTTTTGAGAATCTGCATTATGACAGCTATTACATTCAAACAGAAGCTTCATTCAGAACTTAAGTTGATGGTTAATTATCTGACTGAAAAATGTGGGATAAGAAGTTAGAGAGCCTAGTAACTATTTTTTTTCTATGGGATTTTCATCCCCTCTGAATTTCCTGATTGGGGCTTGTAAACTTTTGACTGTTTAGTGCATCCGTTGAAATTCCATGTCTCTCTCAAATGAGAGAAGGGAGTTGAATGCTGGGTTTTATTTGTTTAGACTAAAAATGGGTTGTTAGAATAAGTTTGGGGCTCAAAAGACACATGAGTAATATACGCTTTCAGAAATATTTATTTTTTGGCTTTTCTTAAATCTAGATAGCATTTGAATAGTGTGTGATCTACAAATAGGTCTAAATCTAAATTTAAAAGCAGCGTCTTAAGTAAAAATGAATTACAAATCCCCATACTGTTTGTTTTTTAGATAGTTTGTTTTTGTTAAATCACCTTTTATAGAACCATGAAATCTTTACTCTCTTAAAGTAGCTCTTGCTGTCTCAATTTTTAAACCTTTACTTATTGTTTTTGACTTGGCTGCCTTTTAAGAATAAGGTGCTATGATGCACCACTTCTTGGAACTTAAATTTTTTTGCCAAACTTCAGTGTGTGGTAAGTCATTGTAGATCTCATGTTAATCTGATCCTGCTGCATGCTTCCCATCACCTGAAGTCCTAATATTGAGTAGGACCTAGTTCTTGAGATCTGCATTCTGTGGAATGTACTAGGGCTGTTGGTTTAGCACTAAAGAAAATACCCTTTATCCTTATAAATCTCTACTCATAAACAATAACAAAGCTGCATGTGTATAAGCTGCCATAAAACATAAGCTTTGCAATATGAGGACAAACACAATTATTCTGAGTACTGTATCATGTCAAAACAGTGCATATACTGATAATTGTTTAGTTAGTGTTGTTTGGTAAGTGCTTGATTTCCCTTCCTGCACCTTTCCCAATAAACACCATGTTGAGGCATTTAACTTACTTTCCTTTGACCCTCACTCTGCAAACAAATGAGACTTAAGGTCAGTTAGCTCTATGAGATTATGTATTTATTTCTTGAATGTGGTAATGCATGCACACAACTATCCTGAGAAGTGTACAGCCCCAACCTTTTCTTGGTTTCAGGAATAAATTTTTATTTCTCTATCATGGTGTCAGGTGCTCCCAAAAGACAACCCATCTTCCTTCCTTCTTTCCTATCTCCTTTTTAAAGTCCTGCAGTAATGGTGGGTGGGATAGGTAGGGGAGGCTTTGTTTTCTGTGACATTCCTCTAAGTACTGCTGGAAGATGTGGAAGCATGGGTCTGTGTGCCTAGTTAATAGTAAAGGAGGTTTTCAAATAGTTTTGGTGTTGCAAGATTCTTCAAGGGAGCTACTAGTGAAAATAATGCTTTGATGCAGCTGCTTCACCTCTCAGTGTAGTCTGGTTCAGAGCCAGTGGAATGCTTGGCACTTGCTGCTGAGGAGTCGATGGGGAGTTACTGTCCTAGCATTCTATTTCCTCTTCCATGTGCCCTAGAAACTATCCCTGACCTTTCTGTCCAAAGTTGAGGCATTGAAAATTGCTTTTACGTAGATCAGTGGTTCTCAACCTTTCTAATGCCGTGACCCTGCAATACAGTTCCTCATATTGCGGTGACCCCAAACCAAAAAATAATTTTGGTGGCTACTTCAAAACTGATGACGTCAGCAAGCGCCGGACACACGTAATGCGCTGCTATGGACTGTGGAGCGTTCCCCCCGCTTCCCCCGCCCCTTAGGCCCCGGATGGATGATGCAATCACGTCTGCGCATGCGCGCAGGCATTCAGTTTGGAACGCGCATCCATAACGGTGTGCGTTCCAAATATGTATTTTCCGATGGCTTTAGGCGACCCCTGTGTTTTGGTCGTTCGACCCCCGCCGGGGTCGCGACCCACAGGTTGAGAACTGCTGACGTAGATAGTTTGGGGCTGAGCACTTGTTATGCCCGTAGTCCTCAACCCCCAGAGACTACTGTATATCCTTTGCCTAAAAAGAAACCTTCTGACTGTATTTCTCTGCTTGAAAGACCCAGAAATTGAGTCCAGGAAATCTGACCACTTTGGGGAGGGAGTTGTATTTGTTGGTCACCCTTCAAATAAAGATTTCTAATTACTGAAGAGTGAGATACATTCAACTACCTGTTCCAAAACCGACCTTTCTCCTTCTTTAATCAATTCTTTCAGAGGGAAAGACAAATCAATTGTTTCTGAAGGGCAAAGAATACCCATACATACTCTTCAAGCAGTGCATAATGTCTCCAATACCTCAGCACACTCTTAAACTACACCTGTCTCCCTGAAAAGGGGCTAAAGGCTCCAGCATTTTCAGATAAGTTGGTGGATTTGCCTTTTGAGGGCCACAGCCTATTTAGTAATGAGACAGATGATTGTTGCTGCTTGGTGGGAAAGGGGAGAAATATCAGACCAGTGATTGTAGAAGCTGTTCCAAAAGATTCTTATTCGGTTCCACTTTATCTCTGTACATTCTTTTTAATCCATTTTCAGGTATTACTGACGATACGAAAGCTTAAGTTTTTAACCTCTTCCAACTTGAAGCAATAAAGAAAGTCCCTCATTAGTGCCAAGGAAGATTATTTATATTTAAAAAAAAAAAAAAACCTACATCACATATAGGCTCTCAGGAAAATTTAACAAATGCAATAAAAGTTCAAATGTACATGGTAATATTAGCTTCTATAACCTGTTCATTAAAGGAACCTTATTTGAAAATCCTTTTCCCTCACTATTTCATGAGGTGTTTGTTTTCCATTTGGATTAGTCTTTCTCCAGTTTTTTGTAACTCTTTGTAATGCTGATTCCTATTCAGATTGAGTTTTTGTTTGCACATCTTGTTGCTTCTTGTTCAGAATCACTCTTGGATATAAATAGTCACAATAGGGACAAATGATGTGTAAGCTGTCTCCATCAAAATTGAAGTACATATTGAAATAGCACACACTTAGCGTGTTACTTAAGTCTTTTAAATAACACTCTAAAGATAATTTTAATTTAGTAAAAACTATCAGCCTGTTACACAGTTACCAAAAACTCCTCAAATCTAATATGTCAAGTTTATCCAAAGCAGTCTTTAACTTGGAGAAATTTAAATCTGGTGTAATTGAGCAATTCTGGGAACAGGAAGCTCCTGTTGTGATGAAATTGACATATCTAATGTGTTAAATCTGTTGACCAGGCTAGAACAGTTCTGGGGAAAGGATTTTCTCTAGTTGTACAAACTTAACCTTCTAAATTTCAGACAGAAGTTTTTGGCTTTTAAAGGCTATGTGAAAACCAAAAGGTCACCATTTATCTCACTGTATCACAACATGTGCAATATACTTGATGTAATTGGGACAATCTTTTTAAGAATATATACTATTCCAAACCTCTGCAGAACTTTCAATTTGATTTTCTTTTCTTGCTTGGTTTTACTCGGTCATCTTCCTATTCTCTAAGTCTTTTTGCATATTCATTTTTCCTTCTTTGCAAAGAAACTAGTCTTGTGACCTACATTCTTCAGTTTCTTAACCTAGGATTTAAAAAACCCAGTTTCATGTCTGTACTGGGTTTACACTGAAAGACTGTTTAAGTTAATGCTCTGAAACTTTGAACTAGGGATGTAAATATCTTTTAGGAAAACAACCATTTAAACAATTAAAACTTACATTGTTTAAATGGTTAACTGCTATGAGATTTTACATTCCTACAGGGGGTCACAGGAGGCCCCTGGGAGCTGGGAGGGGGGGCAGCCCAACTCACGTTGGCCATTGCATGGGGCCCTGACCCCTCCAATTGCCCCTGGAGCCTGCCACCCCCCAGCCCAAAGGAAGGGGCAATAAGGCACTCTGTGCCCTGTCCAACCCCATCTGCTGTGCCCTGCCCATCATTCCCCGCTGTGGGCCTGGCCCTGCCCTAGGACCAGGGACACACCCTATGCTCACCCAACCCCCTTCAGACTCTTCACCTGGGTGCACCTTAGCTGCTACCCAGCTCCCTGCTGTTCACACTGGTGCCAAAGTTTAACTCCTAAGCTGCCAGGGCTTACCCCTGCACATGCCCGAGAACATGTCTCAGCTCTCCCCCCATATCATCCCTCCCTCCCTGCAACACCATGTCCCCCCCAAGTACACAGCCAGCCTCCCCCTCCCCCCAATGCAACAAATGGTAATGTAATTTGTAAATGGTAAGACTAATACTTACTAGTTAACCGTTTGATACTTTACATCCATCCCTACTTTGAACTAAATGTGTTTACAGTAATTTGTAACTGCCTGACATTTCACCTGAAGAAAGAATGGACAGCAGTGGATCTGCAGAACTTTACTACTTATCAGTGTCGGCAGCTTTCAACTTCTGGCAACATTAGGGAGATAACAAAAATGAGGAGGAAAACGTGAAGTAGCTGCTTCACAACTCAATCTACTAACCTTTTTCCTGCTTTCTTTTTCTGTCTTTCTAGAAGAACGGTCAGTCAACACAGCAGCACTGGGCACACTACTGAGTCAGCTCCATAGAGAGGGAAGGGCTGAAGACCTATTCCGCAAGCTGGCACAATAGATTAAAACTATCTATATAATACCATTTCAAGATTGTCACTCTGAAATCTAGAATGTCTGAGTCAGTTTGAAGTGATGCAAACAGCTACCAACATGGCTGATTTAAAAAAAAAAAAAAAAATCACCAGGCTGAATAATCAGTGGGGATTCACTGTCTGTAACTGTCCAGTTTTCAAGTTCTTAGCCATTTTGCCTTTGCAAATTAAACCTGGGTGACAACACAGGCTTTCAGCTACTTGTTATGTCATAATGGCTCAACACAAGCACTGACCTAAAAGTGGTTACCTTGAAATTTAGGGGGGGGGTTGCATTCTTGGCAGTTCTAACAGTAACACTTTGGAGATGGAGAAATGTTTTGGACTAAAACAACAACAAAAGGAACTCTGAAGTATTTATCTGGGCCTGGGAAGGATTTTTGGTGACTTGGGATATTTTTGTTTTTTTATTTAGTGATTGTGGTGGTGTGAATCTTATGTTTTTGTATGGTATCAAAAGAGCCTTGAGGGTATAACTGAGAAGTATAAATCCAATAAATTAAAACAAAAACACTTCCACAAGTAAGTATGACAAACTCGAGTTAACTTTTCTTTCCTGTTTTTATTCTGTGACACACTTAAAGGCTAGCACTGATTTTTAGTGAAGTTGCAACATCATGGTGACTATACATTTAATTGGAGTTGTTTGGCTCGTTTATAGAGAAATTCTAGGGGATTAACGCAACCTCTTTATACATGTTCTAGTTTATTGAAAGGAGTCAGACTGATGTTCTTTTGGAGACCACAGTCCTTTATCCATAGGACATACATAGCACGGACAGCAGCAGTACCAGGCACCTCTGTGCTGTCTTGCCAATGCCTCTGCCCAACTGTGGAAGGACTACCTTGAGGCGTGTGATGGTAGTTAGGTGTCATAGCTTCAACAGCAACATTAAGAAATGAATGGCAATCAGATGGTGTCAGTTGAGACTGGAGAAAATTGAGATAGACTTTGTCCACAGGGCTCATTAATTTAACTAGAGGCCACCATAAGAAACAACTTTTTGCCACTACTAAATTGGGCTGGTTATGAATCTGTAACGTACAAGTGAAAGACTTCTTGTATTCAGTTGTCAAGCTATTGAGCTGCCCAATACACACATTCTTTTTATTTGCTCAATGTATTTGTCTATTGCTTTATATCTGTTTATGTGGTGTTTCAGCTACTGACCTTTCTTCGGGGGAACTTACTGAATAAAGGGTAAATTCTCCTCTTTCACCAGAGCGAACAGTTGTACTGTAACAGCTTACCTGATATGGTTACTTAAAATAGACTTTAATCATTTTTATTTAGTTGTTAATTACACAACTATAACATGCATAGATCCTTGTATTCTTACACTTGTGTATGCAGAAGCATTAGTTTACAAATATTGAGAACATTTTCTTAAATGATATTTTAATGAAAGTTGCCTTGTTTTTAGTATTTAGCTGATAGTCTTTCTATGGAGAAAAAAGTGTTTGAATTGGAGGGAAAAATGTACAGCTAGCAAGCATCCAAAAGATTGCATGCTTACCTGAATATCTTGATTCTAGAAAACTAAAGTGGAAATCTTGCTAAAGCAAGATCTCACATGATTGTAGCACTTCAGTGTCAGGTTGAAATACTGAACAGCCTTTCTTGTGATATTTTGGGCAGTTCTAACTGAGACCAGAACTGGAAGTGAAAATAATAATTACGAATACTGAAAAACTTCACAAAAAGGTTTGGCTAGAGTTTGGGTTCTAAAGCTGGATGAAGGCTTCAGGTGGGATAGAGGAGAGACGCTGTTCTTACCTTAACCAAATTGGTTTACTTATCATAGAATATTAGAGTTGGAAGGGACCTCAGGAGATCATCTAGTCCAACCCCCTGCTCAAAGCAGGACTAACCTGCAGGGGCCATTTGATTCCATAACGAGGGAGCTCCTCCCCGGACTCTTTCGTTTAGTAAATATTCTGAAGTTAGGGTTTTATTGCTTATGTCAAACTTGAATCCATTTTGAAAATACCAAAATGTTATAGATGCCATAATTTTCCACTCTTCATTCTTAAAGAGCTTATTCTATCATAAGTAATGACTTTCTGTAGGAATGTGATATGTAGTGAATACAAAACAGGATAAAGACCTTTCAGTTTTCTAAGGAGGATTGCATGGTGTACAGTTCGATGCATCTCACTATGTCAAATGTATTTATCCATTTAGGTTCAGACGAAGAAAGAAGAACCTTTGCCACCGTCACTGAGCCAAACCATTCCAACATTTTATTTTCCTCGAGGATGTCCGAAAGAAAAAGTGAATATAGATGCAGTGATTGCCAAAGTAGAAAGAACTTTTTCTCAGTTTCCAAATGAGAGAGCAAATTTAGAAGACATGGGCAAAGTTGCAAAGGTGAGGATTTACTGGGTGTCTACTGTACAAAAAGGAAATAAGTGATGGTTTTCCTATGTTATCTGTTGTATGATATGAATAAAAATAAAACAAGTTAAGTGAAGGTAATAGCAGACAACTTTAAGTTAATATGGGGCCTGATCCATAGCCCATTAAAGTCAATGGGAATCTTTACATTAACCTCATTTGTTTGTTAGATAAACCCCACGTGTCAACATCAGAACTCCAAGCAGCCAAATTCTATTTTGAATTGTATCTTGTGCAGTGCCATAGATATCAGTGGGATAGCATTGTCTGTCAGTGCACTATTTGGCCCTGTGCCTTCGCAGTAATCAGCTATACTACTGGAGACAATTTAAGTGCATTGCTGTTTGGCTTACTTAGAATTTTGAGTTGTGTCTATGTGGAACACTACAATTAAACCAGTTACTTATTTAAAAACAAAGAAACTAGATAACTTTCTTACCTTAGACAGGAAAAGAAAGCCATGGACTTGTATTATTAAACCTTGGAATCCAGAATTGCTTTGTTTCTATGGAGGGCTTTTTATTTGACCTTCAGTAGTCACCAGATGTATTGTAGAGTCCAAATATGGGGATTATCAATCCAAAAAGACTGAATTGTTTTGCTTCTGTATAACATGGATGGCAAATTTCATTGGAGGTATTTAATGTTTTTCATTATATACTCTTGAAGCAGGAATGTAAATGATGATAATTTGTGTCAAGGGAGCTGTATTGACCACACTCGTATATCATTCTATTATAGTCTAGGGTTAACACTGGAACACACATATACTAACTATAATTGCTTATAGTAAACATGCTTGTCTTCCTATGGGAATCTCCCATTTCTTTAAAAGCACAAGTGGAAAAATGTTTACCAAATGGGGGGGGGGGGAAGAATGAAGGAAATTACTCTCTTCCCCTTAAGTTCTTTCTTTATCATGAAAATCTGCCTTGTTATGTGGTACAGTAATGACTAAAGCTCTTGGTCAAATTAAAGATTTCTTCAATTGACGAGCTGGTCAGTAACTACAATAAACCAAATCGTCAGGGGATTTTCATAAATATTTATGTTCACTGTTGTTCCATAAGAGTGTGTGCAACAAAGCCGGTTTCTCTTTCCTGCTCTCCCATAATGCTGCCTTACAACTACACTAGTAAGGTTTCATTTTATTCTAATGTTTTGGGGGAGGGAGTAACCCTAGAAAAGTAATCAATAAACTGACTGTCTGCATTGTTCCACACCTTAATTTCAGGCCTGTGGATGCCCGCTTTACTGGAAAGGTCCCTTATTTTATTGTGCTGGAGGAGAACGAACAGGATGTGTCTCAGTTCATAAATTTGTTGCAATGTGGAGGAAGTAAGTAGGTTGCTTTATTTCTTAATTTAAAGGTAATATTGTAAGCTAAGAATGTGATCTAGCCTGCAAACAAAAAACCTTTCTACAGTCCAATGCCAAGAGAATTTTTTTATCAAGTCCAACGTGTGTACAATGGATCCCTTTAAATCCTGATATTTTCTGTGTAGATATATAATGCAGTGGTGTAAATGACAAATTTCTAGTGGCCAAACTGTGTAAGGTTTTGTGAGATGTGCTCCTAATTTTCAGGAATATGTCAACAGTTGTGGGCAGACATTTCTCCTTTCTAGCCCTTTCTATGTTCACTGATCCCAGAGGAAGAGCTATAATCTTGATTTAAAACTGTCCTCTTATTTGTCTACTCCCCTGCTGGAAGCAGTTCACTGTAGATACATTAATGTGAATGGTGTCTTAAGCCTAGTATCAGAGGAAGCAATATGGGATCATTGGCCAGTGCAATGTCTAGAGACGTGTAAGCATGTGGTCTAGTAGTAGGCAGAAGAAACTGACCACAGACCTGCCTTTATATTTTGGTAACTAATTCATTAAATGCTCACATTTTACATTAATGAGTTGGGATTAAATGCTGAGACTGCAGCTTTTTCAAAGTTTCTGCTGTAGAACTTCCTAACACAATATGAACATTTTTAATTCTGTGGATGGAGTAGGAAAAGTATCATGCAAATTCCTTTTATTTGCATTTCAGAATACTACAGACCTGTCACGATGATGCTGCAAAGTTTTTTCATCTTCTGATGAACCCTGGATGCAACTACTTGGTGCAAGAAGACTTCATTCCGTTTTTACAAGTAAATTGTTTCTTCCAATGCTAAATAAAAGACTAGATGTAGACCAGCACAAAATTTCCTAACTGATAGAGTAACTCTATTCATTCTTTCTGCTAAAAAGATTATTGCTATTTAGTGCATGTGACTTGTGTGGTCAACTGACCTGCTAATGAGTTTAGCTTGTTACAAGTCATTTTACAGTCACAAATATTTATAGCCAGCTTTAGGGAGGAAGTTGAAAAGAAAAAACCCTATACATCCTACGATAGCCCTTAACTGATTTTTTTATTTAGATCAACTAATGTATGGGAACCTTCTTAGCCTTAAGAATGATAACTCATGATTGACATCGTAGTGTTAACGATGTACTTCTAAGGTTTCTGGGGAGTTACTGGGAGGGGAAAGAAGAAAAATGGCAGTTGAATCTCTATTTGGACTGTCACAGGTCTCATTGCTACTGAATGACCAAAAGCATTGGTGTTGGACTACCACTGTCTGTAGTTTACTTGCATGTGGTTTTATAGAGTTTCTTCATTTATAATGGAGAAGCATCTGTAATTTTGCAGCAATGCTGTTTCTTACTACATGTGTCGACCTATCTACTCTAGGAAAAACAACTTTTTCTGATAACTCTTGTCAGGAACATATAATTTGCACATTTATGCCTCATGTTTCTGACATGTCCCTATTAAAATTAAGAGAGCTCATTAAATGGCTTTTAAAAGTCAGTCTCTTGAAAACATACATCACCATGGGATGTTTGCATGAGGCACTCTACAAATGAAGTTCTATTTAATAATAATCATTTTGCTTGGTAATGAATGTATGGCTCTGTCAAGGAATTGGTGGTAGAGTTCTATATTAATGCGTTGACACACACAGTGAGAATGGGTACCAATAGACACTTCATTTCTTCCCCTCTCTTTATAGGATGTGGTCAATAGTCATCCTGGCCTATCATTTTTAAAAGAAGCATCTGAATTTCATTCTCGTTACATTACCACAGTAAGTGCTTTACTTAGAAAAATTACTTTGTTTATAAAATTTAACTGTTAATTCATAGATCAGTTGAAATATGGAAACAGTCCATTGTGAAGTGATTATCTCCAGGGACAAGTATTCTATTGATCTCAACTTTCCAGGCTTCTAGTGCATGATACAGAGTATAGTCAAATCTTCAGGAGACACAGTAGTGGGAGGAAGAATATTTGTCATTGCAACTGATGGTGTAGGGTTTCCCTTTAGTGTTAGAAGAGCTTGCTGAATAACAGTTGAAGCAGGAATGCTGAGAGGAGATGGTTTGTGTGGAACATGTTAGTTAATTTCTATTTAAGAGTAAACTACTTAGTTGACGTGCACACTTATTTGTGGTTTATACCTATACCTATGACTGCTTAGAATCCTGACTCTGTTTTGGACTCTGTAATGGGGGGAAAAAAGCCTAAAGTTTAAAATCACTTCTGCATTATTTCAAGTTCAGATTTATCAAGTTGATGCATAAACTCCACAATGTTATGGAATTATAAAAAGATCATGAGAATGGAAACCTCTTTTAGCTACTTACATCTTCCCAGTTCAAGGATTTTCCTTTAATTCAATTTGTATACGTGAAAGGTTCCATATCTGCAGCTTTAGGCTTCTGTGACTAAAGTTACCTTTCTATCCATAAACTGCTATATCAGTAGAACTTAACTGTTCTATCAGGTTCCCTTAGCTACTGATCTGAATTTGATAATCTCTAGGGCAGAGCTTGACAAATTTGCATCGTAGCTAGGAGCCAGCCCAAAAATTAAGGAGCCAGACAATGTGGGCCCAGCCTTGCGCCCCACCAGAGCACAGCAGTCACTCTTCCCTCCCGGCCCTGCCACATGGAGGCAATGGTGCCCTGGCCGGAGCATGGCAGCCGTCTCACCTCCTGGCCCCTCCACTTTCCTACAATGTGGGCCCGGGGGCAGGGTGCTCTTGCTGAAGCACAGCAGCTGTAGCGCTCCCTCCTCCCAGCCCACCACCACATGGATGCAGTAGCGCCCTGGAAGCCGCTCCCCCTGGACCCAGTCTTTCACTGGGGGAAATACTAGGTGCCAGAATTAAATTCCTAGGTGCCCTGCTCTAGGGATTAAGTTGATTCAGACTCTGAAGGGCTGAATGATCATAATCCTCAGCACCTGATACCCCTCCAAAGGGCATTCAATCTTTTTCTTAAAAAAAAGTCAGCAATCAGTGATGGGGTTTAACAAGTATCATCTAGAACTAAACTAAGGCCATTAATTTACATATAAACTACAGTTGAATCTAGCACAAATTTAATGTGAAGTCTTTGTTTTGAGACATTAACTTTGGTTCTGCACTTCCCGTATGCGAGTCCAGAGTTGTAGCTTCAGGTTCATCCTCGCCACTCCTATAGACATTGCTAACAGACCAGTAGTAATATTGTTAGTCCCAAGAATTAAATCATGGATCAACCCCAAAAAATCATGATTGGCCTAAAACTCAAGAGATTCTTTAAGAAGATTAAAACATGGGGTTTAGTCTGTTCTTCTTTTTCATATATGTGCAAGAGTTAGCATTACTATGCTTCTAAAACATTCTGCAAGTAGGCAGGGAGGGTTCAAAAATAAGAACACTGGCCCCTGCAGCAGTTACTCTTGTCTTCGTGCGATTTTGGAGCAGGTGCTTGTACGTGTACTTCCTAGCTCTTGCATTCCCAAGGCAAGCCAGCCACCTGCTCCCTTAGCTGCCAAAGTTTGAACAGCTCTGCATTGCATCTTCAAGAAAGGGAAGAAAGAGGATCTAGGGAATGATAGACTGGTCAACCTCACTTCAATCCCTGGAAAAATCAAGGAGCAGGTCCTCAAGGAATCCATTTTAAGGCACTTGGAAGAGAGGAAGGTGATCGGGAACAGTCCACATGGATTTGCCAAGGGCCAGTCATTCCTGACCAACCTGATTGCTTTCTATGAAGAGGTGACTGGCTCTGTGGATGTGGGGAAAGCGATGGACGTGATATACCTTGTCTTGAGCAAAGGTTTTTGATACAGTCTCGGATAGTATTTTTAACACCAAGTTAAAGAAGTATGGGTTTGATGAATGGACTATAAAATGGATAGAGAGCTGGCTAGATCATGGGCTCCATGGATAGTGATCAATGGCTCCATGTCAAGCCGGCAGCTGGTAACAAGTGGAGTGCCCCAGGGCTTGGTCCTGGGGCCAGTTTTGTTCAACATCTTCATTAATGATCTGGAGGATGGGATAGTTGTACACTCAGCACGTTTGCAGATGACATTAAGCTAGGGGGGAGTGGTAGATTCCCTGGAAAGTAAGGATAGGATATAGAGTGATCTAGATAAATTGGAGGATTAGGCCAAAAGAAATCTGAGCTTCAACAAGGACAAGTGCAGAGTCCTCCACTTAGGATGGAAGAATCCCATGCACAGCTACAGACTGGAGACCGATGAGCTAGGCAGCAGTTCTGCAGAAAAGGACCTGGGGCTTCAGTGGATAAGAAGCTGGATATGAATCAGCAGTGTGCCCTGATTGCCAAGAAGGCTAATGGCATATTGGGCTGCATTAGTAGGAGCATTGCCAGCAGCTTGAGGGAAGTGATTATTCCCCTCTATTCAGCATTGGTGAGGCTGCATTTGGAGTATTGTGTCCAGTTTTGGGGCCCCCACTACAAAACGAATGTGGACAAGCTGGAGAGAGTCCAGTGGAGGGCAACAAAAATGATTGGGGGCTGGAGTGCAAGACCTATGAAGAGACTGAGGGAACTAGGCTTGTTTAGTCTGCAAAAGAGAAGAATGAGGGCGGATTTGATAGCAGCCTCTAACTGAAAGGGAGTTCCAGGGAGAATGGAGCTAGGCTGTTCTTAATGGTAGTAGATGACAGAACAAGGAGCGATGGTCTCAAGTTGCAGTGGGGGGGGGTCTAGGTTGGATGTTAGGAAAAAGTTTTTCACTAGGAGGGTGGTGAAGCGCTGGAATGGGTTACCTAGGGAGGTGATGGCATCTCCATCTTTAGAGGTTTTTAAGCTGCAGCTTAATAAAGCCCTGGCTGGGATGATATAGCTGAGGTTAGTCCTGCTTTTGATCAGGAGGTTGGACTAGTTGACCTCCTGAGGTCCTTTCCAACTCATATATTCTATGATATATATGTGACCTTTCTCACCTGTGAAAAAATCACTAATTTCCCCAGTATGGTTCCCCGTCACTATTTGGAGATATGGAGGGGAGACATCATGTGAGCAGCATTAGAGACTTTCTCACCGACAAGGGTCACGCACCTGGAACTTCACAAAACCTTTACTTCTCTCTCTCAAAAGTTAACTGCTACTACCATCCTCTTCCTCTTCTCCCCTTCCCTCCTCCCCCCCCCCACCCCAAAAAAAGTCAGCTGGTGCTCCCTTGCCTTGTGTTCCTGCTCTTTCCTGCAGGAAGCTCTGTCAGGATTGGAGGATATAGAGGAAGATGCTGAAATCTTAATACTCTACCCCTACCCTTTAACTCCTGATCAGGAGAAGCAGCAGTGGCCACAGCAGTGGGAGGAGCCCTGCAGAAAGGCAGAGGGGAGGTGCTCGTGAGGGCTGAACAATGAGGGTCAGTACTGCTCCAAGCTACTGGGAGGGTCAGTGTGTAACCATTGCAGTGGTGGTATAATGAAATATCTCCACTGTGCTGCCCCTTAGGGCAGTGAGAGGGGGAGTGTTTGAGGGCTTAAACTTAACCCCGCAACCCTGCAGGTAAGTGGGAGGGGGCAGAAGAGCTCAGCTTTACCCTCCACAGGAGAGGAGGGGATGTGGAGGAGTAAGATTCCTCCTCAGTTGATGACACCCAATGTATAGGAAGCAGGGGCTGAAGACTGGTCCCTAGGGAAGGCCTTTTTTCAGTGCTGGGGTGCATGCATGTGTTCATTCCCCTTGCCCATAATGGGGTATCTTCAGAGGGATAGCCTGCTGGGGGTGGAGCTTTCTACTTCTGAGCCAGCTTATGTGGTCCAGCAAGAGGAAAGGACTGCCACCCTCCATGGTAGCTTGCTGAAAAATACAGAGGTGCAGGCCAGACAGTCATCTCCTGGAACCTGCCACTGGCAGGGGTGGATCAAAACAATCAGGTCCCCACATGAAGATTGCCAGCATGTGTGAGGGGCAGGAAGAGCTTGGAGGATGGAGCAGTGAGGAGTTGGTGCAGGCACCTGCTTCCAAATCACATGAGGCCCTCCAACAGGAAGGAAGATTGCGGGACTTACAATAAATTCGTGAGTGTTGGTGACTCTGCAATTGCTGTGCTGGGCTTTCCATGCTGAGAGCTGATGGTTCTAGTTTTTGCCTCACACTAGTGAGGCCATACCAATTCCTAGATGCGTTATTTCTTGAAAGATATGGCTGAAGCAAAGGGAGAAAGCGGAAATGGATCATACGTGAGTAGCTTTCTTAGGCAACTATATTGGGGCTCGGTTTGTCTGTATTGTGGAAAATCGGCTATTCATCCTGAGGGCTGCTGCAGCTAAATCCTTTCATCCCCATCCTTTCTTTAGCAGAGGATCATGTTTACTTAGGGAGGCCTGGGTTGAAATAATGTTTTACAAACTGGTCTTAGCAGTTCTCCGGTAGGGATAGCTAATGAAATTTCCACTTGCTTTTGCTCCCAGAAGAACTCCTTATACCAAGATCCTAGAAAAGAAGCCCAAACTGCTATGAACATTCTCTCTGAAAATGGAACCATAACACCAATCCACAAATCAAAGAAATGTCAAGAAAACTAGCTACATTTTTGTCTTTGTCCTCATTTTAGAAGGCAGAGATACTCATCAATTGACCACTACTGATTTTTTTAAAGAAATTAAGCCCTGTAATTTTCTGAAGAATAACACATAAATCAGTTGATCTCTTTAGTTAAGTATTGCACGTAAGCATTGTACTTGGAGTGGGAGTTGTTTTTAAAACTTCTGGAAGCTTTAATGATCCTGCTGCTGGGTGGTGGTGTGGTGGAGTGGGGCGCAAGGGGCCCAATCCCCCCCCACTGCAAGAGTGTATCCCAATCGAGAGATAAGAGACCAGACCACTATTTTTTTTGGTTAACCACTATTTATGTAACTTTTATTGAAGTATATAGAGTTATAAAAAAGAAAAAATTAGTTAAATGAAAGATTCCTATTACAATTAAAAAAGCTTCAATTCTTATCAAATCCTACATACACCAACCCCTCATACACATGCCACATTCCCAACTCTACTTTCCTAAGACGTTTCTCATTAAATCCTACATACAGCACCCCTTATACATAAGCCACATTCCCAAAACTTTGCTTCCTTAAAACATTCCAAAAATCCTTCAAGTGCAAACACCTGCACCACCACAATCACAATCCCTTTTCCCGTGCCCAACACAGAGGAAAAACCTCAGTGCCAGTCTCAGTGGGGTAAAGCTCATACCAGACAGAGAGAGAGTACTATCTGTGGGCAAAAAGGATTATTCCAGCTTAACACACACTATTATATATGGGCAGCCCAGGACAGCATGAACACCTTGCTTCTCCCTCTTGCTCCACAGACACCATGGGTCACGGCCCAGTGAGGCTAGCCATGGGCTGTTTGTGGGCTAGGAGTTACAAGGGTCAGCTGGGGTGCCTGGTGGGGAATACAAGTGGATTTCAACTTGTTTTTAATCTGTGGGTTAGTAAGCTTGGAGCAGTGATAATACATACACACACAATCCCCAAAAACATTCCCCAATTTAAATCCCACATTTAACCAGGTTATATTTACCACATGCGGATGTTATCTCTGGAGTGACAGACAACAGATCTGCAACTTCTTTTTCTTGAGAGAAAGAATTAAGTGTAGATAACAGCCCGATGTTCCATCAGCTCGACCAACTTATAGTTCATCCTGACTATAAGCAGCCATAATCAGAGCTCACCGCAACCAGTTACAATGGTTGAACACCCCCTGCCACCTCCTTCGGATATGCTAAGGTGCGTGGCCTTGCAATGCAGGGCAACCAGGTGAACAAAAAGAATCAGTAAAAGAAAAATCCAAAAGCAGAAAAAAGATCTGCCAAAAAAACCAAACAAAGAACAAGAAAACCAAACTGCAGGCTCCCTTGGTGATCAGGCAAGGGGGTTTAACACTCTTCCTTGTGAGGAGTGGGGAGGTGCTTAGGAATGGCCAGGTCCCTGGGCGAAACGACAGGCTACTAACCTATCATCTCTCCGTGTCCAAACCAGAACCCTGGCTTTGAACCAGACCCCTGGTTGGCATGGAAACTCACTGACCTTGTCAGTAAAGTTTTCTCATGAGTTCTGCAGCTGGTAGCTATAATTTATCTTATCACCTTCTCCAGGGCTGGTTCAAACCAGTTTGGGACACTGGTCGTGAGTTTCTTAGAAAACTACTATTGTTTGCAGTTGTTGACTCCAGATGATAACACTGCCTATTTGTTTGTTTATTTTACCTAATTTGAGGCTTAACAAGCTGCATTCCATCCCAGGCTGGAGTTTGGCCATAGCAAAAAGCAAGTGGAAAAATCCACTTCTAGCAGGTAGAAGCTGTGTCTGGAGGATGTTGTCTTAACAAAATTAAAGTTGTAGGTTAATTTTTAGTGGATTCTTAACTAATTTACTATTAAATATTGAAATCTGATTGCTGCACTGCTTCCACTTCCAAGGAAGATGCCATCTGAGCAGTACCACAGAGAGAAGCAGACCCATCTGCTAGGCAGTGGTTTAAAATAATTGCCCTCAGTCTAGGAATAAGGTCCTTTACATAAATTCTAGGCTAATATAAAGCAGTATTTGTACTGATACAAGGGTTGTGTAGGCCACATCCATAAGAATTACATCTCTAGAATTTCTACAACATCACGTGTACTTTGCACAGTTTTTCCTTCCTGTTTCTTTGCCCCCAATCAAAAAAGCTACTGTACAGCAGCAACTGACTTCTTGAGCATTACTAAATGAAACAAGTCTCAAACTATTTGCTCATTCTCTGCTCTGGTTTGTTTTAGAGACCCAAATTTTAAGACTGGTCCAGTTGTCTCTAGCAAACATTCAATTTTGGGTTTTTTAGACCAGTTAGATGTATAACAGATGAGATAATGATGTCCAGATGGATTAAACTGCAAAGCTAAGGCAAAACTTTGTTAGAAAAAAATGCTCTGTAGTTTAAACCAAAAATGGGCTTTGTTTAAACACACAATTAAGACTGAACTAATTAAGTTTTGGAAGTAAGGTGAGCTGTTCCCCTTTCTAGGCTTATCAAAATATTCAAATTATCTTATCTTCAAAATAAGAACAGCAGACTTTGCTGTGTGCTGCAGCTTTAACTATATGTAAAATTTCATGATTAAAATATCATAACTCACTTAATACCCTCTACTGATAACTTAAACCTCAATTTCATTTTGATATGGAAGTATGAGGGATTGTTTTACGGGTTTTTTGAAATCCCTTTATTTTAGTAATAAAGATGGATTTATAGCTTGGGGCTTTGAGTTGCATTGCCAAAGAGGCAATGTTTTTTATTCTAATGCCGGGCTTCAAAGACAGTTTTTCAATTGAAAGTATGAAGTGTATACTATACAGTATATGGGTACAACCATGTATACAGTACAAACCAACTTTTCCTTATCTTTTTTCTCAAATTCTCCTCCCATATTCTTTTCCTGACCGCCTCTTCCATATCCTGTCTTTATCTTGCTTGGCTTAGATTGTTTGCACCAGGAGATATTTGTTGTACATTTTTCAAACATAAATTTACAGTATAAATACATAAACGAGTTTTGTGTTTTCTCATTAAGATTTTTAATATCCTGGAGAGCTGAAACATTGTCATATGCTTAAAGCACTATACACATGGATGATAGTCTAGATAAGTGATAACCCTTAAATTTGTAAAATGAAGGCATACATTTACATTATCAGTAGAATCCTTATTGTGAGTAGAACTAGTACCTTGGATGTACTAGGTCTGAAGACTGGATGTAGGGAAAGCATTAACAGGACGCAAAATTGAGAGAGGCAGAGACTGGGAGAAATGTATGGGAAGTAAGGGAGGAGATGAGACCAGAGATGTAAAAAAGGTAAAATTATTTAAAAAAAAAAAAGCATAGATGCAAGAATAAAGATTTTGAATATGGTAGAGTAAGAGGCAGAAACCTAGTGAGGAATATATGAAGTGAGTTCGTGGGAGCAGTTGGAGAAGGAGGAGATCTCAGCAATGGCATTCTTGAATTGATTGGACAGATTGGGGAGAAAGTTACTGTAATCAAGGCAAGAGAAGCCAGGGCACGGACAAGTTTTTTTAGCAATGGGCTGAGTGAGCTAAAGATTGGATTTTGGTGATAAAGTAGTAGCAGAATTTGTCAAGAGAATGAATATGAAGAGTCCAACATGTCACCATATGGTCAATGCAAGGAAAATGGAAGGGTGCTGGCGTTATCAATAGAGAGAGATTGCTGAAGAGGTATCAAAAGGAAATAAGTGTGGCTTTGTGGCACTGAATTCAAGATAATTGGACATCTGAAGGATGTCTAAATGGTAACTGTATCTGAAATAATGGGATAACGAGATCACTAAGACAAGGTAGAGAAAAGAGGAATGCATCCAGGCCTCAACAGATGGTGGGAGAAGGAAGATTTATAAGAATGGCCATACAGGATCAGATCAATGGTCCATCTAGCCCAGTATCCTGTTTTCCAACAGTTTCCAATGCCAGGTGCTTCAGAGGGAATGGACGGAATAGGTAATCTTTGACTGATCCATCCCCTGTTGATCATTCCTATCTTATGGCAGGCAGAGGCTAGGGACATATTAGAGCATGGTTTTGCATTTGTGACTTTCTTGGCTAATAGCCACTGATGGACCTATCCTCCATGAACTTACCTAGTTCTTTTTTGAACCCTGTTATAGTCTTGGCCTTCTCAATGTACTCTTGAGTTCCACACCAAGTGTTCCACAGGTTGACTGTGTTGTGTGAAGAATTACTTCCTTTTGTTTGTTTTAAAAATGCTGCCTATTTATTTCATTTGGTGACCCCTAGTTCTTGTTGTGAGGAGTAAATAACTTCCTTATTTACTTTCCCCACAACAGTCATGACTTTATAGACCTCTATCATATTCACCCTTAGTCGTCTTTTCCAAGCTGAAAAGTCCCAGTCTTATTAATCTCTCCTCATATGGAAGCTGTTCCAAACTGCTAATGATTTGTTGCCCTTTTCAATTCTAGTGTATCTTTTTTGAGATGGGGCGACCAGGGCTGCACACAGTATTCAGGATATGGGCTTACCATAGATTTATAAAGAGGCAATATATTTTCTTACCTATCCTTTTCCTAATGATTCCTAACAACTTTGTTAGCTTTTTTTGACTGCTACACAGTGAATGGATGTTTTCAGAGAATTATCCACAACGACTCCAAGATCTTCCTTGAGTGGCAACAGCTAATTTAGACCCATCATTTTATATGTATACTTGGGATTGTTTTCCAATGTGCATTGCTTAATATTGATCAATGTTGAATTTCATCTGCTATTTTCTTGCCCAGTCATCCAATTTTGTGTGATCCCTTTATAACTCTTCTCAGTCTGCTTTGGCCTTAACTATCTTGAGTAGTTTTGTATCATCTGCAAAGTTTGCCACCTCACTATTTACCCCTTTTTCCAGATCATTTATGAATATGTTGAACAGTACTGGTCCCAATATAGTCTCCTGGGGGACACCTCTATTTACCTCTCTCCATTCTGAAAACTGGCCATTTATTCCTACCCTTTGTTTCCTATGTTTTAACCAGTTACTGATCCAGTATAGGACCTTCCTTCTTATCTCATGACAGCTTACTCTGCTTAAGAGTCTTGGGTGAGGGACCTTTTCAAAGACTTTCTGAAAATCTAAGTACACTATATCCACTGGATCACCCTAGTCCACATGGTGGTTGACCCCCTCAAAGAATTCTCATAGATTGGTGAGGCATGATTTTCCTTATGAAAACCATGTTGACTGTACCTCAACAAATAGTGTTCATCTAGGTGTCTAATAACTTTGTTCTTTATTATAGTTTCAGCCAGTTTGCCTGGTACTGGAGTTAGGCTTACCAGCCTGGAGTTACCAGGATTGCCTCTAGACCCTCTTTTAAATTTGGCATCACATTAGCTATCATCCCAGTCATCTGGCACTGAAGCTGATTTAAATGATAGGTTACATACTACAGTGAGTAGTTCTGCAGTTTCACATTTGAGTTCCTTCAAAACCCTTGGGTGGATGCCATCTGGGTTATTACTGTTCAATTTGTTCCAAAACCTACTCTAATGCCACCTCAATCTGGGACATTTGCCTCAGATTTGTCACCTAAAAAGAATGGCTCAGGCTTGGGAATCTCCCATTCTCAGCCATGAAGACCAAAGCAAAGAATTAATTTAGTTTCTCCACAATGGCCTTATTTTCCTTGAATGCTTCTTTAGCATCTCGAGTGTCCAGTGGCCCCATTGGTTATTTAAGAGACTTCCTGCTTCTGATATACTTAGAAATTAACAGTACAAATGTTTTAAGACTTTGCCTAGATGTTCTTCAAATTCTCTTTTGGCCTTCCTATTTATATTTTTACACTTCACTTGTCAAAGTTTATGCTCCTTTCTATTTTCCTTAAGAGTATTTAACTTCCACTTTTTGTTGGCTCTAACTGCTTCTTTTACTTTGTTTAGCCATGGTGGCATTTTTTTGATCCTCGTGCTATGTTTTTTAACGTGGGCTATACATTTAAATTGAGCCTCTTAGGGAGTCTTTAAAGAGGTCCCATGCAGCTTGCACAGATTTCACTTCTGACACTGTACCTTTTTACTTCTGTTTAACTAAATTCCTCATTTTTGTGTAGGATATTCGAAGGGTAATGATGACCAAATACTTCAGGGAAGGAGAGTACTGCAGATTGAGGAATAGCAATAAACAGTGGGAAGTGAATGCAGCAGTAGATTGCAGAACTTTTTCTTATTGCTTTTGTTTCTTTGCATTTGTACACAGGTATTTTTAAACACTTAACCAATACACTTGGGACAACACAGCATTTAGTTCAGATAGTTAAAGTTGCCTTTCAACTTGTCTGTCTTTTGCAGGTTATACAAAGGATATTTTATACAGTAAATAGGTCCTGGTCTGGAAGAATTACGTGTAATGAACTCAGGAAAAGCAGCTTTTTGCAGGTATTGTTTATGTAATACTTTGCAAGATAAATATAACTTCTGGTAATTTAAAAGCTTTAAGTTACTTACGTAAAGGACCGTAAGTAAAAATTTGTTCTTGCTTCTTCCCACATCAGTGAAGACTAAAGTACATTGATCCTCAAGGGAGCAATTATTAATACAAGACTGTTTCAATTTAGATAACTGTGTTTTTCAGAGCTATATTCGTTTCCCTCACTTAGCAGAAAGTAGGCTGTCCTTACACACAGCTTCTCTGGCACCCTAGCTTTCAACTCGGTTTGTTAAAATCCTTTCTTAACATGCTATATCGTGCGTACAGTCTTTGACGATAAAACAATTCCACTGAAAAACTGTTAAATTAGTGACACTAACTGAGATGAGAACTTTCACTTATCCTTTCAGTTGCTACTATTGTGACCAGCAGGCATTTTGTAGGTTCTTTAATGAGATTTTCTTTTTCCTAATGACAGAATGTGGCATTATTGGAAGAGGAAGCTGATATTAACCAGCTGACAGAGTACTTCTCTTATGAGCACTTCTATGTCATCTATTGCAAATTTTGGGAGCTGGATACAGACCATGACCTCTATATTGATCCAAAGGATTTAGCCCGGCATAATGATCATGGTATGACAAATGGAACAACTTTGTTAACCATTTAACTTTAAGAACATATGTATGAATCAACTGAAAAGCTGTAACATGCTTGACATTCAGTATGAAGCCTCTACATATTCTTAAAACGGTTCTGCATTCACAAACTCTGCAATGGTTTTGGATTCTGTAATCCTGCACATTTATCTGAGAGCATAATTTAAACATCAGTTTACATCTTGCAGCTTCTCTAGAAGTACTTTGTCAAAGGCTTTGTTTCATTTGTCATTTTAAGGAATCATTCCTTTCATGATAAGAAAGTTCACTTACCAGCAGATATCAGATGTAAGATGCTCTTCCACATAGTGGAAGAGACCTGGGACACCATTCTGATTGCCCTGCAGCAGGGGAGCTTTTTTCCAGTACAGTTGCTTCTACTCAAGTATATCTACATCTTAGTCAACGTTTCATTCAGAAAGGAGAACACTCTCATTTATGAGAGGGGGAGTTGCAATGCTTGTGTACTTGTTTCTGCTGGTCATGAACCAAATGGATCAGCAAGGGCAAAAGCAAGTTTGATCATATATTATAAATAACTGCCTCCTCAAATTTAGCAGGAAGAAAAAGTAACTGCTCTTAAAGATGAACACTAGGAAATATGGGCACAGGCATCTTGAAGGGATTGATCTGGAGTATTACTGCATGTCGACCATTCCCCTGAAGATCAGTTGAAATCAAAGGAGACCTTGGGTGGTCAGCACTCTTGAAAATAGGCTACTTACCTGGGTGCCTAAATATGGACTTAGCTTAAGTATAGGCACACATTTTGAAAATTTTGGCCCTAAACTTAAAAAGCAGGTAGTACAGTGAGGTATGTCTTCAACCATGCCATTATCTCCCAGAGGTAGTACAATCTCCTTGTTGGTGTCAGCCTAAAACTAGACTAGACAAGGCACTCATGTAAGTTGCAAGGAAAAATACTGAAGTGGCAGGGGTATTAACATGATAGCCTAACAAGTCGCTTCCTTTTGTAATTTCTATGATCTCAGCTTTCAGCTGTATCATGCCTTTATTTTTTCCCTCTTGAAACAAACAAGCTGTGTGTCATGGACTCGCGGCAATAAATACTGAATTGGTTGCTGGTGTCCCTTAGAACATCATAATGTTTTTCTAAAAGATATGATCTGGTTCAAACAGGAATGAATTCAAGGAAGTCCTGTGGCCTGTGTTCTGCAGTAGGTTAGACTAAATGATCACAGCAGTCCTAGCCTTATCTATGAAATATTTGATAGTGCAAAAAAAAAAAAAAAAAAAAAAAGCTAAAGGACAAGGTGTGACTAATTAGCCTTTTATAGAAGCATTGGTGGCTTTTTACTTTTGAAATGAAAGGTTTCAAAGGTTAGGTTAATTCCAGTTCTCTTTTCCACTTTTCTGGATCTCTTTTCCACTATTAAATTTTGAAATGTAGAGGTATGTTATATCTAAGATAAAGCTGTTAAAGCCTTGAGTCCTATTAATTCCTTAGTAACATCTTTTGTATTCTAGTAGAGAAATTACACTTATAAAGCACAGTAAAACTACACAAATAATCATTTAACCAAAGACACTTATCTTTAGTAAAACCCCAGAATTGGTAGCAGAATAAAAACCTGCATCTCAAAACTGTCAAATAGTAATACTACTGTCTTTGTACGTTAAAATCTGTAATTCCATGTTGGCTGTAAGATAAATTATAGGGCTTTTAAAAGGTAAAGCCCTTTGAAAGCAGGGTTTACTTGTTAAGTAAATACTGCCCTAATAAGCAGTGGATTGTACTGTATTTTTATTGTTCTAGAACTCATGCTTCAAGTCAGAATTTAAAACCATTTGGACCAGCTTCAGAGGCTGTATGTGTCAAATGGTCCCATCCATGGATTCAAAAGGATTAATGAGAGCTAATCTTCGTTTGGTTTTTATATACCTCTATATCTATGTAATTAGGTGGCTTTCAATAAACATATTTAATCAACTAAGCGCAATATAAAGCAAAAAAGGGTTACCTTTAAGTTCTATTTCTAATTTTTTTTTTTCACAGCTATATCAAACAGGATGATAGAGAGGATATTCTCAGGAGCAGTAACAAGGTAACTTTTTATATGCTGATTTAAATGTAGGTAATCCAATGTAATGTTCAGACTTGTTTATGAAAAATCGAACAGTTGAGTTCCAGTAAAAATTAACAGCTAATTTCAAGAACTCAGCACTGTCACTCCAACTTTTTAAATCCACTGTTTCAACAGTAATGTTTGTGTTGCTGGCACACAGTGTAGTCTGTGAAAAGGTATTTGGTTTTGGTAAATAAAGTAAAGCAATATTGACCATTACTTGGTAAGATCTAATTTGGGTTGAGAGGGAAGGGGGAAAGCAATCGCTGGCTTTCTGTGCTATTTTATCTTTCCACTTGCCAGTTTAAAACTTTAAAGGGTCTCCAGTTGGAAATTCAATTTTCCATTTCAAAACTTTTTCTACTAGTGTTGTAAGTAACACACAAGGTTACTATAACTCAGGGGATCTCAAACTGAGGGTCATGATCCTTATGTGGGAGTTGTGAGCCACCCAGTGCTGAAAGTAGCATCGCCACCAGCAGCTGTGCAAAAGTAAGGGTGCTAAGTCTGCTGTGAAAAGTGATATTGACCAAGTTTCTTCACCTCCCCGGTATTAACCAGTGACTATTTAAAGAAAATAACTGTTCTGTTTATAACGATTGGAAAAAAATGTGACTTAGTCTTAAATTAAGAGCAGTGAGAAAAGGTAAATTCATTTTAAACAAGGTTATAAATTTAGCACTTAAAATAGTGTTAAATATAAAAATGTATTTTTAATTTACGAGAGGGGTTGCACTCAGAGGCTTGATGTGTGGAAAGGGGTCACCAGTATAGAAAGTTTGAGAACCACTGCTATAACTAAAATTAGAGAAATTAATTGTCTGAAGTGTGAATACTTTGTGCATTTGATAACACTGACTAGGAGCTTCAGTATTTTTTGATGGTGGTTTGCACTTCCTGTTTCATGGAATAGATATAGTACTAGGACTGGCTGGAAAACAAGAATTCTGTTTCATGAAAAACTGAGGTTTTGACATGTTCTGCATCATAATGAAAACTGGACCTGTGAATTTTTTTTTAAACGAGAGAGAACCACCCTAGAATAGCCAGTAGCCCAATGGACAGGGCGTTCATTTGGGATGGGGGAAGACCAGGACGCAAGTTTCTGCTCTGCCTGATTCTGCCCATCTCTCCCTCCTTGGTCCAGTGAATATGTAACTCTTCACACAAAGTGAAACAACTCCAACGGGAGAGAGAGAGGGAGAGACTGACTCTATGGTCTGGTGGTTAGGGTACTTGCATGAATCAGGCAGAGCAGGGACTTGGGATGTAGGAGACCCAGATTCATGTGAGTGCTTATCCACTGAGCTATTGGTTCTTCTGGAGTGGCCTTTGTCTTATTTTAACCTGTACTTGAAACTTTCATGACAAAATGTATGTCAAAACCATTAAACTTGAGTGAAAAATTAAGTTTTGATGAATTGGCATTTTCTGACTTCCCTCATGCACCTCTCCCCCCAAAATCTAATTGAACAATTCTCAGTCAGCTCTAATAAAACCACTTTTATTCGGTGTTTTTTGGCATCTCATGTGCATACTGTTCCTGAGAGCTGGCAAAGGGGTGGGAACTGGTACTTGTAGCAGAAAAGCTGAAACCAAAGTGGCATTAGGCAACCAGAGAGAGAAAGGAGTGTGCTTGTGCATGGTTTTTCATGATGTTTCTTTCAGACTTGCCAAAAAGATCTAAACATCGAGGTGGCAGAAAGATGCTTATTTAAAAATAGGACTTCCATACAGGAGAAATTTCACAATGTGCTTAGCCAAGGCTCCTTATCGGTTTGTTTTTTTTTGTTTGTTTTGTTTGTTTTTAATTGGTCAGTTTTGTAAAAATTGAAATTCTTTTGGAAGGGATAAGAGACAAGGGAAGTTGTTTAGCAACTACTGATCATGCAATATAAGAACAGAAATGGAATGGAAATTAAACCAAAAATAATTGAGAAAGTATCTTGTAATATAAATTTGTGGCAAAACATGTAGTTGTTGCTCTTCCTATTTTGCTTTCCAGGGATTCTCAGATTAAGCTACAATATGCTGTGCAACTTCAATTTGAGTGTATCTTTAATTCAAATGTAATGCTAAATATTTTATATATATGATATAGCAGGGCTGGCCAAACTTACTGACCCTCTGAGCTGTATACAACAACTTTCAGAAGTTTGAGAGCTGGGGCGTGCCTGCTGGGCCTCGGGGTTTCATCCTTGCAGCAGGGTGGTGGGACTTGGGGCTTTTACCCCATGGGATGCATGTGCTGGGGCATCATCCCTGCTCCCACTGAAGCCCTGTGCTTCTGGCAGATGTCTCCCATGAGTGGGAAACCTTGAGATCCCCCTCCCTGCAGGGCAGAAACCCTTAGCTCCACCACCCTGCCATGGGGCTGAAGCCTCAAGCCCTGGCAGGCATATCCCACAGGGGAGAAGCACCAAACCCCCTTCCCTCTTGGGCAGAAGCCTCTAGCCCCACCCCAGTCTGGTAGGCAAAAAATGGGGGGAGGGCACATAGGGAACGCTGCACCACACTTGAACTGAGCAGAGCCTCATGCAGCTCACAAGCTGCTGTTTGGCCACCCCTGCAATATAGCAAACCTGATTGTCAGCCCCACTTGCTGCTTAAGCAGCCATAATGCTGTCTTACAGGGGCAGCTGTGAGGATTCCTCCCGATAGTACTCTGCCGTCCGCTTCCTTCGTATGGGGCACGTTAGGGCTGGGACAGCGCATGGAGTGTTGCTGAGCCAGAGCTGCAGTCCCTAAATTCAACCATGTTGTGAACTTTTGAGTTAATTTTAAAATGAAAATGACCCTATTTCAATGGTCCAGTCTAGTCTGTTCTGTTTGCAAAATGTCAGTGTCTTAAAATACCTCTTGTTTTCCGTTTGTCAATACCTATGGTGGCCTTAAAGGGGCAGAAAAGCACAGAAAGAAGGAAAAATTAGCTATGCTGATTTTGTCTGGTTTTTGATATCTGAAGAGGACAAAAAGACTCCAACTAGGTAAGAATTAACTGACACTTGAGCATAACTAGAAACTGGCTTTATTGGCACTGCCTGTAGCTATAAACTGGCGGAACATAGCAGTCTGACCTGCCCAAATACAAGTTGCTTTGGAATTTAATGGGAGACTCCTAATTAGTGTGTTTAATCTGTATGTTTCATTTGATTTTCTTTGGCCTCATTTCATCTGTTGAGGGATTTTTTTATTATAGGAACGTTTTTCTAAATGATCTGACATATAAAATTGTTCTTTCTAACTGATTTGGTAATTTTGAAAGCTGTTACTTTTAAACAAGGTCTTCCTTGAACATGTTCATTCCCTTCTGACAATTACAGTGAAGTTATAATGCTGAATGTGTGACACTGATGTCACTGCACATGCAAAGTGAATCTGAACTGGTAAAGAGGAAATTACTAACTCAACACCAAGCTATAGAAAAAGTAGGATGTAAAAGAAAGCTGACTAAGAGAATCTCTTCACACCAGAGTTCTCTCCTTTCTGTTTTGGGTTTTAATTCCCTGCCCCCCTTTCCCCCTCAAAGCACTATTTTAGTGCCTATGAATATGATTAATTAAATGGAGTTCCAGAGGGGTAGCTGTGTTAATCTGTATACAGCAAAAACGAGAGTCCCATGGCACTTTAAAGACTAACAAATTTAATTTTTGCAGGCATAAGCCTTCGTGGGCTGAAACCCAGGCATCTGACGAAGTGTGTTACAGCCTATGAAAGCTTATGCCTGCAAAAATTAAATTTTAGTCTTCAAAGTGCTATAGGGCTCTTGTTGTTTTAAATGGGGTTCTATTTTATTCAACCCTAATACTACATAGGGAGGGGCTCGCAAATATCATTATGGCATCAGAGACTTCATTAAGAGCTGTATTATTACAGCAGAATTGTGAAGGATTGATGAAAAATAAGGTAGTCCTTCAGTGTGAACTCTTGTATGAAGCCAGAATTTGAGTCTTAATTACTTCACTTTCTATTGACTTCACTGGGAATTGTGGCCAAATATAGGAGGGTGGAATTTGGTCCTCCCACCTACTTAATTTACAGGTGTTTTTAAAATGTATATTGCACAATATCGTTTACCCAGTATTGTATCTGAATCAGTAGCTAGTCTATGCAGAAGTCTGCTGTACCATGATAGTCCATTTCTGCCTTAATGCAAATCCCTGGTAGGTATGTTTAAAGCCATGGAATGCTGTCTGTGAGCCATCCAATGCCTGTAAAAGTAAAAACATTTTAGAACTTTGTTTACTACATGAATGGCTTTTTGCAGTGAATAAAGTGCTGTGACTTATTTCAGCATTGAATACTGGTTTCGCTGCATGGATCTTAATGGGGATGGTGCATTATCTATGTATGAACTGGAGTACTTTTATGAGGAGCAGTGCCAAAAACTGGATAACATGGCCATTGAACCTCTACCGTTTGAAGACTGTCTATGCCAGATGCTGGATCTTGTTAAGCCACAATGTGAAGGTAATGGGCTTCTCTCCATTCTATAACTATTTTCTGCTGTTCACCTCCGGGGTCATCACTTGGCTGTATTGTGAATCTGCCTTTGCTTGCTGTTCAAGCCTAGTACTCCTAGTTAAGCAGAATTAGCTGTTCACTCACCAGACCAGAGTATGTTTGCTTTTATAGTAAGAGTTAGATTGCTAGGCCTAATCTAATTCAGCAAAGAAAATTAGACTAGGAAACACTCATCTTGATGCACAGTTCTGGTATGGTTGTCCTTCCACTGGAACATGTTTGTGCTTGTGAAATGAAGTGTCTGAGAGTGAATTATTTTGCACATTACAATCAAGGGGACCTTTTCTAAGATTTCTTGTGGCCGCGGTGCCGCACCTCTCCCCCTCCCCCCCCCAAAAAGTCTGTCTGCATCCATATGCTCTTTCTCATAGCCAGGTTGAGTGTGCTCAAAAATTGAAACTAGGTGTGACCCAGAGCTATCTCTCACTTTAACTGACAGGCTCAATACTGCAGCTATAGTATTCTCATTTCACTTATGTTCCTACAAGGAAGCATAATGTTTAATAGTTGGTTTACCTTTTAATCTCTGTCAATAAGATATGGAATGACTTGTTTTAAACAAGGGCAATCACTTTCAAATGTGCATGCCTAATGTTAGTCTCTTAAATCCATGTTTATGCATCTAAAAATTGGCCTGATCTTCAAAAGTGTTGAGCATCTTGCATTGGCTTAAAATTCACTGGAGGTTTAATTTAATCCTCCTAAATTCAGTATATGAACATGACTCTTAGCTGATGAAACCTACAGAAACTCATGTTTTAATATAGAAAATGTTATGCTTGACGACAAAAACGCTTAAATATTAAGTGAGCATCAGGCTGTAGCGATCGATTTATTCTGTGTTTTCCATAATCCAAGTAATTTTGCTTGGCTTATCTGAATGCCTCAAGATACTATAGTGTACAACAGTTATTAGTGTCCTTTATTCTGTTTATTCCCATGTCTTCAAGCCATTTTCATGAGGATCTGCTTTGCATGTTGGAAGCTTTGGTTTCTAGCTTTGAATAAGTCTTTGGAGACCATCCATCTGTTTTTATTTGAACCTATACATGAGTCAAACTGTCCAAAAGCGATGTCTAAATGTCTGACTACACTTACCACTAATAATTCTTACTAGGATAAATTTTTAGGGTTCTTTTAACCAATTTCAGTGACAACCAGCCTTGTATAGGTTTCCATCCAACAGATTTGCAGAGTAGACACATGAAGTTCCCAATATACGTACTTACAAAATATCATTGTAAGGATTCTGCCTTGTATAAATCTAGGACTAGCCTATCTGTTTCTTTAAAAAAAAAATGTAGCCCAGTTCTCTAGCTTATCTTTCAGAGCAACTATTAATTTTTGTTGTGGAATTAAATTTCAATAACATTTTCTTGTTGATGCTTTTTGTGGTGTTACCAATATCATTTTTTCTCAAGACACTTAGTGATCTTTCTGTGAGGATTTCATTCACTCAGTTCTTAGACATCCTTTGATTTTAATATACTCCAGGAGTGTGACTGTTTTTGCATATAATTTTTGTTCACTGAACATAGTAATTATTTTGAAGTCAAATTCTAACCACCCACCTTCCCTGATCAAAGGGCTATTTAAAGGTTGCAAAACTTCTCTAGTGTGGTTGAAAAGAAACCGACTTGAGGCACTTACTTGCTCTTCAGACTTGACCGGTCAGTAGACATGCACACTGCCAGCTGAGTTAGCTGTACAGCTCAGGACTTCACTTTTGGAAAAAGTGACATTATGAACTTGGTCACGCACAGGTGCAACCTCAGTATGACTTTAATGTAACTGTAAACTCCCTCTACTCCGAAGGTGGCACATGTTTTCTCATCTTGCTCTAACAATTTAAACCTGTCATTCTTGAAGGCTTTAAAAATAATAATTTAAAAAAAATAGGCTATGGCCTGAGGTTGGAAATAGGCAATGGTAACGGGGCAATGGAAACATGATGGAAGAGATTCCACCTTTGCCACACACTAGCAAAGCAAAGCGCAGGAAGGGGGGTAGTGGGAAAGGAGAGCTGCATTGAAGCCAAAGAGGCTGTTCTTTGGACTGGAGGAGGCAAAACCCGGCAGAGGGATTCTATCGGCAGAATAATAGGAGAAGCTCTTGTAGAGAAACATCTCAGGGACCGAGGGGAAATCAAGGGGGCAGAGGGACCCCAGCAGATGCCATGCTGATATCCCAGAAGACTTGTCATTGAGAGTTCAGGGAGCATGGTTAGCCCTCCAAGGGATGGGAACTGTGCTTTTGTAAAGGTGAGGGAAATAAATGGAAAGGCAGCAAGAGCACATAGCCAGCTGAGGAGCTGCTCCCAGCTGGTTCTTAAACAACAGGAGCTCTTCAGACTCATAAGAATGTCGAGTTTGGCATGCCATTGTAGTGTCGTCAAAATTAAGGCGTTAACCATCCTAAATTTAGCCTCCAATCCTGCATGTGACCCTGAACAGACAGACACCTGTGCTTTAGTGATCAAATGTTGACTTGAAGTTTTAAATATTGAAATTTATCATTAAACCAGTAGGTATTAAGGCAGATTGGAACCTGTTGTTTCGTTTATATAAGGCACCCACCTCATTTCAGATCTCTCTCAAAATGGCTACTAGTATTAGCCCAAATTACAATTGTAACTTTAAACTGAAACATTTGAAAATGTTTGCTGCATAGTGCTGATCACTTTACCTTTTTAGGTCTTGAGCAAAATGATGCCTCTCTTCCTTTTTAAATTTTCAACACGTTTGCACTTTCAGAGAAGGATGAATTACAGCTCAGTCACAGATTACATTTTTAAACATTTTACTGCTTATCTCTTAATCTTTTTTCCAGAGAAAATTACTCTCCATGATCTAAAGAAGTGCAAGTTAGCAAATGTGTTCTTTGATACCTTTTTCAACATTGAAAAATACCTTGACCATGAGCAGAAGGATCAATTTTCTATGTTGAGGGTAAGTGCTAAGTAAACTGTCCTGCTGAACACAAACATACCAAATGTAATACCATGCAGTATGCATAAATTTAATACAATAAAAATGTTCAAATTGATTCTGTTCAGGATGGTGAAAATGAAAGCCAAGAGATTTCTGACTGGGAGAAATATGCTGCTGAAGAGTACGATATCCTGGTTGCCGAAGAAGCAGCTAGTGACCAGTGGAATGATGGGTAAGAATGATGTGAGGAACATTAAAACTGAGTTAGCTAAACTAATCAGCGTACCACCGATTAAACATCTTTGATGTCCGTCATGACCTTGCTTCCACAGAGGAGTTGACTGTCCAGCTACATGGCCAAGGAATTTGGGGGAGTAGACTAGATGGTATGGAGGGGGCAGGAGCAATACGTTCCATTGACACAGGTATAAATGCTAGAACCAGTTAACTTTTTACAAAGCTTTTTTTCAGTCTTTTTTTTTCCCCAAATCAAACTTTTCTTTTTTTTTAAAAAGAATCATAAAATGTTTTTAAACATTATCAAGACTTTTCATTTACAGAAAACCCTGGTTTTCAATAAACAAGATTTTAAAAACCTCAAAAACCAAAAGTGCACTTTGAACCCTGTAAAATGGAAACACCCTTAAATTATTTCAGTTTTATTTTTCTTCCCACTCTAATACCCACCGCATCTAATCATGCTTCAGCTACTCACTATGCAACTGCCAGCATAATCACAGAATCCAATATCCACCTTGCTCCATGCTAGATTTTGAAATCTAGTTTGAAATCGTTTAAACATTTACTACACAAGAGTATTTAGAGCTCAGGTTTAGTGTTTGCTATTGTAGCTTTAGACTACTATTTACATTCTTGCTTTTTCAAAGTTGCCATGGGCCTCGACAAGTTGGAAGACCTAGCTGGAAGAATAAAGGGTGTTGATATTCCTGGATTTCCCACATCAGATGGGCATGAAAAGTGCCTTTATGCCTCAGGAAAGGGCATTCAGTTAAAGGCTGTGATGCCTGCAAGATCTCCTCGAAAAAGGCCCCAAAAGACTCCAGACCTCTGCTCCTAGAGGCTTGTTTTTGCAAGAGATTCTAGTAATTTGAGTCCAAGAGGCTTCCTGAAAAGATGTGTCCAGGCCTAAGTAGTGTGGTCTCTGAGCATCTTTAAGTGCTGAACCCTGATGCAAACTCTCAGGCCTGAACAACACTGTCCTTTTTAAACATTACTGGTAACCTGAATGTGTGCTTTTAGGAGTCAATGCAAAATGTGTAAATACCTAATGGCGCATGGAAGGAATATAAATCCCAAAACCATGGGGATAAACTGAAACTGGTTTCTTAGTTTAATACTTGTAAATCTGGCATCTGTGATTACATCATGATGCCACAGCAAAGTAAACAGATGTTCCTTCAGATTCAGCCATTAGTGGTTTTATGTTTTTACCGAGAAGGGGGAAAAAAACCAAAACCCTGCATCAGCAAAACACTGACATTGCTTCTGTAACAATTTTAGGGATTCTGATTTCTCTGACTACTAGCCTTGCCCAAGGCTAGGGTAAGGAAATATTAAGGTAAGGATGCTGCTTTTTGGTTTCCTTTTTTTTTTTTTTTTTTTTTTTTTTGGGAAAAGGGTCCAGAGATGCCCACTGGTGCAGGGCTGCATGTTTCTAAATATCACATCCTTGAATAAGATCTAGAGTTGAGTTTAATTCATGTTCTTAATTTCTAACTTCTCTCCTCTTAAGCACTGACGTGCCCAGTTGTCAGGGTAATTAGAGTACAGTTTAACTAATGGCTCCCTACAAAGTTCTATGTGCATAATTTACCAGTTTCTACCCAATCTTGCTTCTTAATGTTTTCTTGCTTTATAACTTGCACCATTCGTTGCCTTAAGATTAATTTTAATCATTGAGGTAGGTATTTAAAGTTGCAGTAGATTCTGCTTATTAGCAAACCTCAGTTGTCAGCAAAAGGTTGCCATTATCTGGCAGTTGCCAGTAAGTGAAATGCAAGTCTGTAAGGCAGCCATGGAAGGAAGCACTAGGACATGCCTTCCCTGGCTACAAACCTGCCTACAAGGAGGGGGCTGCTGCCTGGAAGCAGGGGGTTTCTGCAGGTAGCATGTGGTCCCTGTGCACAAGCAAGCTTGTGGGCTGCTGCCCAGAAGGAAGAACTGGGACAGGTTGAGAACCAGCGAACATGCAGGATTGCAAGACTGCAGCCAGGGAAGGCATATCCCAAGGCTTCTTACCTGGCTGCAGTCTTGCACAGCTGCCTGCAGGTCAGACTATCTTCCAAAAATATCTTTAATAAGCAGCAGCCATTGCCAATCCCAGAATATTAACAACACTGGAATCACAGAGATGGGTTTGGTTCCCAGCACAATATTGCTATTAACTGGAAGTTTTTAACATCCAGATTGCCATTAAGTGGAATCTACTGTACTGGTGTCCTATTTACTTTAATCTTTCAAGTGAGGCAGTGCATTTCTGTTCCCTGATTAGAATCAGGGTGGACAAAATACTTCTCTTTTATGCAATAAACTTTTTTTAAAAAAACAGATATTGAATTTCTTTAATTTAAATTAAATACAGGTTTATTTTAAATAAGCCTGTTTAAAATTACATTTGAAATTGATAATGTGTTAAGGTCTAAACCTGTTAAAAGCTATTAAAATCATTTCAATTAAATACAGAAAGTAATATTAAGCAGTATACGTTTGCTGCCAACTTTTAAAGAAAGTCACACCAACCACTGAACTAGTACAAGTCACTGGCTGAGCACCTGGAACCAGAGTTTGTGGGCATGCTAAGCCAGCTTTTGACAGCAGTAGCCGCCTCTGCAAGTGCAAAGAAAATATTTTATTTTTAATTTCAACTAGTTCAGGCTGCCAGTTGGGCAGAGCAAAGCTTTTTACTCTTCCAGTCTATGAATAAAAACTTGATATGAAAGTGAGATCTTCTAGTTATAAAACCTCGGACAGCTGAACTTGGCAAGTGAGTTTTCTAGAAGACTTGAAGCAAACATACTAGTGTTTATGTTGTAGAGCAAGACATTGTTTTGTAGTCAACTTGAAGTTTGCTGTTTTTTAAAAATAAGATTTTATAAAACCAAAGGCCAATAAAAACATCTTTACAACTTTAATATTCCAAAGAAACAGTTAAACCTTTTTCCTGTAGTGTAAGAACCAAAAAATGAAGTAGACTTCATTTGACTTTCATTGTTTCAGCCAAGAGAAATACAAAATTATAAACAGTGATGAGTAAACTAGATTTTAAAATAAAGAATTTTTCTTCCAACAGAGAGCTAAATTGGCACATGGCTTTGAGTTCGTGCATTATAGAAAGGAATTGATTAGTCTCCTGGTCTTTCCTTGTTTCATATTGTAGGCTGTAATGTGGTCTTTGATATATGCAACTATCTGAAAATTTACATGTGTTTTTAAATTCAGCATGAAGTTTGTTCCAATGAATCCTTTGGGAATATCAATGGTGATGTTCTCATCTTCGCTGTTTTAACAGACAACATAAGCAGAGCTCAGCTCCTGACATCACAGGATTCACTATGGTCAGATCTAGAAAGAGGACATTCAAGTACAGATTTTAATCTTCCTTTTTTAGATTGAGAATTACTATTAACTTGAATGGAGTGTGGAATGTGAGAGAAAACAAAGGACCTGGGTAAAACTGTTACCTCTGCAACTGTAAATAAATCGGTCTGTAGCTTCTGATTTGGGTGTGCAGGCTTGGCTCCTCTGTATTCTGAGAAATAATCAAAGTGCTGCATAAGTGCTGGCAGATGGGCAGTGTTTGAGTTGAGTATTTACATATCCTTTTGAGCACAATGGTATCTTAAACCAGGATAAAGAGTGGTAGTGCAAGATGATTATCTTCTTTACTTTCTTCCAAAGTACAGGTATCTTCTAGCATTTAATAGAAATTGGTTAACTTCACAGTATAGGACAGTCTCTATGCTGATACCCTCACGTTGCCACCCCTTATGAGTGAAAAAAGTTGTTGCCACTTTTCTTTACTGCGCAGTGTATGCACTGAGGCATAAATGCAAACAGTACGTTCTGGATGTTTGCTCTTTTGGAAGAATCTATTTCAGTCTCCAAAAGAAGGAATTAATGGTGCAGAAGACTGTAAATTATAGTGTCTGTTAGCAACCCCATAATTATGGCTGAAGTCACTTTCATTATAAACCCTTGTTTCAGGCACTTATAGCTTAAGTGAAAAATTTAACCTTTAGGATGAAATTTCTCATGCTTGTTCTCAGTTCAGTGATGAATTTTTTGGGGAAAATTTTGAGAAATGATTTGGCTGTTTTTAGGATTATCTGAAATATGAAAACACTCATACTGAAGACACTTTGCAGATGTATCATTTTGTGCCCCAGAACTCAAACAGCTTCTTGATTTAAAATATCCATCTGAAACTTAAATGGGGACAACCATTCTGATGACATATGAACGTTTATTCTGATTACAAAAAGAAAGCTAATTACTAGACATTTGAGTACTGTGCGTGCAGTGTGGGCATTCCATTGATTGAACACACGAAGCTGTGGAGCTTTTCTTACACGGATAAATATCCAGGACATTGATCCAGTGATTAAGGTTGACTGAGCATTCTCCCAACTTAACTAGCTATCCTTATTTCTGTGTCCACCCTCACTTATTTAACTTAATGTGCAGTTTTGCATATCTTAGAAGGCCTCTCAAACTTTACAACTAGGGACTCATGATAGTCTGGCAGATAAGGTGGGGTCCATTCAATCTCTAATTTTCTCCTGCTCTACCTTCACATGACACAGCTGAGGACCCAGTAACCATGGTGGTGTTTAGCTGCCCCCATTGCCACTTCCAGATTTTCTAGTGTGGAATGCACACGACAACTTGGACTTGAGATCTTGTGATCATGTGTGCGGTTTTTAGGAACATTGAAAAATCAATGTAGTTGTGTTTAATTGTGCCATCACTTACTTTTTTTGTAGTGACTCAACTTCTAGGATGTAACTAGAATCAGCATTTCTGCCTTGCTAGCTTTTAGCAAGACAGCTGTTCTGCCTCCCTAAAGAAAATGTTGAAGGGCCCACATGTAAAGCACTGGCACCAGCATAGTGCACTGACCCTTTACAGCCCATGTGTGGGCAGTGTGATTCTCACTGAGACAGGTGCGCATTTACTAGAGTCATGAAAGCCATAGAAAAGACTATAAATAAACAAAACTCTAGTCTCTTCTAAAAATTGGAGAGAGAATTCTGGAGTAGGTATCTCATCTCTGCTTACCTCTCTCTTTATATAAACGGCTGCTGTAATTATCAGTGTTCCAGCTCTTAAGCCATCTCAAAGTCAATTTCTGACCTGCAGCCCAATTCACTTGCTGCCAGACTTCTGTTTCTGGCTTCCATTCTGGCACCTCCTTGTGTGCCCCTGCTGCTGGTTTCTTGAAGAAATATGATGTTAGTAAAAACAATAGTCTCAGCATTAAAGTTGGGATTTTTGTGGCCAGATTCTCTTGCTGGTATATTCTTCTGTGACAGTCTGGCCTGCTGCACCCAGGGAAATTCACTCCAGGAAGGACAGATGGAGCCATGACCTATTTAACAGGGAAGAGCATCTTTAATTAACTTTTTACTGTGGCCTCTGCCAGCTATAGGTGCTGGAACTAGGGGCGTGGTGGGACACCCCCTGGCTTGAAGTGGTGTCTATTACTTATAAGGTTTACAATTTGGTTCAGTGGCTCTCAGCACTATAAAATTTGTTCCAGCACCCCGGCTGCCAGTAGAGGCCTACCTTCTATTTTAGAACTAAAATAAAAGACTTTGGTCTGTCTCTAGATCCTACTTTTTGTTTCACTGAAAACAAAGGTGCCTTGTTTCTTGTCCCAGTTAGGAAGTCCTATCTCCTACATGGTTGGTTTTGATTAGCATAGTGTTCAAAGGAAAAGAGATGGGTAAGTGAGATCTGTACTTTATCTGATAAAAAAAAAAATGGTTGCGAGGAGTGGAGGGCTATATCTATCTTTTCAGCTCTTTTTCATATTGGCATTCCCAAACTCTAGCTGGCAGACAAATACATTTTGTGAGCAAAAAGTTCTAGAAGGGAGGCTTCTTTGGAGAGACCGAAAGCTCTGCTGACCAGACAATCCCCCACGCAGTGAATTGTTGGCACAGAGTTGTGCCTATAGAAACTTGTGAAAATCTGAGTCAGTACATCTATTCAGTGTGTCTGAGAGGGACAGGTACTGTTCAGTACTAAGTCCAGCATGTATGGATTTCAGCCCCATCCTGAAATAGGCTGCAATTAAGTTTAAAAGTGAACAGTACCATTAAAGCTTTCCAACTGGACTGCATGATTGTACAGTACTTCACAGATATCCATACTAAAGTTGTTCAATTTAAAATGAGTATTTCTACACACAATTCTAGTCTCTGTTCTGTAACCAGATGGACATAGAGTGAAGGGGTATTCATTGGTGAATTATGTGTTCTCAACACCATTTGCTATGAGCTAGATACAGTTGAGAATCAGTGTATCTGAGACATAACACTTAAGTTTTCAAGGCTTTTACACACTTGTCAGGGAAAACTGACTGAAAATTGACTATTTTTCATTTGCTTATACCAAAAGCATTACTGTCTCCCACTCCAACACAGGCACATTTACATAGTTGTGTGGCTAAATCCCATCTAGCTCTTGAAATATCCATCTCCTAACATTTATAATGATTAGAGCTGGGGGATAACTGAAATTTGGTTTCATGGGGGTTTTGAAATTTTTTCATTCCCAGTAAGAAGCATAAAACTTCTAAAATCTTTGTGAAAGAAAATTAGTTGTGGGTTGATTGAAATGCTTCATTTCAATTTTGACATATGACATGACATTATAATATGATTTAAAATTTGAAGTCGTATTGAAAGGAAAAATCAAAATGTGTTGTTCCAAAAATGTCAAAATGTTTGGCAATGTGAGAACTTTTTTCACTTTTTTTTCTCTTCTAAGGAAATTTTGATTAAATCAACATGATTTTTGCAATGTTTCATTTTGGATGGAACTGCATTCCCTGAGGGACAGCTATTACATCCGGGATTGTCTGACTAGCTATATTAGTGTCGTGCTATTTTTAGGGTTGTTGGGGGATTCCTGGTATGACAACTGTATAAAGTAAGGGGTAGTCTTTTTGATCTTTCACTTCAGTTGCTGGAAGAATGCTCTTGTGAATTGCACATGATGCCACTTTAGGGTCTGATCTAAAGTCTATTGAAGGCAATGGAAAGTGTCTCACTGACTTCAGTGGCGATTGAATCTCTTTAATGTTTTGGTGAACCACCTTTTCCTTGCTCTACCTTGTTGAGGAGGCAATAGACAGCGCAACTGTTCTTAAGTGCTACTTTCTGTAGGAATGCAGCATCTGTGCAGAGGGCATTCAGTGGTAGTTGGTCTGACAAACATGAACATAAGCCCCCCACACACACACTTAAAAATGACTGAGGCATGATAAATGAGATGTGTTTTAATTGGTCACGAGATGCACTGCTTCCTGGGTGCTAGAGACTCAGGGTCATTCAGAAAACTTTGGAATGCACTCAAGCGTGGAGTGGGATGCCCAGTTAAAACAACGGTGCTGAAACTGATCTTTCTAGATACTGCCAAAATCAGTAGAAATCGTTCTCTTGATGTGGACAGGTTTATCTATTTGTCATTAATGAAAACAGCTGGCTTTTGTTTTCTAGCAACTGCTTTGATTTACCACACACTTTTTACCACTAGGTTACCATGGCTTCCTCCCCATTAGGGCCACTGTTAATAACATTGCAGCTTCACCATCCTTCATATTTTGATACATTTCCAAATCTAAGTTCTACTTTTGTTAAGGGGAATTTTTCTTGTCAAATACGTGTATATAGTGCGTTTGGCAGTCTCTAGCTCTTACCTACAAATGCTTCAGATGCACACTATGAGCTTGAGTCCTTTTAACTGATCGATTCAATTCCTAGTATGTCTGGTGTAATTTTAATGAAAGGGGGTACACAATCATAGTAACATTTGACTAAAGAGTAAACTAGCCAATAAATCTGGTACGGTAACTTCCTTGAATATTGCTTATTCAACTCTGTTTACCAACACTTACATACCACTTATGAGATTTACTTCTGACAAAATGTAATGCAGGTGCATTATTTGTACAATAATGTCTACACACTACCCTGTGAGTCTGGACCCTGCTTTAATTCTCCTTTTTATTCCTTGTCTATTTTCTAGTTATGAAGCAGAGCTGAATCCTTTAGACCATCAGAAGGCCAATGTCCTAAAATTTCAGCTAGAGAAAAGACCTTTCTTTGAAATGCCTTCTCATCTGGCTGATGTAGATTTGGATGAATATGATTATGAAGAGGACTTTGAATGACTCTTACCAACACTTGCAGAAGAAAAAGGACAGTCTGCAGCAGGTCTGCTACACACCTTATAAAATTATCAGTGGTTTTGTTTCGAGAGAAAGTAAACGTAGTTTTTTGTGCTACAAAATAATTAATCATTAGGTTATGCTTTAAAGAAAATGAAGTGCATTTATATGGAATGATGAAACTTTTTTTGTATTTATACAGTAGTCTATAGCTTGTAAAATAGATTAAAATATTTATTTATAGATGTTGCGTAATTCCTTAATGGAAGAGTAACCATATTTGAGTTCTTCTCTAAAGTACTCTACTGGTTTTAAGAAATGACTATATAATTTTCTCTAGAGTTGATACGTAGTGCACTGACCACCTTCATCCCATACCTGTGAATCGAAGTCCCTGTGCTAGGATGGGAAATGAGGAGAATGCTTGTGCATGACTTCCAGTGCTTGTGGTCTCATGGCAAAAATCTAGTAACATTATTATTGGTAAAGAGAATAGGAGTAGCTGTGAGTGAACAACGTGGCTCAGTACTTCTGAGTAAAGTTTCGTTTGACAAGCTCAATACATTGGTGCACAAGGCAGACGATAAGCTACTCCTCTTTCCTTTCCATTCCTCGTTTTATTTGCCCTAACTTTGCCCTTTTAAATTTCAAGTCCTTTCATTGCTGTCCATTCTCAAATAATGAAGTCTGTTTTAGTGTTCATACTTGATGCCGAAGTGAATTTTACTCCATGTAGAAGGAACCAATTTTTTTAAACCGTGTATAAATGTTACTTGATCTGTGATGTGCACTAATTTGTGGGCATTCAGTGTTTTTGTTTGTTTCTCCTCTTCAATTGTTAGCGATTGACACATTCCATAAATATTCAAACAAATAGTGTCACAGCAGCTTGAAATTCTGTTGCCTCCCCTGCCTACCTATGGCAAGAGATTGTTTACTGGACAAGTTGACATTTGTTACTCAATTAAATCATAAGGTTGTAGTGCCTTGAAATGTACAAATGTGAGAATTTGGGTATGGAACGTTTTCAGCAATACTTTACTGCTAAACAGATTTTCATGTAAATGTACAAAAAGATGTAAGTTATTTTTGTTTGCGGTGTAGATCTGTTTAAAATGTTTAAAAGATCATGTTTGGTTTTTCAAATAAAGATTTTCATACATGTAATCTACCTGTACTTACTTATTAAAGACAGCCAGTATCTTACTATTTTAATTTCAAGATACATTTTAAAAAATATTACAGGTTATGCATGTGTGCACACTTCTTTCTAAACGTTAAGCTTGGATCAACTTATTCAGAAACATAATTTAAAAAAACTGTAGGAGTTTTCCACTGATTCAGGAAGGCTACATGTTGCTAAACTACAGGACTGTTGCTGTATAAAACAAGCAGGATATTGTGTGATGATCTAAGATACTTGGTAGCCCAAGTTGTATCTCAAAATGTCACAATGAAAGAACACCCTTCTGTAACGTGAGCTCTGGTGTTCATTTCCAGTACCTAAAACAAAAGCAGCGTTCTAATAACTTTCTAAGGATTATAAATAGAACCTGGTCTACTAGTTTTTGAAATTTGTCTACTGAGAGTTCATATAAATCACACTTCTGCTGTCTTGTAATACCCTGCAGCCACCAACTTTGTCTGATCCTGAAGATAAATTTCTCAATAGGGCTTCTATAGACCTAATTTCAAGCTTTGTCATGACTCCCTGAGTACCATGGAGGAGGACATGCGTTGCCAAGAGCTAAATGACCACAGAGCATGCTCAGGTACAACTGTGACACTCGAAGGTTGTTGGGCTCCCTTATCGAAACCGATTTATAAACAGGCATGGGCTTCTGATAGCCTAGTTCACCTCATGAGCTGATGTCCCTGCACTTAAAGTGCAGCTCAAGTCTGAAAAGCTGGGGGGGCTCTGCATAGAAGGTCCTGTAACTTTGCTGGCTTGGAAAGGTGGCCTTGAATCAGTTTACTCAACCTTTTATAACAAAAGCCCTATCTTTGTCTGCTCTCGGGAAAAGCCAGTTTTGAACCAGTGTATGCAAGCCTCACCAGAAGGTGGTAGCTCTCTGGAAGTGTTTACAACCTAAGTGATTGACCTTAATCATCCTTGACTGTTCTTTGGCAGAACGGTGGCAACAGCGCCACCCTGCACAGCTGTATACAATCCCTGCTCACAGTGATATGTAATTCATAAACTTAATACAGTTACCCCAAAGATACTGTATATTTCCAATCTTTGTCACACATGCACTCCTGTCACCAGCCCAGCCCATCTGGCAAAGAAGATCTACCATCCTGCCTACATGCAAAAGGACTAACACAAAGTAATATGTGCTGGCCAAGGGCTCAGTATCTTTTCTTCTAATCCACCCCAAATTCTCTGAGTAATGCAGTTGAGAGAAACACACATCAGTCCAGATCAACTCTTCAGTGCAAGGATCTCAAGCACTTGGAACTGCTTGGCCACAAGCGTTACTCTTCAGCTGTACAATTCAAGATTACTAACAACCAAGCCTATATGACTATAGTATATTCTCTCATTTTAGTGACCCATCTGCTACATAACTAGGACCATTTTCTCACCATGTCTCTGAGCATCAGTTGACCAAAGCTTTACAGGTCTCCCTTGGTGCAACTGATACAGCATCTTGCTCAAGTTTCTGTATGAGTCCTATTCTAATGTCCAGCCCATGCCCAAAAATCATGCAGACTCCTCCATGCTTGGTTTGGGAGCTCACCTCCAGGACTTTCTTTCAGAATATACTACCACCTACCTAACTAGGATGGTAATTGTGAAATGCTCAGGGAGATGAGGGGCTATAAAAATAGAAATCTGTCCTAATAAGGGATTTCAACTATCTCCATATTGAGTGGATCTATGCCTCCACAGGACAGGCTGTAGAAATAGTTTCTGGTCTATAATTGCAAGGATGCCCTGTGGAGCCTTTTTTTTTTTTTTTTTTTTTAAATTGGCGCATTATCTATCCTTCAGTCGTCTGGTACAGAAGCTGATTTAGATGATAGGTTACGTATCTCAGTTGGCACTCAAATGGGAAATTGCATAACTACTTTCAGAACTTCTGGATGAATGCCATCTGGTTCTGGTATAACCCCATTACTTATGTCTGATCCACCATGCACGTTATTTTACCACAACAAAGTGACTCTACATCTCCAGTCTTGCTTCCTACCTAAAGTGTCGTCAGACTTCCATGAACATGTGGGATTACCAGGTTTTTACGCCAAACCCTGTATGTGAAGGAAAGAAGCCAGTCTCCATACTGGGGATGTGACTTCTAGCTCGACAGGACTAAACCCTTTCCCTAGAGTGTCTCCCCCTTGCAGGAAGGATGAAGGGAGTTTTGATGTCCACACGCTTTCTATCAGGATGCATCTAAACGTGTTACAAGGCTTTTGGAGTCCATCCCCCACTTCAGTTGACAGTCCATTCCAACAGGGTATAATCCACCTTTCTAGCCCTACTTAAGAACATACCAGTTGCAGACATTTGCAAAGCAGTTGCTGATGCATACTTTTTCTTAGCAATGTGCTATCCATCATGCTTCAGAAGCAGATACAGCCTCTGGTGCGGCTGTTCTCCAAACTGTGCTGAGTGTCTCAATACCCTCCCTCCGTAACTGGGGCACTGCTCATCTAACACAGAGCATCCATAGGGACAATAATTTGTACAGCAACTGAAGGTCTTTAAAATGTTTTGTGCCAGTGGGTGCTCCGCTACCCACTTTCCTTGCCCTTTGCTTCAGAGGTCTCCTCTGTCTGGACAGCATAAAACATAGTTACTTACCAGTAACTGTTGTTCTTCAAGATGTGTTGCTCATATCCATTCCACTTAGGTGTGTGCGCGCCCACGTGCACGGTCTCCGGAGAACTTTTCTAGCAGCCCTTGCAGGGGCCGGTCCCAGCGCCCCCTGGAGTGCCGCCCTCATGCGGCGGTACATATAGCACTGCCGGCCCCTTCCCTCCTCAGTCCCTTCTTTCTGCCGACTCCGACAGCGGGGACGGAGGGTGGGTGTGGAATGGATGTGAGCAACACATCTCGAAGAACAACAGTTACTGGTAAGTAACCATCTTTTCTCCTTCGAGTGATTGCTCATGTGCATTCCACTTAGGTGATTAACGAGCCATACCTTGGAGGTGGGTAGGAGTCAGCGGCGAGCTGCCCTCAGCACGGCTCTGCCGACTCGCGCATCGTCCCTTGACTGCTGGACGACAGCGTAGTGCGCAGCAAAGGTGTGCACCAAGGACCAGGTGGCAGCCCTGCAGATGTCCTCCAGGGGGACCCTCTCCAGGAAGGCCGCCGACGCGGCCTGGGCCCTCGTCGAGTGCGCCATCACCACTCCTGGAACTTGGATGCCTGCACGCTTGTAGCAGAGCTGGATGCAGGCGGTGATCCACTGGGTGGAGACCGGGGAGCCTCTCATCCTCTCTGCCACCGCGACGAAGAGCTGCGTGGTCTTTCGGAGCAGCCTCGTCCTGTCTAGGTAAAACGCCAGCGCCCTCCTCACATCGAGGGTGTGCAGTCTCCTCTCGTCCTCGGACCCGTGCGGTTTAGGGAAAAACAGGGGGAGGAAAATATCTTGGATACAATGGAACCGAGAGACTACCTTAGGCAGGAACGCTGGGTGAGGCCTAAGCTGAACCTTATCCCGGAAGAACACGGAGGCTCCAAGGTCAAGGCTCTTAGCTCAGAGACCCTCCTAGCCGAGGTAATGGCCACGAGAAAGGCCACCTTCCAGGACAGGATCAGCAGGGGACAGGTGGCCAAAGGTTCAAGGTCTATCCAGGACCAGGTTCAGATCCCAGGGAGGCACCGGGTCACAGACCTGTGGATAAAGCCTCTCGACCCCCCTGAGGAACCTCACCGACATGGGGTGGGAGAATAGGGACCGCCCCTCCATGGGCTGATGGAACGCTGAGATGGCTGCTAGGTGCACCCTCAGGGAGGCTAGCGCTAACCCCTGTAGCCTAAGCTGCAGCAGGTTACGCCCCGTGACTCCGCCCAGCAGGTGAACCTCCTCCACTTAGCCCTGTAGGTGATCTGTGTGGAGGGCCTCCTGCTTCCCAACAGCATGCGCTGGACCTGTTCCAAGCAGGTTCTCTCCTCCTCCGTCAGCCAGAGAGCCTCCAGGCCGTCAGGTGCAAGGAGTCCAGGTTGGGATGCAGCAGGCAACCGTGGTCCTGGGAGAGCAGGTCCGGTCTCCTCGGGAGCTCGATCGGGGGAGCAACCGACAAGTCCTGAAGCAGGCAAAACCAGTACTGCCTCGGCCATGCTGAGGCGATCAGAATTACATCCGTTCTGTCCCTCTTGATTTTCAAGAGGACCCTGGGCAAGAGCGGGAAGGGGGGAAACGCATACAGGAGGGCCCCCATCCATTCGAGAAGAAACACGTCCGAAAGGGAGCCCGGCTCGCAACCCCTGAGCGAGCAGAACATCGGGCACTTCGCGTTCCAAGCTGACGCGAACACGTCCAGACGGGGAACACCCCACATGTGGAAAATTCTGTCCGCCACCTCCAGGTGGAGAGACCAATCGTGTTGCGGTAGAAACGACCTGCTGAGGCGGTCCGCCTCGTCGTTCCTGACCCCAGGCAGGTGAGAGGCGGTTAAACAAAAGTTGCACTTCACCGCCAAGTCCCAGAGTCGAAGCGCCTCCTGGCACAGCACTGAGGAGCACGCCCCCCCCCCCTTGCTTGTTGACGTAGTGCATTGCAGTGGTATTGTCTGTTAACATTCTCCCCAATAAAGAGTGGCGAAACACCTCGCATGCCAATCTGACTGGCCTCAGTTCCTTGACAGTGATATGGAGGGCCGTCTCTCCCTGGGACCAGTGTCCCTGCGTGGTCAGACCACCGGTGATATGAGCTCCCCACCCCAGGTCTGATGCGCCCGTGATCAGGGTGACCGAGAGGGTGGGTGCCCTGAAGGGAATCCCTTCCAACACAGTCCCGGGGTCCAGCCACCAAGTTAGTGACCCCAACACCATAGGGGGCACAGTTACCATCTTGTTCAGAGCATGCCTGCTGGGCATGTAAACCTTGGACAACCAACTTTGGAGGGGCCTGAGCCTGAGGCGGGCCAACCTCACCACATAGGTGCACGAGGCCATGTGGCCTAACAGCTGCAGGCAGTGCCTGGCTGTAGTCGTGGGGCACCTCTGAAGTTGCGATATTATCACTGTCATGGCCTCGAACCTCGAGCGTGGGAGGGAGGCTTTTGCCTGCACCAAGTCCAGGTGGGCCCCTATAAATTCTATGCGCTGCACCGGACACAGCGTCGACTTCTGCTCGTTTATGAGCAGCCCCAGAGCATGGCAGGTGGTCTGGACAAGGGAGACCACCTTGCGCACCTGCGACTTGGTCTTGCCCCTGATCAACCAGTCGTCCAGGTAGGGAAATATCTGGACCCCCCTGCGCCTCAGGAAGGCCGCCACCACCGCCATACATTTGGTGAACACTCCGGGGGAGGAAGACAGGCCAAAGGGCAAGGCCGTAAATTGGTAGTGGGCACCAGCTACCACAAACCTTAGGTACCGCCTGTGGGCGGGAAGGATGGAAGTACGCATCCTTCAGGTCAAGGGCGGTGAACCAGTCCCCTGGGTTCAGTACGGGAATGATGGATGCTAAGGACACCATGCGGAACTTCAGCTTTCTTATGAACCTGTTGAGCCTGCGCAGGTCCAGTACAGGCCTGAGGCCTCCCTTGGCCTTGGGAACGAGGAAGTACCTCGAGTAAAATCCCTTCCCCACCTCGAGCGGCGGAACCGCTTCTATGGCTCCTTTGAGTAGGAGGGATTGAACCTCCTGAAGGAGTAGCTGCTCGTGAGATGGGTCCCTGAAGAGGGACGGGGGGGGGTGGGAAGTGGGGAGGGGAGGCTAGAAGCTGAAGGGCGTAGCCCCAGTGCACAATGTTGAGGACCCAGTGGTCCGATGTTATTTCCCGCCACAGGCCGAGGTAAGGCTTTAGCCTGTCCCGGAAAGGCGGGGGACAACCGAGGGAACATGAGATGGTGCCACCCTCGGAGACACCGTCAAAATTGCCTCTTGCCCTTACATCCCTGGGAGGGTCCTTTAAAGGAAGAGGCGGACGACGCCGGGCGATCGCGCTGTCCAGAGCCCCTGGTCCTATCCCTACCCCTTGTGGGGGGGAAAGGCCTAGGCTGCGGCCTAGATTGCAGCTGCTGCCACTGTGGCAGTTGCTGCGGCTGCTGGCGGCTTTGTAATCTAGCCGCCTGGGGCGTGTACAGGCCCAAGGAGCGCAGCGTTGCCCTTGAGTCTTTGAGAGCGTGCAGCTTCTCATCCGTCCTCTCCGAAAAGAGGGCGGCTCCATCGAAGGGCAGATCTTGGATGGAGTGCTGCACCTCCTGTGACAGGTCCGTGGACTGCAGCCACACTGCCCGCCTCATGGCAACGGCGGAGGCCATAGCCCTGCTGGCTGTGTCCGCAGTGTCCGATGCAGTTTGTAAAGCTGCACTAGCCACAGTCAAACCCTCCTCCAGGACTATACCAAAGTCTGCAGCCTGGTCTGGAGGCAGGGACTCCGTAAACCTCTTCAAGGAGTCCCACAGGTTTAAATCTGCATAGGACAGCCTGATGGTTGGCTATTCTGAAGCGCCCCTGTAGAATAGACCTTTCTGCCGTAAAGGTCCAACCTCCTGCCTTCCTTATTCTTAGGAGAGGCAGTCTGAGCACCCTGCCTGTCCTTTTGGTTGGCAGCATCCACCACCAAAGTACCCACAGCAGGGTGCGCGTACAAGTATTCGTGCCCCTCAGCTGGCACGTAATACTTCTTCTCGGCGCCCTTAGAGGTCGGGGCAACCGAGGCGGGGGTCTGCCAGACTGACTTAGCCAGGCGCAGGACCCTTTCGTGTACGGGGAGGGCTACCCTAGCTGGTCCTTGTGTCCCCACACGCCCGAAGAGGGGGTCCACCTCTTCCTCTAGGAGCTTGACCTCGAGGCCAAGGTTCGAGGCCACCCGCTTCATGAGCTCCTGGTGAGCCCTGAAGTCAATGAGCGGGGCCCCTTGGTCCCTTACCACCGCCTCATCTGGAGACGACGAGTAAGATGGGTGGCGGGGTCCAGTAGAGGGGCCCTCCCCAGGGTCGTCCTCCTCCTCTTCCCCAGAGGAGCGGTCACCCTCCTGCACTGAAGGTGCCTGTTGAGCATGGGTGACAGAGGCAGGGGCCGACATAGTTCCCTGCCCCATCTGAACTGCCCACTGGGCCCACATCGGCCACTGCCAGGGTCCCTGTGGCCAGCTCAGGGGCGGCACCGGTGCTGAGGGCAAAGCCGGTGCCGCAACAGTCGGTGCCGGTACCGGTAACAGCACTGGTTGGAGTGCCGGAGCCGTCTGCAGCGCCGGTGCCGGCTGCGGTGCCGACGACCATACCTGCTCCTGACGTCGGGTCCGGGATCCCGAGTCAGGAGAGCGACGCCGACGCCAGGAGGAAGCACTCCGAGACTCGCCACGCGACGATCTCGAGGAGCGGCTACGACTACGGTGCCAACAAGGCAATGCCGAAGATGAAGACGACCAGTACCGGGGCAGAGATGACTTTTGCCGCTTCTTTAACGATGCTGGGGAGCGGTGCTGAGAACGCCGTCTCAGTGCCGAGCCAGAACTCGATGCCGCAACGAGGAGCGGTGCCGCGACGAGGAGCGGTGCCGGGAACGGTGCCGCGACGCGTCGTCCGAAGATGAAGATGGAGAGGAGCTTCTGAGCTCGACTCTCCTGCGTCGGGTGGTGGGCGGCCTGTCCACCGGTGCCGGGGCCGCCCACCCTTCGGGGCCCCCCATCGCGGGTTTGCCCCGGGAAACAGGCCCTGACTCTCTTTGGCGAGAGAGTGCCGGAGGCGTGGGTAAAGCCAACAAGGCCTGTGCTGCCTCGATCGCCTCTGGCGTCGAAGGGTCCTGTACAGGGGTTCCCCCACTCCCAGGAGTCGGGGGAGCCTCCCTGGTAGGTGCCGGGGCCGGTGCCGGAGCAGGGGCCGGCAGCACGTCCGTTAGGAGGAGCACTTCTGAGCTAGACCCCGGCCACTCATGCGGTGCGAGGGAGCGCTGTAAGCGCGGGCGGCGCTTCTTCCTCCTCAGCACCGAGGCCTCCGGTGCCGGGGGCGCACTCCGCACCGAAGACACACTCGGTGCCGGAGTAGTCCGTGATGGCTTGGACGCCGGACTTAAAGCGGACTCCATTAAGAAAGCCCTAAGCCTCACTTCCCTCTCCTTCTGAGTCCGAGGCTTAAAGGACTTACAGATACTGCACCGATCCCTACGGTGCAGTTCCCCCAGACACCGCAAGAAACGGTCGTGGGGGTCGCTAGTGGAGAAGGCCTTCCTGCAGCTAGCACACGGCTTGAAGCCCGGCAAACCCAGCATAGCCGGGGCGCCGCAAGCCCGAAGGCTTCCTAAACTAACTAAAACCCTAATTAAACTATAAACTAACTTAGTTCAGTATGAACTGCTAAACTAACTACTCACTTTCAGGAGAAAAACAACCTGTTGAAGAGCAGGGGTAGTTTTCAACCAGCCATCACGGGCAGAAAGAAGGAACTGGGGGGGGGTGGCAGCGCTATATGTACCGCCGCATAAGGGCGGCACTCCAGGGGGTGCTGGGACCGGCCCCTGCAGGGACTGCTAGAAAAGTTCTCCGGAGAGCCGTGCACACACCTAAGTGGAATGCATATGAGCAATCACTCGAAGGAGAACTGAGAAGGGACTGGAGCAGTGATTGGTCCCTGCTTCTAATAGATTGGTTGGCATATGAGGACATGTAGGGCACAGGCTTGGACCTGAGGCCGCTATTCACTAAAAATCTCCAAGACAGGACAGCTGCCCACACACCTAAAGTGGAACACCCGTACGACAAAACACTTTTGAACTCTAATTACTGGACAGGTAAGTAATCTCTGCTTCCATAGGCCAAATCCTGCTTTTAATTATATCTGTACAATCGATCCCCATTCTCTTCAATGACTCTATACAGCTATAACTGAAGATAGAATTTGGTTTTATTGTTTGAACTGAACACTAATAAATGAACCAGAATAAAATTCATTTTACTGTCCTATTGCTATCAACTTTGTAGGGCTAAAATGCATGGAAGAGATAGCAAGATGCTGAGCTCACACAATGCAAATCTTTTCAGGGCAGAAGATGCTTTTTAGTACACTGATTTAATGTGTCTGGACAGATCTTGCATGGGGTGGGGTGGGCCGAGCATGGATGCCTGCTATTTCAATCTATAGTGGATTATCTAGCTCATCAGCTAGAGGCTGGGCCCTGAGGTCATGTTTCTAACTGTAACTGAACCTGATCCACTAGCTCCGAATGATTGACTGCCCCTGCACAAAAGGATATGTAAATACTTGCCTCATAGTACACACCTTTGTATTTTCCTTAGGATGTTAAATCTGTGTCTTAGGCTACCATTTACATGTTTGTGAAAGCAAGTCCAGGGTGGACTATGCAATCCGTGAGGTGCCTAAACCAAATTGCCTGCCAGATGTAATTATGGGTATAGTGTAGTCTTTTTCTAAAGCATCCATCACAAAAACACAACTTGGCCTGAAAAGAATTTTTATTTTTGGTACATCTGTCATCTGTAGGGTAAAGATGGCTGCTGGGGTTGCTAATGACTCATTTTCCAGATTTGTTGCAAAAGGGCTAAATGAACTGTTCTGCAGCCTGGCCTGCTCTGTATGCTTAAATATATACTCTTGAAACAGTGCCCCAAAAGGGACAGGCAAAACAACCACTCAGTCTCTTAGCTCATCTTCATAGCTGTAGTTCTTCTCATACAGATCTTGGAATAGCAACTGCTATCTCCTAAGCTTACACAGCCTGAGCAGCTGTTCCACTGCTTCATAGTTTTGACTGGAGTAGCCTTATAGCAAATGCCAGCAGTGGCCCACATCTCCTCTAACAATGGGCATTTGGTTCTATAGCTTCATCGGAGCTGCCTATAAGCGAAGAATAAAGTCATTTGGTAGCGGTAAGGTGTGGAAGCAGAGGGTAGGCAGAAGTTAAGTATATAACTCACCCTATACTTGAACTAAGCCCCTCTGCGCTCTAACCTGCTCTGACTGAACATGGTAGCACCGTGAAAATCCAGTGGCAGACTCAGGTGCATTCAGCAAGGTGCAGAGTTTTAAGTTTCTATCTTACTGACCTTAATTTTTCCCATTATAAGACGCTGTTAAGTCGTGCATTGATTACAGGAGTGTTCTCAAAAGAGGAGATGCAAGCAGTGGATTTTGGCAGTTGAGTAGGGAAGAGCTGGGGCTTTTGGCACTGGTCCACTTACTTCTCCACCTCAAACATGCTGCACTGAAAGAGCATTGTAACTTCAAAAAAGAAAGAGGGACCAGTTTGGTTTTGCCACTGTGTATTTTGTACCAGGAGCAATCAAACAAGGGAAAGAAACAAACCCAAATCTGAAATTAACAACGCTGGTGGAAGGAAAAACCCAAGGCAGTTTAGAGGGCCCTGGAAAGCAGTTAAAGGTCCAGGAGCAAACTGGAACTCTCAAACTGCCTTTTAAGGATCAGTTCATCTTTACAATGAATAGATAAACTGATAGCAGCTGTGACCAAAACCATTTTAAATACTCAATGGAAAAAAGCTTTATTCTTTAAAAGTCTACATTTACACTGTACTCTTCCACTGTTATTTTTTTAGTACAAATGTGAGAAACCACAAATCCCCACTACACACATAAATGTCCTCCTGGCATCTCTTCCCTGTCTCATGCGTGCTGCTCCACTCCCCAGGCCTAGTTACCTTGTTCTTCTGGAAGAGGAAAGCAGGATCCGATTCCTCGGGGCAGGAGTGCTGTGTTCCCTCTCTGGTCATTGAGCATTCTGCCACTTGCGGATAAGGGGCTGGGGAACTGAATGTATTGCCTCACCGCACTGACGTGTGCCCAGCAGAATGCTGCCCCACCCAAAATATTGACAAAAATGACTGTCTTGCAGGCAGTTATAGTTACTATATTTAAACAAGCCCCATGTCTTATAAAAATTCCCACGCTAATAAGAAGCAATGGGAAATCAGCGACATTCAGTTAGAGTTCCTAACTCCCATGTTACCAGCAGCCAGGTCAGAAGTAACTCGGGTGCAATTTACCATAGTGTAATGACTGCATCCAGTTGCACAGCTACCGCTGGAGATTTGGCTGGGGTGTCACTTGCTGTTTGGCTATTAAGTATCCAGAGATCTTTGTCCAGTTGACTTGGAGGGTCAAAACCAGGAAAAACAGGTTGTTCAACTAACCAGATGTCCAGCCTGCCCAGAAAATGGCAACGCGCTCTTAATTCTCCATCTCCTCCGCCTCAATTCTGTGTAAACAAAAATGTTCAAACAAGTCACAATAGTAAGAAAACACTGGATAGGAGGAGCAAGTCTGAAGCCAGACTGAAGGGTCTGAGCTCACGTGGAGTGGTATTTCATTTCGCGCCTCTACCATGGCTGGCTCAGGAGATCTTGATCTTCTACAGAAGGAGGGAAGCACTGCTATCATGTGAAAGGCTTGCAGGTAGTGTGAGTGAACTGTGGAGGCAGACACAGCATCTGTCAAACCACTGGATAAAAATGAAACAAAGTTGCAGGATTTTGAGGGGCCACATCCACCACTTGTTATCGCACTTGCATGGGTTCAGGGCATTCCTATCACTAATCTCACTGGAGAAGAACCATCGAAGACTGGGAAGAAGAAAAAAGAAGAAAAAACACTCAAATGCAAAAGCAAGTAATGTGCTGAACTCCAGAGCAGAAATACCTGAAAGTCTAAAAGTCCTTTAACGAATACATCTGGAACGGCTGGAGAGACTCTCCAGGGCAAAAAGCCATTTGCAAATCACTTCTGCCTGCACCACCTCCAAAATGACTGTTCAACACAGAGCTGAAATTCTAAAGGGAGCCCAAGGGGGAAGGAGGTTCTAATGAGAACAACCTACAGGAAATGCACACCTTCTACAGCTGCTGAGCTCACTAACCCTTACACAAAGCAGCGAAGGTAGTTTGCTCACCTCCTTCTAGGGGCTAGTGAGGATGCAGTTGCTGCATGGGAAACCTGATTGTCTATCAAGGTGAATTGAGGCTAAGAAATAGAATTAAATGGGATTTTCTGAAAAGTGATGTTTATATTTAGGGGGCTTGGTTGGACATTACGCTGCTGTCCTAAAGGGTAAAAAAAATCCTTTAAAGCTAAGAGGATCGCTTCTGTTGGATGCTAAGGAACTAAGATCCAGGTGGAGTACTGCAAACTAGACAAGGCAGCCCAATATGCTCAGTGAAGCAAACAAGACAGAGCACTTCTGATATTCCATGATCTACACTGGCTTCCAATCCATTTCCACAACATCTTGATACTTACCTTCAAAGCCCCAAACAGGTTGGGGATGAGTTTTTCTCCACAGCAGTTTTCAATGCAAAATGAGCAGCAGCAAGGAATTCTACGTACAGGGCTCTTGGCTGTGGAACTCAATGTCACCAACGATCCGGCTCCTTCCTCTCAGCAGACATTCCCCTAACAGCCAACCTGCAGCACAGTCTCCACAACCTGTCCCTGCTGTAGACCAGAAAGAGCCAACTGCTCACAAGCAAGTGGCTTCAAAGTCTGTGGGACGGGAATTGGTTCATTCTTTTGAAGATCTTTGACAGCTTTTAATATGTGTAACAGGACCTAGATGTTACTATGAAAGGCTCCTTAGGCAAGCAAGAGAAGGAGAGACCTGTCAAGCTAGGGTTGGGGGAAAAAATGCCAAGTCTTTCTTCCTCCCCTCTTCTAACAGTTGTAAAAGGGGACAGGGTACACAGTAGAGCAAAGGTGTGAGCAAACTTGGAGGTTATGTTGGGTTATGTACTATCATTTTTCTCTCTCTACACAGCAGCCCCTCAGTACAACTGTCCAAATTTGGAAAAGCTGAAACTAAACAACCATCACCTGGTCTGCGCCAACAACGTCCACATCCACATCTTCGCTGACATCTTCTGCTCCACCATTTGCTGAGAAGCTTTCTGCCTTGATCACATCTTGGCTGAAATGAAAAGCCGAGCAGTTTAGTTCCAGACCTAGAAACACACTTCCTTTTGAAGGAGGTTCTACCTAGGACGTGTTTTGTTTGCGGAGCTAGAAAGGAGGGCAGATTTTAAAGCCTGCCTCCACATTATATGAGTTGTTTTTAGGATTCTTGAATAAAGAAGGCCAAAGTCTTTGGCTCAAAGTGAGGAAGAGCTTCATTATACTGGGATAAAAACGAATTTTGATTCGTGCAGCTCGGCATCAGACAACAGCAAAGTGTAAGAAAATTTTTTTAAAAACCACCTCTGAGTCTGTTCAGTAAATCCATTCAAGGGGAAAGGAGGCTCTGTCACCCTGAAAATTGCATTTCTGGCTGGAGTTTGTGTTTTCCCTTTTAACCTTACAAGGGATGTGGAAGATTTCTGTACCGGAGATATGACAGAGAAAATATTTCTTTCTGTTTCTGTTTGTTCCTTGGGGCACTGGATGGCACGTGGAGACTAATCAGAGGCTCTGTTTTGGTGGTAGGACTAGGCACTCCCTCCATTATGTCATGTTGTGTGTGGAGCTCTCCCACACATTTGGCCTCAGGCCCTGACCCTGCAGGAGGAAATTCACCAGTAACACAGCAGCACAGCTGCTCAGGCCAAGACAATGCCTCCGTCTCCAGTCCCTCTCTGAGGAGCTGGGGGCGGGGTGGAAAAACACCCTTCTTCACTCCCAAACCCAGGGCTGGGAAGCAGTTGGTACCTGGGAAGCTCCCTTCGCTCCCTATAAAGAGCTAGGAAGTGATTAAAATCTAGAGTGATGGGGCTGGAAAGCCTTATTTGTCCCTCTACAGCCCCTTCAAATGGGAACAAGAGAAGTCAAACAGAAAGCCTCCTCTTCTTTCTCCACATGCCTGTCAGACTAGAGAACAATGGGAGTCTTGGTGGGGAGAGGGCAGGGCTGTTCACTCCCAGTCAGTCCAAGAAGAGAACACAGAATCAGAAGGAGCCTATGGCCCCAGGTGACTGCTCTGTGGCAGCACTGAGAAGACAAAGAGTGCCCTATGGAGAGAACTGTAAGACAGCCCATAATTACACACAGTTTTGCAGTCTGCATATTTGATACATCCCAGCTCTCACTGGGCTTTGTAAACCATCTTACCCTCCCTCACCTATGTCCTCTGCTTAGCCCTGCTGGGCCAAGGAATGGCAGACATTCTTGGAGGCTTGTATCTTGAGACTTCAACCTCTTTCTGCTTTTCCTTGCTGCAGAAGTGAGTTCTGTAGTGCACTGGAAGTCTGGAGTCTTGTTTGTTGTCTCACTGTGGCTGGTTTCAGTCAGGGACCCTGTAGCAGACAATCAATAGCACTATTCTTCATACTCGTTCTCTGAGACATTGGGAGAGGAATACTTCACACAGTCCAAGATGGAGGAAAATCCCACATTTGTTACAATGGTGCAGTCATTATGGAAGCCAAATTCATGGAGACACTCCAAGCAAGATATTCATTTTAAAATTCCATTGTGATGATGACTCAGCTAAAATCTATACAAAAAAATGAAAATGACAGCCTGACCAGTGCTTGTTGATTTTGCACAACATATATGAGGCCTCCAGCTTGGATTTCTGGGCCCTGACTCTTTCCCCCAGACCAGAGGGCATTGTCAGCTCTGCACACACTGTGCACGTAGCCCTTCTGGAAAAGCAGACTAGCTTTGTGACATGCTGCTGAGACCCCTTCTGCCCCCCTCTATGCTGGATGCTGAAGGAAGGCCCATCAATTCATCAGATGAAGGAAGGTCTACAAAGCACATCTCTGAGGAGGGCTGCAAGCCAGGAAGGAAGGAATTAAAGGATCCTCTTGAGAGGAGTTCCTTTGTTTCTCCTAACAGAATACATCTCAAAAATGGCAATAGTAAGAATCTATCTTTAGTGCTTCCATAAATAACTGTTTTCATTAAAAGAGGGCTTTGTACAATTTGTCTAATTCTCACAACACCACTGTGTGGAGTCAAGAAATATCCCCATTTGCACATGGGGAAACTGAAGCTAAGAAGTTAAATGACTTGCTCAAGGCTACAGAAGGAGTGAATGGCAACAGGGAATAGAAAGAGTTTTGGGCTCTCATACTCAGATCACTGGACCAAGCCTCCCTCTAGTGAATGATGAAAACAACAAATCTGAAGGGAAAAAAAATAGGGTTTAGAATGGCAAGTCTACAAGAGTCCATGCACTGTAGTGTTTTAATGCAACATGCTAAGAAATCCATTTTTACTGAGGATTCAGCAAACCAGATTTAACAAGATGATGGAATTTTCATACCATTAGATAATTTTCTTTTAAAAGAAGGTGTCTTAGATCTGCTCGTGGGTGACCATTCTCTTAAACTGGTGATAACAGAACTCTCCTCATCTTCATTTGCCAGCAAAGAGTTCCTGTAGCAAACCAAGGGGTGCCATTCATCTCCTCTGCAAGACATTGGCTCTGTTATATACCTCTGCAGGTAACCGTACCTGGAAAAAAATAAAAAGGAATTATAAGAAAAATCAAAGTCTCTTCTGTGGCTAGCCAGGCTAGCCCTTCCTATATTTGGGTTTTTTCCTCTGCTCTGCAACTGGGGAGGCAGGACTAGATCTATCAAGCAACAGAAATAGGGAGGGCCTGGCTCCCCTTTCCAGGAAAACAAATCAGTACGAGTGCTTCGGAAGCTGAAAGATTGCTTAGTACATTACAAACAACTCTTGATTCCTAACAATTACGGAGCCACATCCGTCTTTTAACACAATTTCCTACACTCTAGCACAGGGAAGTAACTGCTTGTTGCTGCTGCCAGCAGTTTACTGGGTTATTTTCTTGAAAGATAAACCCTCCCCAGCAACTGAAAGGTCTAATTCTGCCTCCTCAACTGCAGAGTGGAGGGAAACCTAACTGAGACACACTCCCTTTGATTTAACAGCAAGACAAAATGTTGCTTCGGAACTCAGAATTAGAAACCAGGGGCTCAGTGTCTTTCAGCTGTAGCTCATCACTTCCAATCCAGCCAGTGCTATTAAACCAGATCTCGTGTTCGCATACACACACGGCGCCGATTTTATAAATCGTAATATAAGTCATTACATCATGAGTATTTTAATTCTCACTGTATATCACTATTATTCGGAGTTGGAAGGCAGCCCAGAAAATATCAAAGCTTTCATGAAAACAAGGAAAAGACAGTCCTAGGAGGAAGGAGCAGGCGCGAAATCAGATGATTAGAGTCATGCACTCTGGAAGCAATGGAAACTCAAAACACGGGTTATGGAATATGCTGGATTCAAACAAGTGTGTCTTGTAACTAATGTTTTAGAGTTTAATCCAACTCCCAGTGATGTCAATGGAAAGAGTCCTCTTTTCAGGGATCAGGCCCTTAGAACTACTTTTTATTTAATAAAATGTTTGTAGGTATAGTTTGTGGCAAACACCTACTGACAAGTAAAATATTTTATCACTAAACTCCAACTTCGAATGTGTTGGATGTCCTTATTCTGTATGTCATGTTATTGGCACGTTCAGAAATATTATACAGATCTGAACACCAGTCCTGTGTCTGATTAATAATAAAAATGAAAATAACCAGATGTTTATTTTCAAAAGTTCATGTTGACATAAAACATTCCATCCTGTAATTTATGATGCAACTAAACCTAAATATTTCCAAAAGGAAACATAATCTCCAGTCCCTGCAAGGCATTTTGAGCCTCCCAGAATAGAAACTGTTACTTTAGAAACATGCCTTGAATGTAGATTTGTATACAAAATTGCAATTTCCCCTTCCTCGCTAACTTTATTGTTTTCCATTCATTTCTAACAGAGGTAGGCAAGTCAAAGGCAGCTGGAGATAAACTCTAAGAGAGTTACATCTTGCTTGGTTCCTCACAAGAGCGATCAAAGGATGAGAAAGCCAGTAAAAATATTCCTGTTTTCTGGGAATATACACACTGGGGGAAAAAAATTAGATAGAGCCTTGGAAAATCATCACGAAAATAGAAGTCTGCCCAACCTGATGATGACATATTTTCCTTTGTCATTAAAAAAAGAGTTACTCCTAAGGCAAGTAGGTAGCTAGAGTTTTGCAAGGAGGGGTTAACAGAAATCCACCTGGGGAAAAAGATCATTATCTGGAAGAGAAGGATCACTTAAACCATAGTGATGGCAGAGTTAAACAGAAGTTTCCGTAAGGTAAAATCTAGTGGTACACATAAGAGATCCTGGCTGGCAACAATGGAAGACAGAAAAGGAAATTACTACTAATTATAGACTGATCAAAATCAAATAATCAGAGACCACAATAAAAAAAGGGGGGGGTCTGCATATTACACATTTCCCCCTGCACATTGCATTTTTATATCTTAATCATTTCTCATTATGAATTCCGTGAGTAACTGAATCCTGAATAAATTTTGTTTGTCAAGGATTAAGAGTAGCATGAGGCTAAACATCTTACCACTCTTGATCCTTGGCACACATGGGTTATTTGAAGCTCTCCATTAAAGATCAGTTCCAATTCAACCCAGCCTGATGCTATAACCCATAACCTGTAGGCACCCAGTAGTGACCAAATTACATGAAGCATAGCAGGATGTAGGCAGTATGCTTTTTTTCTTTTTGCCTGGTTTCTTCTCTGTCATGAAACTTTACTTATTGGCACTACTGTAAGTTGTCCAGAAATTCACAATTATTTATTCATATTTAATCATAAGCATCCAAGTCTTATAAGATCCTTTCTTCTTAGAAAGTGTGTAACAGAGATTTCTATTATTTTGATTGATTTTACAAGTCTCAGAGAAAAAACTACAGCTACAGAAGTCTAAGTTGAAGTTCCACTCATTGAAGAAGTAAACAGAAGGAATGGCATGGAAGGAACCAAGGGACAGAGAGGAGGAAGGAGCTCCTGCAGTACCAGAGATAAAGAGCAGAGACCAAGGAAGCAGGGTCTACACATAGCTGCAGTGGTGCTGCTGTAGTGCTTAATGAAGTTGCTACCAACACCAATTTAAAGAGCTTCTCCCATTATTGTAGATACGCCACCTCCCCAAGAGGCAGTAGTTGTGTTGATGGGAGAAGCCCTCCTGTCAACATAGCGCTGTCTACAGCAGGGGTTAGGTCTGTATAATTGCGTTGCTCAGGGGTGTGGATGTTTCTGCAATCCATTTTGTCACAGAATCCTAAGAGAAGCTAGTCTGCCCCAGTCATACGGATTGTGATTTTGGCTCCTTCCATTCCATTGTCAATGTATTAGCCCTATCTCAACTTCTTCTGCTTTGTTCAAGTACAGAACTGTTTAACCTTTGAGACCACCCTTAAAAAAAGAGTTCCATTTGCTCCTGCTAGCATCTGAACCTCCCTCCCTCATACACAATGTCAACACCATTTTCCCCAGGGACTTTTTTTTAAACACTTTTATTTGGCTGTTGTTATGGCTAAAAAGGAACTCTATCAGGTATGTAGATGTATGACCCCAAAAAACTGCTAGCAACGAGTGAAATGGAAAAGAAATCAAAATTGAAACAGTGTCCCATCATCCACACTTCTAAAGGGAAACCAAACAGATTTCCAAAGTTGGCCAGAATGGCTCAAGTACTTATCTTTCTTCCAACAGTGCAGATCAAATGACTCATTCCACAAAGATACACAGTCCAAACACTATCTATGCATGAGTGTGTGTAAGTGCTGCATACGGCACACATCACCTAAGTTCACTTGTCTGGCAATAATCAATGAAGGTAACTTACACTAGTCTTTTGTCAGGCTTTAATAGCTTATTGGAGAATTCACTGATGATTAATAGAAAGCTTAAATTGGGAGGCAGGCATTTCCCTTCCACTCCAGCAGCTCCTTGAAAGGCAAATTCAATTCCTTCTCTATTAGAGGGAAAAATATAAGAGGGACAAGGCAATTTAAAAGAGAAAACAAAGAAAAGCAATGTCCCAGGGCAATATATGGTTATATGGCACATACTTGTGTATCATGGCTACTGATTCTCTGGATTTCACCTGATCCCAGCCAAATGTTAGTGAAAAGCGACGAGCAAGTTCTTTTATGTTCGTTAAAGACAAATCCATGTTGTTGGTACTCCCCTGGGTTTCGATATGTTTCTGAAACAGCTACAAAACCACAAACATCAACATGTCATCTTCCAGGAAACAAAAGCACAAGGAGAACACACTCAGCCATACAACAGTTGCCTCGTGTAGAAAGAAGCCTTTCAAAGGAAACCAACAAGTGTAAAACAAATTCTTTTGTTGAAGAATCACACTCATTTAGAACAAACTTACAAGGAGAGAACACTGCATGGGGAAATCTCTGCAAAAGGATACCATTCTGCTTAGCAGGTAGGACCACATTAACACATAGCCTTCCATGCATAGGGCTCTAATCCTGCAAGGTGTTGAGTGTCCTCAGCTCCCACTGAGGTCAGTGTATCTGACCAGAGAGGTCACTCCAACCCTTCAGGTTACAGAAAATCAGAGCATGGATACATGGCTGCTAGATTTGCCAGAGAAGCAGCAACACTTGCCCACATAGCTGGGGCCAGGACTGAGCCCAAAGAGAGCCACAGACTTTATTGCTAAGTTTTTCCTACTAGAACATGTAGATAGTTTGTTCCCTTCGACCTGTGAAGTTTGAAGGTCTACAAAAGACCAGCCTGGGCCAGTTATCCGTGTGATATGTAACACAGGCTTTCTGACTATATGAGCAGAATATATGTGGCCAAATGCTGCTTACCCTAACTTATCTCATATTTCAAGGGTTAGGTCATGAATCTAAGTTCCTGGTGAAGGGTGTGAAGTCAGCAGAGCTCACGTATCAATCACTCTAGGAGGACTCTGTTCTGCAAATGAGAGTATGGCATGGATGCTGGGAAAACAGATGTCCATGAAGAAACCAGGCTAGAGTAGTTGCTAAAACAGATTATCAGATGCAATACTGCTATAGCTATAGCAAAGTTGGTGTCACCAGAAGAACAGTGAGCTTCATCAGCTGTGTCCAATTCCTTAAATAAAAATGTAATTTAAATTCTCTACTCAGGCACAGAAACAATTGGGGCCTGACCCCAGAAGGCACTGAACACCTCAGGAGAAATAGCAACCACCCTCAGTTTCAGTGGGAGTTGGGTCTGCTCAGCTCCATGTAGGAAGAGACCCTTAATCTGTGTCTTGCAACACAAGACACATGCCATATTCCATGAATATTAACGATCCTAAAAGCTCAGGGGGTTGGCAAAAAATAATTACATTTTTACTCTGAGGCCAAAGAAAGTGCTTTGACAATGAAAAACACTTACATGAATTCAAGAAAGTGACTTTTTGGCTCCATATTTACAGTAGTTTGAGTAACTATGACAAGGTGTATAAAACTTATAGTGTGGGGATGGCTTTAATCACAATCCCCTTGCTTTTGCACTACTCTTACCTGCTGCAGGCAGAGGATCAATGTCTTGGCACTCTGAATTTTGTTGTTCTGTCTCGTCCTGCTCAGAGTTTCTTTAATTATGTCTCCAAAATCATTGTAGGTCTATTAGTTACAACAAAACACAACAGGAAGGTTGACAGCACGGTGAATACATAATACATGTGGGGTACACTCCCGATACAGAGAGGATGCTAAGAAAAACTGAAAAATTCATAAAATATTCCAGCTTCTAGATATCTTGCTAAAGGGAACTTTTTTTACTAATGTTTTCATATGAAAAATAGGGATAATTTTATTTATTCTCCATTGTAAAGTACCGTGAGATCTATGGATGAAAAGTATTATAAAATAGTTGGTATTATTGCGACAAGAGGACTGAATCACTTAGTGAGTTGGAAATAGAATATGGAGCTTTTCACGCCTAAGTCACTAAATCATATCTGGCCTTGGCCATGTGAAGACCAAGTATCATCAGCAGCGGATGGCTGTTGAAACCATTCTCATTTCACTCAAATCTTGAGCGAGCCTAGTGACCACGTGCCCGAGTCACAAATGGTACCTTTCTGGCAGTCTGTATAGAAACCAAAGAGTTAATGAGCAGGGAACTAAATTACCCTCTCACCTAGTCACCATTCATTCTACTTGGAGGTACATTAGCAGAGCAGTGGGAGAAGCTTGCACTGCTAATGTTCATTTCTGAAACCATTTTGTGAGGGAACAGATGACTCTGGCCACTGCAGCTGTTAATCCATCACCTTCCACAAGCGCTAGAGTCACTTTAAAGGTGTAAATGCATTTTGAAAGCTAAGTGTTACCTTCATATAGTGCTTATAGATCTCAGCAGCTGCAGACATCTCCACCACAGTAAACACAATTAACTTGCAATAGACTGCAAGAAGACTCCGCCTCCTGTGCAAATCATTCAGTTTGTAGCCCTCCTTTTTCCTCTCTTCTTCTTCTGTCAAGTCTAGGGAAATAAGCATGCTAAGGCTTTGTTCTAATATTTTACTCAATCTATTTTATTTTTAAGACCAACTTTAATCCAAATAACATAAACTCAGATGTTCAGTCAACTCTCTAAGTAACAGACTCGCAGTTCGCTTGTGAGCATTTCTTTCCTTATCAGAGAACATAGGTTAATTTCCATTTCAAAAGTTCACAGCTTACGACAGTAAACTCCTCATTTGCATATCCTATTCTGATGTTGGTAAGGATTTCACATTTCTAGCAGTCAGAATCTCCTTGTAAGATCCTGGCTATAGCTGTGGGACAGGACCAAACTACAGAAGCACTGAACAAGAACCAAACACATCTGACAGAAAAAGACCAATGCACCATATCCACATCTTTTCCTTAAAAAAAATCAATGCCAGTGGGCCAGCACTCATTCAAGAGTAACTCTACAAAAATAAACCAGTATGCACACCCTGTGAGAGAAGAATTCAGCTGCAAGTTTTCAAGTGGTTTTCAACAACAGCGAAGGAAAAAAAGGTTCTAAAGATAACTGTGAACGTAAAGCATTTAGAAAATGGTTAGTTCCCAAGTGGATGACATCTGCTTAGATTGTAAACTCTCTGAGGCAGGTCTTTTTATTCTGTGTGTGCACGGTGCCTAGCACAATAGGATTCTGGTCCATAACTGGGGCTCCCAGGTGTTCCTTAATACAATAACAAATTTGGGAACCCAATTGCTTTTACCGTTTGCCAGTCTGGTTGCTGGAGGTGCTTGGCGAAGAGTTACCTACAGAGGGAAAGCATGGGAAGGTAGACTCTTGCCTCGAGTGAATTCTGCCCCCTCACTGCGGAAAGCTTCCCTGATCTCTGGCCTAGGAGTCCCACGTGACCTGTTTCTGGCTCTCAAACCCAGCCTCTGGCCTAGGAACTAATGAGAAGTGGATAGGTTAACCAGGAGTAAAGGACTGTCAGGGTCAGAACTGACATGGAGCAGTTGCCAGATAGCACAGACAGATGGGCCCATGGGAGAGAAAAGACAAGGAATCACTCCTGGATGAAGTTTGTGAAGTTTATTGTAGGGGAGAGAGTAAGATAGTGAGTTTGGACCCTTTGTTGGGAGGACTGAGGAATTGAACATATGTTTCTCCTGGTGTTCAGTTCCTCAGAGCAAGTTGCTGGATGAGTATCACAGAAACGCAGGGCTTGAAGGGGCCTCAAAAGATCAGCTAGTCCAGCCCACTGGACTGAGGCAGGTGCAAGTAAACCCTAGACCTTCCCTGATAGGTGTTTGTCCAATCTGTTCTTAAAAACAGAGATTCCACAGCCTCCCTTGGAAGCCTATTGCAGTGCTTAACTACCCTTACGTTTAGGAAGATTTTCCTATTATCTAAGCTAAATCTCCCTTGCTGCAGATTAAGCCAATTACTTCTTATCCTACCTTCAGTGGCCGTGGATAACAGCTGATCACAGTCCTCATTATAACAACCCTTAACATACCTGAAGACTGTTATCAGGTGCCCCCTCAGTCTTCTTTTCTCAAGACTAGCCATGCCCAGTTTTTTCAACCTTTCCTCATAGGTCAGGTTTTCTAAATCTCTTATCATTTTTGTTGCTCTCCTCTGGATTCTCTCCAATTTGTCCACACCTTTCTTAAAATGTGGTGTCCAAAGCTGGACAAAGTATTCCAGCTGAGGCCTCACCAGTGCTGGGTGGAGCAGGCGTTACCGCCTGTGTCTTACATAACAACACTCCTGCTAATACCCTGGGAATGATGTCTTTTTCACAACTCTATCACACCGTTGACTCCAACTCAATTTGTGATCCGCCATCATCAGTGACCAGGATGTGGGTGGCCATGCCCAGGGGCCTGACTTCTAGTGGTCAGAGTAGGTGTTGGCCTCCAGGGTCTGAAGTCAGAAGCCATAGGTAAGAAAGCAGATCAAAGGGGTTAGAATAAGACAAGGCTGGGTCCAAAGCAGGAGCAGGGCTGGAATAAGGTTGGGAACAAGGCGGGAGCCAGAGCTATCGTAGCCACAGGCAAATGATTTGAGCAGCTGCTTAAGAGCTGGTCAGCTGACCCTTCCAACTAATCAGGTGGTTGTTGTAACAGACTTTTCTAAAGCCTGTAATGTATGTGTGCCCCGAGGTCATTTTTGAGTAAACTGCATACCAACATAGAGAATGCTCAGGCAACAGAGACAGTTATTACCCAAACCAAGCTGTTCCCGAAAGTTTGGCTATCTGAAATGGAAGCTTGTCAGCAGACCTGTTGACCGTTAAGAAACAGAATCTGCTGAATCAGAGAATCTGCCCAGCAACAGCAAGTCACTCCAAGGCGTGTAACTTGCTACAGGGGGCCAAAAGCCCCCTCACACGCGTGGGACTTGCTGGTTGGACAGTAGCCAAAACGTCACAATTGGTTTAAGCAAGCAATATGCTGGGGTAGGGACATATATAAGGTTGTCAGGAGAGAGGCAAATTGAACGAGCCACGCATCACAAGGGGTGCACCAGAATTGCACCGCAAAGACGGCCTGATCAACCATCATTGCCTCTCCCCAGCTCGCTGCTCAAGAAAGTATAGGGCATTAGAGCTGGTAACCTGGGTGTGAATGCGATAAGAGGGTCCACCTGGAGGAAAACGAGTAACCTGGGTGTGAATGCAACAGAGGTTCCACCTAGATGAAAACCCGGGAATGTAACATAAAGAGTAAGGAAATTTGGCCATAAACTTTTATTGTTTTTGTTGCAACGGAGTTCATCCGTGTGGTAAGTATTAATCAAATGTTGTTTAGTTGTAAGTAAGCCTTTAAGTATATGTTTAGAGTATTTGTGTGAGTATGATTAGTCATTTGTTTTAAATGTTAAGTTTTGAGTTTGAAGAGTTGTAAAAGAATAAGGGGAGACAACTTGTGATAGAGAGAAAACCCCCAATAAATAGTGGATTTGAATTGAACAGAGAACGTGTGTCATTGAATGATGAATGATAAATTTATGAGCCGTTAACCAAGTCTTGGACTAAGACAGGTTTCAGCTGCTCTCATCCGTCCACAAGTTGGTCGGGTGAATAGCAAGGGGGGCCTGTCTGAACCTAGCGACTCAACGGACAGGTGGAGTGACTGCAGCCACAAGGCCCCTTCCCTAACTCACGAGCCTTTGTAGCTCCGTTGCTCAATAGAGCTCCTGCGACTTCAAAGGATTCCCTCTGTGTCTGTCTGTCTGCCTTTCCTCTTCCCTCCTGCTAAATAAGCGTTCCGTTATCGGATTCATTCACCCCATCAGTATACGGGCTGAACAGAAATGGTGCGGACCCCTCCATCAGTCAAACCTGAATAAGCTGTATGACTGTATGTGTAAGTGTGTTTTGAGAAATTAATCCCTTTAGGAAAATCCAACTGTCTCAAGCAAGGGATAAAAAGAAAAAGAAAAAAACCCCAGAGTAAGCCATAACACTGTCACCAGGCTGTAAATGGAAGTGGACCTGATAAGAAATCCTTCCTCCCTCCTTCACCCTCTCTTCTCCAGCCACCCCCCCCTCCCCCGCCATCTGAAACGAGGAATACAAATGAACCAAGACAAGAATTTTTTAACCCCTTGTCACCACAGTGCTGTAGCCAACAAGACAGCCTACAACGACAGGCGCACTGCATTCATTAGGTTGCCCAGAGAATGGCTCTGTTGCAGGCCCCAATTTCTGATCCTGTTCAGCTGCCCAACTGAATTTCATCGTGTTGATTTCAGACCAATTCTCCAGTTGTCAAAGTCATATAGCCGCCTTGATGCCATAAAGAATTAGCAGCATCTTTTCCAAATCATTCACAACAAAACCTAATTTTTGCATTACTATTCTGAATCTGTTTGAAAATGATAGACAATCAATTAGCGATATCTCCTTTGGTAAAGCCACAGCAGTACAAATCAGTGTATACTGAGTCATCCATTTTGTTTGTATTCGTTTGCCATGTAAAGAAATTAGCAGCCCTCCCATCTGACAATGTCGAAGGCTGCAGATGAATGGGACCAGCAAATGTTACTTGACTTTCTTGCTGCTTATGGTGGCTGACCTTTGATTTCTTCTTCCTCCTCCCTGAAAACATGATCCTGGATAAACAAGAGCATTTTTGACTGAAGGGATGTGCTGGGAATATACTGAAGAAATCCTACAGCTTTGTCATCACTTGACCCTTGGTGACTCAAAATCATCAGCAAATCACAGAGTACCACGAAGGCCTGTAACATACAAACATGGCAAACAAGGATTTAGGAATTTGGACAAAAGTGGCCAACAATGGTATTTTTTCATCTCCATTATCAACTATTATTCCTGTGAGACCCAAACTCTGCCTTTGGGCCTAGTCCTCAGGGGGAGGAGTACCCAGAGCTCAGCCCCTCTGGAGATCAGACCCTATGAGAGCTGCATGTTCAATCCCCACCCCTATCTGCTGAAGATTTGCAAACTCGTATAAAGAAACTCTTCTGAGAAGTCTGGGAAGCAGAGCACTGTGTCCCTGATTTTCCATTTCTGCAGTTACATTCCCAGCAAGGAAACCCATTTTTTCAGGCATTCATAAACAAACGAGAGCAGTAAATTCACTGACACCAAGCATGTGCAGTAATTATTAGAAGGAGAACTGCAAAGGCAAATACACAAATTTAATTTACTTCAATAATATGTGCTGAAGGTGCACTGTCAACTACACAAATTAGAAGGCGCATTCAGCACATCAGCAACAAAAAGAGCAACCTTTTGCTTCCTCCCTTACGCCCCCTTTTAAGTTTCCTTGAGTCACAGATTGCCAACCCTCCAACCCAGCACACACCAAACTGTGACTTCAGTTTATTAGAATCATACGAATACTTTTAGCCTTCAAATCACTTGGCAAACATTAGTCAGTCCATCCCAACATCACCTCATCGTGGTAAGTTTTGTTATCTGTGCTTTTACAGATGGAAAGGCTGAGGCAGTCAATGGCAGAACTGGGATAGAACTCAGGAGTTCCTAGCATCCGGTCCTGTGCTCAAAGCTCCAGACTTCACCTCTTCTCTCCTCAGTGCCAGAGACCAACACTGAAGGCAACCCAGAAGCAGGGAAAGTTGTGAGGGCGAGGGGGAAGTTATTACATGGTGCATTTTAGTAGTTTTATTCACCCTTTACATGTCCAATTTAAGAACACTTTGCAAACTCCTACAATATACTTTATTAACAAAGAGCTGGCTACATGCAGCATAAGATTTTACTAGTAGCAGCATGTAGCACAAGCTATTGTTGAGGAGAAAAAATCTCTTCCTGTTTGCATTTTCAGTTCAGTTTTAATTAACACTCAATTCAGCCCCAGTCCTGCAACCAGATCCATGCCGACGTGCTCCTGTGCTTGTGCAGGGCACCAGGGTAGCTCAGTGCTCACGTTAACAAGGACACCACTTGTTTTAAAATTAGACATTCAAAAAGAAATATAAAAGAAGAAAAGGATTTAAAGGAGGAGTAAACAAAACACATCATTAAACAAACTAGCCATCAGAGAACCACTGACCTTTTCACTTAAATCTGTATCTTTATGGCTGAGGTAGCATGCACAAATCTGGCAAAAAAATTTCATTTCTCTGTTCAATGCCAAAACAGTCTCCTGAAAATGTATGGAGAAAAAACAAAAATTAGAGAAATGATGGGCATGGACATCTAGCCAAGAACAGGAATACCAGCAAGACATATGCATCTATTGAATCAGTCCCTAAATAGTCACCGCCTTTCTATCACTTCTGAAACATCAAAAACAAAAGATGCTAGTTCCATGTCAGTATCTCATTCTGTATACAGGGGTACAAAAGAGGAAGAGGACAGACTGAAGAAAGAAGCAAAACTTAAATGCAGTCAGAAATTTTTAGATAGAGAAACTACACAGTTATTTTTATTTGCATGTGCATCAAAGTGTAAGAGGATTCTCATTTTTGTAATTTAAAACTAAAATACCCCATGAAGTGCTTAGCGTGCTTTTGGTGCGGTGTAATATCAATTTAGAAGTAATTATTATAGCAGAAAACTGATGGAATTCCAAAGGTTTTCACTGAATATCGTATTTTCACTGTTTTGTTTTGAAAATCCATTTAGCAAGCAATCCTGGTCTCCACCATATGCCAGGATTCAGAAACACAGAACTTTGCACTGAACACACAGATGAGCACTTGTTTAACTTAATTATGCCCTTACAGAGATTTTTAAAAGTCTCCACTTTTCCAATATTAAAGACAAAGGACAGATAAATGCCTAATCCTAATTGAATTTCTCCAAGGAAAAATTCATAGCACCATTCTGGGAAAGCTTGTCTCCTCCAGCCATCGAAGGACAGCAAGTGAATTTAAACCTTTAAAGTACAACACTTGGGATTCAGAATTATTTGCACTGGCTAACCTTGGAAGAAGACCTCTCCACAACGGAACATAGCTGCCATAACAGAGCAAAGTAGGTGCATTGTAGAGCTGGTAAGATCATCTGGAAATAAAAATACATACCTTTTAATAACATGAAAGACTTTGTAGTGAAAGCTCAGTACAAAACAAAGAATAAACACCTCATACACCGTAGGCTTCTTATTCTAGTATTTCTGCAGTATGAGACATGTAGATCCCAAAACCAGATTCACTAGGTTTACATGCAACTAAGCATGACTTCCTCAGAAACGTTGACACTAGATTAAGCCCTTGTTTCAGTAAATCACTTATGTCTCAGTGACTTCAATGCAGACAAAGTACATGCTCAAGTGTTTTGCTAACTGGCACTAGGTATGCATGGCCAGTGAGGCTATCAGCTTGCAAAGCTGGGCAGTATTTCTACCTCCAGCACAGTGTTAAAACTGAACAGAGAACTTGAGGTTTGTAGCTTAGACAATAGCTAAAGGCAAATTGGTGTCACTAAAATTCCTTTGGCAAGTAACAGGTCTGAAATATTTTCATTTCTGGTTAAATTCAATCCGTGAATGACAAGCAAATCTCTGAATTATTTGTACTCTGTTCAGAGTGACATTGCACAATTGAGAAAGAGAAGCCCTAATATTCTAAGCAAAGGACTAATCCAGACTCAGAAAATGCCCCTCCTCCCCAGCATAGCCTTGGGTACATTTTGCACTAAATTCATCCACATCCTAATTCCACTGACTTCAACAGGGTGACACCAGAGATAAACTTGGCTCTCTGGATCTCAGTTTCCCAAGCTGTGCAATGGGAATAACATTCATCTCCCTTACAAGATGCTGGTGTAAGGTTTAGTTAATGTTTGTAAAGTACTCTGCCTGGGAGAAATGCTTTATTAGTGCTAAGTATCATTCATTTACCTGAACAGGTAAACTCCCATACTCCATCTCAAAAACCAGCAGCTTTGAAGTCTTCCCATAGAGATTCCATTTGGTGAGATTGTGAGCACTGCCAGTCAAAAAAGAAATGTAATACTGGGCTATGATCATCATAAAGAGAAGAGATAAAAGCTACTGTTTCTAATAGTCCCATTTCTCCCCACATGCAACCTGTTCCTAAAGCAATAATCACAGCTACCAAAGAGATTATGCTTTTATTTGGGGAAGAAAGGCTAATGACTTTCACAGTAATACTTAGATTTATTAGGGAAACTAAGAAAAATCTAACGTACAAGTAGAACAAGCAAAATGTATATTCTTTTTGCCAGCATTTAATGGATACCAATGACTTTCAGCGAAAACTAACTGACAAACACTGAACAAAAAATTAGTTTTCATTTGCTGGATCCTTTTGTTCCCTATGATCCATATAATTAATCTGGACATAAATGGCCTCCATCTATGCTGACTCTATGTGGGTAGGTAAAGCACAAGGATCTCTCTATAGTTTGATGACAAATGTTAAAGCTGGCCATGATTTTTTTTTCCTTTAGAGTGAAACCTGCTAAGAGATGCATGAAATTCTCCAGTATAAAGAAGTTCTCGTTATAGACAGAAAAAGGGAAATACAGGTTTAGTACAGCAAAATATTAATTATAGCCTACTGTTTCAGCAGTTATCACAGTCTTGCTACAACAATGCAACTTATCACACACTCCTACTGCAACAATGCAACTTGCGTGAATCAAAGCAATGGGAATATGGAGAAGGAAACTGAAATTCTACACTTTCTCCACACAAACTAGGAATGCTCTTTCCAAACACTCACAATTCCCAAAAGAGATCTCAGGCTTCATGCCTTAAATGTATGAGAGCTCGTTTTGAAGCAACGGGGGAATCTGAGCAATGGGAGATGAAGGGAAAGCTACTCCTAGCCCCTGGCTCGGTTCTACCACACTGAGCAGTATCTTATTTGGTGAGGAGTCTCAATGAAGTCATTGGTAAGGTCCGACTCAAGGTGAGTAAGGATTGCAAAACTGGGATATTAGTGAGCAAGCAAGAGCGCTCTCCACTATAGGAGAGTAAGGCTTCAGACACTTGCTCTTTGAGAGATTGAGAACTGACAAATTAATGTATTGTTAACAAGTTACCGTATTGTGCCTGCTGTCAAACATAGTGCTCTTACTGCCTTCTCTACTGGCTGATTGTCAGTCTCAATACTAGAACATGGAACAGCCCCAAGAAAGGGCCTACATGTAGACAGTGGTACCCTGACTCCATAAGCACTCTTTGTACAGACCTCCGATTGACTTCATTACTGCCACTCAAGCCCTACTATTAATTTCAAAAAGAATTCTATGCACAGAGAGCCTGTCAACATTTAGGAGAGTCTAAAAACTAACAGGAAAAAGTACTTATGATAAAAGGAATTCCACCTGACCATTTTATGCATAAACATCGCATCTACTGACTATTTTTTTTTTTTGAAAGCTTGATTAGCCAACCAACCAACAGCAATTCCTGCTTTATCGCAGTTCGGGGAGGTTGCAGGTGCTAACGGATGGGAGAGGAAGTTAGTAATCATATAAACAAACATCTCACTTATGAAAAGCTGCTATTCTTCTCAAAGTGGAGTATATTTGGCAAATTCCTTCTTCATCTGTGAAAAGACCTTCTCCCTAAATCACATGAGTTAGGAAAGAAAAAAGAGTAAACGGGGGTGTTGTGGGGCAGCTGCTAGCTCCTCTACTCACCACAGCCTTAAATGAGACATTGTCCCAGTTTTGGGTACCATTTGCCCCTTGGCTATGTTCCCTAGACCCTTCCCTAAGATGAAGAATAATGTACATGGGCTGGAAAGACATTATATATCTGGGAAACGCTATGCTACTATCTTGCATTAGAACATCTCGTAATTTAACAACCCACAGCTGCCTGCCTCTCTACACTCTAATGTACTGGTAATAAAAAACTACAAAGGCATCTAATGCAGACATTCTCACGTTGTGGTATGTGGATGGACCATTGTTTGACCCATCAAACTAGTTGTCTGCAGAGAGCTGGCCGATCCCATGGTGCTGGCTCTCCTTGTTTTCAGCTGCCAAGTCACAAAGACAGTTAAGCATACATTAAATACTTTCCTAAGATTACTTTCCCATATATGCAATTGCTAAACTTTCCACAAGGATGCAACACAATTGCAAATGGCAAGGGAGGTATTCCTTCCTCTCAAGAATTAGAAGAGGGGGTTCCATTAGACAACCTTCTTATTTAGCTGCAGTCCACACTACAAAAGTGTGGACCCCGCTCTACCTCTTATAACCTTGTTTCTAATTTTAAACAAAATATTCACACATTGGTGTAGATGTCTATTTAAACTACCAAAATAAATCCAATGTGGTTTTTTTTTCCCTTGACACTTTCACAGTATCCCAGCACCCGATAAAAAAACCCACTTGTTTGAACTCCCATACTATGGCATGACACCTGTTTGCGATGGCACAGTTAATCATCTACATGCTCCTGTTGTTGAAATCAGCCAGCAAGCTATTCATATCTCCCCCGGCTGTTTCTGTTTTTGAGAACTAATGAAAAACTCAGAGAGACTCAGCAATCCTCCTGCCAACAAGTAAAAGCCACTTTCAAGACACAAAAGCTACTTTAATCTGATCTAATAGTACCTACGGAATTATCTTTAAAAAAAACCACAACCACTGCCAAGTTATAAAGGACTTTTTGCTTACTGCCACTATGTAAAAATGTAGAGTTTTACCTCCCCTAAAATAGCGTATATCTCACAGAGCCACCTAATGCTTCCCATTAGATCTTACATGGGCATTTTCAAATAGCAACCTGAACCCTCTGTAGACCAGGGCTAGAATATCCAGTGGGGCGCGCTCTAAGAATCTGCATGATAGTGCATGCCCAGAAACCCATTCCCTAGTGCCAGAGACGATACCATCCATTCTCTGCCCTTTCTTCCTGCCAGAACACAATTTTCACTCCTTTAAAATGTAAACAGACAGCCATTTCAGAGCATTCAGATTGCCTCTGTCAGCTTTGGTCTCCCCAGGCAAAGAAAACAGTGTATTACCCAGTCTGCCCATCTCTCCCTTGGATTTATTTCATTTCAATCCTGAAATGTTCCAGGTATTTCTACATCCAGTCGCACGCACCTCATGCCAAGAGACATCCAGCAGCTCATTAAGTTTGTCCACCAACTCATCTATCAGCTGAGTTCTGGCAAAATCCGCTCTCCTGTGGATGGCCACTTCTTCATTGCAGAGGATATAATATGCTCTGGAGCAAGCCTCGAGGACACCCATGTCAGAGTGTTCAGCTACAATGCCTTTAACCACTTTCAGCAAAGCATCCAAGTGCTGCAAGTGATCATGATGATAAAGTCAAGCTTATGCTTATTTATGTTTATGCCTTTTTACTTCATACAACTAAAAACAAAATAAATGCAAGTGTGGTAAGGACAGCAGGGGTTACAGGACAAGATTCTGTTTGCTGCCCTAAGTCTCTGAATGGCTTCTTTTTACTGTCATATAAGAACATACTGCATCAGACCAATGGTCCACCTCGCCTAGTTTCCTGTCTTCCAACAGCAGCCGGTATCAGACGCTTCAGAGGGAATGAACAGAACAGAGCAATTATTTAGCAATCCATCCCTATTATTCAGTCCCAGCTTCTGGTAGTCAAAAGTTTAGGGACACCCAGAGCATCGGGTTGCATCCCTGACAATCTTGGCTAATAGCTGTTGATGGACCTATCCTCCAGGAACTTACCTAATTCTTTTTTTAAACCAGTTATACTTTCTGCTTTCACAACATCCCCTGGCAACAAGTTCCACAGGTTGACTGTGTGTTATATGAAGAACTTCCTTATGTTTGTTTCAAATCTGCTGCTTATTAATTTCATCAATTGACCCTTGGTTCTTGTGTTATGTGAAGGTGTAAATAACACTCCCTATTCACTTTCTCTATACCAGTCAAGATTTTATAGTCCTTTATTATATCGCCCTTCTTCCCACCCAGTCGTCTCTTTTCTAAGCTAAACAGTCCCCGTTTTTTAATCTCTCCTCATATGGAAGCTGTTTCAATCATTTTTGTTGCACTTCTTTATGCATCTCCTAATTCTAATATATTTATAGATGGGTGACCAGAACTGCACATAGTACTAAAGAGGAAGGCATTCCATGGATTTATATAGCGACATTACGTTATTTTCTGTCTTATCCCTTTTCTAAAGCTTCCTAACATTGTTAGCCTTTTTTTGACTGCTGCTGCACACTGAGCAGATGTTTGCAGAGGACTATCCACAATGACTCCAAGATCTCTTTCTTGAGTGGCAATAGCTAATTTAGATCCTGTCATTTTGTATTTATAGTTGTATACCTTAAAATCTTCCTAAAGCCTTAATTACGTATTTCAGTCCCAAGTCTAGCAATACACATGACTCTAAATAAGGATAATAGTAGAAGAGACTGAGGAGGAAGAGGAAAGAGAAAAAAAGGCCCTCTAGACACAAGGCTGCCTGCTGCAGTAACAAAGATGAAGCATATTTTAGAGCTCCAATCACTCTGTTATGGGCTTATTCCCTGAGTGGGAAACTGACAGTCCTGTTTGTCACAGAAATAGAAACAGATAACAGCACATTTCTGCCATATTGCTACTGCTTTAACTCATCTCAGCTAACTTTTCTGTGCTGGAAGTATCCGAGGATGTGATTTCTCCCTTGCCTTGTTATGGTTATTTACAGGGGGTTAATTTGAGCAATCCACTCCACTTACATATGGACTTTGCTATTTCAAGGATCTCATCCTTCCATTCCTGAATTCCCCTCCTCCACATGCAGATATACTATTCCCATTCTTCTCTTGCAGTTACTACCCTCCCTCAGCAGCTGATAAGGGAGACTGTCTCCAATGAGAATGCAGCCTCATTATGCAGTAAGCTGCTGGGAGATGCCAACTTGGATACATGTTGTAACTCCCCCTCCTCTCCAACCAACAAGAGGTCAAGAAGCAAAAAGTATTAGTTTATTCCCAAAGCTGGGCCTCCTGCACAAAGCCATAAATCATTATCCACCAGGGCCTCAGGCCAACCTTGGGTATACCCATACAGACAAATGTTCAAGCATTTCCTTGGTGGCCAGAGTTCAAATATGAGGGGTATCAACAGGGTCTAAGTATTTCTTCATGTCCTGACAGTCTCCTGGCTGTAACAAGGTCTTACTACACCCTGTAAATTGTCTCATAAATGTGTTATATTCCACACACACACCCAACTGCCCCAATTCCTATTCACCTTCTCCAGACGTCCAGCACTGGAAACACCTAAATCATAATACTGGGGAATTTGCAGGAGGTTCGCCACTTTTTCTGCATCTGCTGAATACTGCAGAGGAAAATAGGATATGAGTGCACTGCAGGAATTGTAATGAAATATTTAACATGTGCTCATGAAACAGCTGCTAGTTACCTTTGCCAAGAGCTGAGGAAGCACCACAATAAAGTGCTCAGTAATTTTGGTACAATCCTCCAATTGTATTTTCTTCTCTTTCGCTGACAGGATCTACAGACAAAACGTTCTGTTTCAATTATAAAATACTCTTGGAGTTGACTGGAATTTTACACTTACCCCAAGGTTAACCTTGCATATCAATATACCGTGAACTAACACAAACCACCAGGCTGAGGTAAAGATTTTATCCCCCAGAATGGAACTCCCCACTCTCTTTAAAACAAAACAAAACACTTGAGTTAGTGGTGAACAAACAGAGAGCTGTTTGGATGTAGGCTGCTTTATAACTACATCTAGTGATGGATAAAATGGTTATTGTGTGTCGTTAACATGCTTCCACTGAGCTGAACTTCCTCTGAAAGCTCGTCTCATTCAATATCCACTGATAATAAGATGTTTTGTCTGGAGGTCAAAAGGCATTGTGCTTGTCTTGTAAAAACAATGCTGTTCTCTTTCTGCCTATGTACCTCTGGCTGGGAAAGTGCTTTGGGTAGAGCACGTAAGGAGGACAAATTTGATTGCAATACAATAAATGTATTAAAATAAAATCCACTGACCTTCTTGGCTGCTCCTCTGCCCACAGGAGGGTGACCTTCAGCTGCTTCTTGAACAGTCACTAAGATTATTTCAATGAGGGCACTTTCCTGGGCATCACTCAATGCTGTAAGCAAATCATCGACCCTTCAGTAGCTCACAAAACAAAAGTGTGGCCAAGGAGAAAAGTCTACTCATTCTTCAAAACAACTTTGAGGGGGGCAGGCAGAGAGAGAAACAGAGTGGCTAAAAATTGTTGAACGTTTGCGAAATCAAACCTGAATGTGAATTGAAATTATTGTCTATGATATACAGTATAAAAAGCAACTATTTATTCTATGGCCCCTTTGGGAATTAGGTACTTACATGCCTAGCAGCATTTTTAGGTGCCTAAAAATATCTTTAAAAATCTGGGCCTACATGCTTTGATCCCACAACAAAGAACTGCCTCTAGTTCTGCCACAATAAACACTGCTCAAGAGATTTTTTTATATAAAACTTAAACCCTCTAAAATATTTGATTTATGAAAGTGACATTAAATTCAACACATCATCTTCATTTTCAGTGGTGAACATTAGCTCCACAGTACTGTTCAATGAGATCAGTACATTTAGGTTCCTTAGCTCAATCACAAAAAAAGTAAACCCAGTATGCCCCTTGAAATGTAAAAAGTAGATTATGATTTCTGACTACAAAGGAATCTTCTTCTGACCTTATAGTGAAGTTATTCTTTGTGAGTCACTACAACCACAGCTACAATACACACACTGTGATTCACAGAAACTATCTGGAATTTTTAATTTACTTGAGAATAAAATGAATTTTTCTGAGTTTATTGTAAGTGGATTCCACTGTATTTGCCAAATAAAGCAACAGGTTCAGTGTCAAAGAACTGAAGTTTCCCCAGAAGTTAATGGGCTAAATTCAGACCTGTTGTGTAAGGGAGTGAAATTCCAATGAAATTTCATCCTCTTCCATCGGACCCGAGGCTCATCATCTTCTGGGGAAACTCTGGCTCAATGATACTAAACCTGTGACCCTAGAACCACGAAAAGCTCCTCAGGACCCTATATGTGGCTCTTCTGCAATCTAGGGATTGGACTGGTGATTCTCTCATCCAGCAAGTAGAAAGCCATTCAACAGAGTTTTCCCAAAGCTGCTTGACACACCTGACTGTTGAGGAGGAAATAGTGCGTAACATCACTGGGGCCACTAGAATCCCTTCTTAGCCCTCTGAGTAGCCGAGAGAGAGAGAAAGAAACATTCTTTCACCCTCTGCTTCCCAGCAGACAGGAAGGAAGGACGGAGAAAAGATAGGAGGGAGGAGTCACTGAGAAGCATAAATATTCATGGCATAACATTGGATAGTGTTTCCACAAGGTTTTCATAGGAATATTGCATCAATATTTGAGGACATTAAGTAATGGCAGGACACTGAGCCAAAACTGTTTTGTGACTCTCTGCAACCAAGAAGCTCTCCAAGTGACCCTGCTACAGTTTAAGATGAAGGAAGTTTCTTCTAGTAAATAAAACAAGAGTAATTTGGGCAACACTAAGGACTCATCTCACCTACTTCTCCTTCTTCAGCATCTTCCAATAAAAGAGTGGTCATGCACTCCCAGTCCTTCAGCAAACTGGCTGCCCAATCCCACAGGCTGTCTACGAGGTATGTGACGTGTTTATGTAACTAGAGATTTAAAAACATAAACCTACAGCATCAAACATTTATGGAAACGTGAATACAGTTTATTATATATTTCCCCTCTTTCTCCATAAAACCGTGTGTGTGTGTGCGTGTGTGCGTGTAAATATATTTCAATGTGTGTGTTTTTTTACTAGACCCAAACTACAAAATAATTCTTCAGTTTGATATATGGGGAACAGCATAAAGGAAAAAGAGTTATTTAAAGGACAGAAGAAAGATTTCCTAAAAAGACTAATCTCCCCTCAGCCATCGTGAATAGTACTTTTTGATTACTGTTGGTAACACCTAAAATGCCCACTCCCTTTTAGGAGCTTGACATGAGTTACACTTTAGTTGCTGTCCCTGGCTGAGCAGTCCTAGTTTTTTCAGAAAGCCAATTCAACATCACCTCTCTGCATCGATACAACTGTAAAATAAGAGTCTTAGTGCAACAGAACACACATGTAGAGTTTTACTTTACTGAAGCTCACCCTGGAGTTGAGAACGTATCATGTTCCAAGATCAACAGCCCTGAGCAGGCAACCAAAAAACCCTTTCAAAAGGAAGTCGTCTCCCCACTCACCTCACTTCTCCCTCCGATTTCCAGCAGCACCTCACTACCAACTCTCAGCCAGCTGCAGTGAATCGGAAAGGCTTCCCCTCATTTCTCTGTCCATCATGTCATTATCTACGTTCTCCTTACCTCACTCTCCAAGAAGAAAGTGATTAATTTTCTCATGTAGCTGGGATGAGCCCCAAACTTCCCTCTTCTTTTGGGTGGGACTTCCTCTTCAGTTCCCTGATAACTAAGCAACCTGCCAACAGAAAAAGAAGTCAGCCCAATTCTCCTGTGTACCTTTAGATTATTCAGTGAAGTACATATTCTGTATAGATTTCAAGCAGCTTGACTTCTTTCTTTTAAAATCTACTAATCCATTCAGTAAACATCAAATTCTACTGTCAGCTGGAGGGGGGAGGCACTAGATTATTTTTAGCTAGAAGTTCTCTCTGTGAAAGCAGGGACTACCTGCAACTATTGATAGTGATTCCTGCCAGTTGTCTGGGCAACATAGATGGATTCCATGACAATGAGTGCACAAAGAATTAGGACACTTATTTATCCTGTAAAAGTATCCACTCCAAACTGATGGTGAATGTACACCGTAATTTAGATGTAACCATAAAAAAGAAATATCCTTCCTATAAAATCTTACTACCCAGCAATATTTCATAATATGGTACATCTAGTCTCTGAAAATTAAGCCAGGCTCAGGGGTATGTCTACACTGCAATGTAAGACCAAGTTTAGTGAGACTCAAGTCAGCTGCCCTGCGTTAGAGAACTCGGGGCTTGAGCATCCCTACTGATTCTTAACCCTGTCTTATGAATTTTCTAGCCCAGGCTTGAACCTGGGAATCAGGAGATCACACTGCAGCATGCAAACCAATCGTATCATAGGCTCCCTATCACCCTCCCAAAATGTTGCCACTCTAGGCCTCTGACCATGGTGCAGTGTAGGAAAACTTTACTGCCCACCCTGCATGTTACAGGAAGTTTGAACAGGCTGCCAGCGCAGCTTGCCAAGCAACACAGAGGAGATCCCTTTTCAAGAAGTTCTCATTTGTGCTTTCATTCCTGTGTCAGAAAACAGGCAGTTTCTGTGAAGCACTGGTTGACATTTCGGTGGCATTTTCTGACCCACCAAAGGTACCTAACAGAGCTTAAGATGGAGCACAAGAAGGCAGAGAAGGTGGAGTACCCAGACATGGCAGACTCACATTGTCTGATGCCACTCACTACTCAGAATAGCAGCTGATGCCCCCTATGTAGACCGGCACTTCTGGCGCAAGCACAGACTGGTTGGATCACATCATCTTGCAGTCCTGGGATGACCAGAGGTGGGTCCAGACCTTTCATATGAAGAAAGCCACATTCCTGGAGCTTTGTGAGCAGCTTGCCCTGACCTTCTACACATATGAGGGCAGAAGCAGGTTGCTATAGTCTGGAAGATGGCTACCCCAGACTGCTACAGGTCTGTTGCCAACCGGTTTGGCGTTGGAAAATTGACCGTAGGTAAAGTGATGGTGGAGGGTTCTGAGGCAATCAGGCACATGGTTTATCCCCAGGTGATACGCATAGAAGATATTCCTGAGGTAATTGCTGGCTTTGAGAGAATGGGGTCGTCAAACTGCACAAGGGCCACTGATGGAACCCATGCCCCCATAGTTTGCCCTCCTCAATAGCAAAGGGTAATTCTCCATTGTTATGCAGGTCCTCATGGAGCACACATTATGAATGTCAATGTAGGCTGCACAGGAAAAGGTCATGATGCCACGGTTTTCTGCCAATCGGGAGCCTACATTCATGGCTGGGACACCAAATTACAAATTACACTGTCATAAATGGTGTTACAGTCCCCACTGTTATTCTAGGGGACTCTGCATACCCCCTTTTGCCTTGTCTTCTAAAACTGTACCTTGATTTCACAGGTCCTAACACAAGACCATTTAATTACACTCAGCAGATGTAGAATGGTTGTTGAATGAACTTTTGGCAGATTGCAATCTCATTGAAGATATCTACAGAACCATTTGGATGCCAGTTTCATCAATGCTGTGCGCATCACTGTGGCTTGCTGTGCTCCTCACAACCTTTGTGAAGCTAGAGATGAGTCATTTCCCCCTGAATGGACCTATGATAGTGAGGGACAGCTGAATTGGTTCCCTCAGTCAAAAAGGACATTTACCACAGATGGAGCTGGATTCACCTGAGCAACAGAAGTCAGGGATTCTCTGTGTTCCCACATTATGGATTTGTATGGCTCAATGGATAGGAGGAATAATACCTATATGAATGTTCTTGTCGGAGGTGGGTGGGGATGGGGTTCAGTGATTCAGTAGTGTTCAGAAGTTGAGGATGAGCAGGGACTTGATTGCCATGCAATGTACTTATCAATAACATGATTTATGAAATGGGGGCAGGAAAGGGATGATTCACAGCACAGATACACGTAAGGAAGTGACTGAAGTGTGGATTGCTGTATCTAACTGTAGCAAGAATCACGTGTTTAGTTGTATTATTTCAGAAACTGATTGTATGAAGAGATGCCGTCATGGGGCAGGCATGCCCATTCCCCGTTTGGGGCAGGTAGGGGTTGCTATAGCCCCACGGCTGTGTGCCCCAATCCCCTTAGCTTCAAGGGGTGCAGCTTAATGGCCAAAGTCAATGTGGCTGTTCTCTCTCTCAGAACTCTATGGCCTAATGGCCAGAGTCAATATGGCTAACGCTTCCCTCTCAGCGGTGTGGCCCACTGGTCAGAGACAGTTTGTTGGCCCTCGTTTGCAGGACAGCAAGGCCTAGTGGCTGGAGTCAATAAAGTGGCCTTTCTTATCAGGGCAGGATGACCTAATGGCTGGAGTCCATAAAGTTACCCACCTCTGTGGGATAAATGACCTATTGGCACATTGGGGATGTGAGGCGCCACCTAGGGCTGTGTGGTACCTAGGGTAGGAGGGCTCGGGTGCTCCCTGCTCCTCCGAGGCCAGCCCAGGCAGTGGCGAGGGTACTAGCCACTGAGTCAGTGGGGATACTCCCAAAACATGCTGACTGGTTCCCCAATTCCCCCACTATAGCAACGTTTAAGTCCTCTGAGCTACTTCCAGCCTGTCTTCTGTGGCAATGATCCACGATATCCTGGGGCCTGCAGCGTCCTCAGCTGGTGCAACTCCTAGCAGCTCGGTCTGTCCTCTGGGTTAATCCAACAGTCTGCAATCTGTCTGGGGCTCTGCGTGCATTAGTTTGGGGTTTGAAGCCTGTTGTAAGGAGAAGGCTGGCAGTCCGCGTCCTTTCTCTTCAGCAGCCCCAGCCCCGACTGAGCTGCTCGGCTCCCTCTTATATCCACTCTCCAGCTGGCGCATGTCCAGCAGGCTCGAGGGGGCATGGCCTCCTCGGCCCACAGGATAGAGATAGCTCTTGAAAAACCAGTTCAGGGCAAGCGTGCCCCATCAAAGCTGTGGTGACAGTAATAAACTTTGTTGATGATATAAAGCTTTATTTGTAAAAGTATTAAAACAGTACAACAGTCACCCACTGCCAGGCAGGCCAGCTGGCATTACACCACCCAAAAGTTACAACAAAGATTTCCAAAACAAAACAAAAAAGTGCATCAAGAAATGCAATCATGACCAAAGCGCAGCCCTACTGCTGCACGTCACGTGTCCTCTCCTCTCCCATTCTCCTTTTCCTTTTTTCCATTTTCCGAATACTTGGTGCCAGCTGGAGGTAACCACCAGCGAGGGGGTCAAGACAGAGGGCTGCATGGTGTTTAGTTGCTCTGCCCAGATGCTCATGGGCCTCAATTACATCGGCCACCCAGATATGGAGTTTTCCAAGGTGTTTCTGGCCTGAAGGTACATCGCAGGGGAAACAGGCCATGGTGTAGGGGAGGCAGGAGGAGCTGGTAATTTGCAGTCATGAATGAGATGAGCCGTTCAAACAGTTCTCTCTGCTGAGCTTTGTCCTCATCGCTTTGCCACCGTTCCTGTTCCAGGAAATGAACAACAAGCGCCTGTTCCTACACTGAAACCCTGTCCTCAAGCTGTGCAGCCAGCCTCAGCCTTTCCTCCTTCCTCTCGGCATGCCTTTTCTCCAATCTTAAGTTCCTCCGCTTCTGGTACTGGACCTGCTTATCAGCTCTCTCAAGAATTTCGATCATAACTTCATCACAGAATCACTTTCACTTGGAACGGCCCATGGAGGTACGTTGGGCCAACTTTCTATCGCTCTGAGGTCGAGCTGTGGAGGTAGAGCTGCCAGTGGACACTGAACAAGATAAGACACTGCAATAGGACAAGAAACAGGGTTATTGTCTCAAGTGCCTCAATGGAGGAGCACAGAAATACTTCTTGTGGAATTTCAAGGACATAAAATGTCACATTTAAAAAATGAATTGCAATATATTGTGAAAGGGATGCGTCAGTCTACAGAATCTCCCTGGATAGAGCCGGGATTGGGTCAGAATTCATGAGAACCAACAGGATACTAAATTAGTTTCAACATGGCTTATACTGTGTTACGGTTGCATGCAAACATGCAGAACTCCACAGCCATCCTTGTCCCTGCCCCGGCACAGTTTTGGACAAAAATTCTAACTCCAGTCGTACTTGGGACGAATAATTTTGTCATCTATGGACTGCCTCTAACTGAAATGGACTAGATTTGGAAATTGAACATATTTCCCAAAACACACATACACAGTTTACTGTAGATGGCTGCATAGACAGTTGAGCGATTACAAAGTAGCAAACGAAGTCACAGGGATGTAATGCTGTTATTTTTAAGAAACAGGAATGGCAAAAACAAAAATCTGTGCCTTTCCAGTAAAAATATTCTTTGAATATATTCTTTACTGTTTGCATTTCCCAGTTGCCATTCTGAACTCCACAGGAGGATGGGGGTGGGGGACACAAACATGCTGTCATACAAATCATCACTAACAGATACACACAGTTACCCGGGGTTTCTCATAACTTTTGCATTGGTTCATAGAGCAGAAAATCCTCCATTTATTGTATTAATAAATATTAAAATGGAGCCAGAAACTTACCAGGCTTGGATGACTTCTGTCCCTTCCATGTGTGCTGCAGGTTCAGCAGTAGGCTGTTTCTCGGGGGACGGGGGATGGTGCATTGAACAGCTCCTATGAGCATGGACCCAGAATTTTCTGATCCTTTTTCAAAGCATGATCTGGGATAAGTTTCAGCACCAGACTGATTTCATCATCCTCACTTGGTGCCTGCTGCTGGCTTCCATTGGACTCCAGGCTGGATTCTGGGGCTAACAGCACACCATGGCAGCTGACCAGGGTCATTGTGCCCCACTGTTGGATCCATGCTGGGTGCAGTGCCCAACACCAGGTCAAACTCCTCCTGAGACTGACATGAGTTTGGTGAAACATAGGTTCTTGCTCTTACAACACGTGTTTTATCCAACTTGGACCATACATTGGAAGAAGTGGTCTCCCTCCATTGCCTGATGTACAAGGCATATCATGTGATATTTCTTTGTGATTTCCATTTTCTCCCTCCACTCCTAAAAACTTTTTAGTGTGAATGTATTGCTCATGAAAGGTGCCAGCCTATTTAAAACCTATTGAAAGTCAGCCATCTAACTTCAATGAGGGGAGGGTGCCCCTCAGCTGAAGAAGGAGCCACAGGACCAGGACTTAATGAAGGCCAATTCTACCCTAGGAAAGAATAGCAATATCAGTAGAACACAGCACAGACACAGCTTATACCAGCAAAAGCACTTTTTTGTCAGTGTGACTGAGTCTACATGAGAATCTTTGCCAGTATTAAAATGTCACAAACACCCCAACACTCCCCCCACAAACTAATAAAAAGTCATGACCGGACCAACACATTCTACTACACTGACAAGTTCTAGTGCAGACTTGGCATAAGCACAGGAGACAAAAAATGACAAATAGGAATGGGAGGATTATGGGGTCAAAAGAAGGGAACCAAAAGGAGACAGGAAGCAAAGAATCCCAAACAGTGCAGAATGTTCTAAGGAGGAGTTTAAAGAGACAAGGGAACTATTCAGAGGGGATGGAAAAAGCTCACAAAGAACTGTTCCCATTGAGCTTCCTCCTCCAGGACTGATGGACAGCCATCTTGGCCAGTGCCAAAAAGAAGTGAACAAGGAGGTCTATCCATAGACAAAGGTAAAGCATGGGGTGCAGCAGTGAAATGTTTACCATGCTGCATGCCTATGTTACTCAAACCTGACATGGAGAGGCCACTAGTAGCATAAGGGCAGGTAAACCTCTGTGCAGATTTAAGCCTGACCCTTCTGTGCCAAATCTGCCAACAAAGTTGTCAACTTGTGCCATGTGTGGTTGTGGTTCATGTTATGTAGATCCTTTTGCACTGATAACAGCACAAAGATCAGCAGCTCATTTCACATGAACCAGACAGTCACTTGCTTGGATTCCAATGGAATATTAATGAGATGTGGATGCTACAGGTCCCAAGTTGCAATGGAGGGCCAGGAATAAAAAGTTGATCAAGGAAGCACCACCAATGGCTAAGAGTAGCACTCTTCTGGAGATAAACCACTGATTTATGACAACATTAGCTCAGAGAGTTGGGGGCCTGCATAACAAGCAGGACAAGGCTAGGAGATGTAACAAGAGACACATCAGAGAAGGATTTTTCTTCATTTTCTTTGTGTTGGGCCAGGATTCCAGGCCTTATGTCATTTTGCTGGGTAGGAATAAACAGCAAGGGTGAGAGGGAGGGAAGAGTGTGAATAATTATGGTCAGCTTTTAATGTTGCCTCTCCAAAGCCTTGCCAAAACTATTTTCACCAATTTTTGCTAAACAAAATACAGACTTTCATCAAGCTGTAGATACAGAATATTTATTAATTCCCTCTGTAGCACAGCAGTTCCATTCATTTCCCACATCCATTATCATAAAGGCCCATTTATAAAAGTTACTCCTGGGAAGTTAGATTGTATATTTCATTAACTTGACTGAAAATCAGGAAGATTTTTTAATCTGTGCACTCTCTCATTATTCAAAGTCTTTACAACGTGTAAGGCAACTTTCAAGGGGAGAAGAAGAGGCCACCTTTGCAATTAATCATAAACAGCTACAAAAAAATCCAGCAGATGCCAGGTGATGAACTGGCACATCAGAAGCAAAGCAACAGGGAAAATGTAGAAAGGAAGGCTGCCTGGTCCTTGGCTTGATACAATACCTGTGGATTAGTCAGTTATTTTATACTTTATTATAGTCTTGTACCTTTCTCATGCTTGTTTACCACGCTGAGGCTGAGAAGTGAAACAGTTAGCCCCAGACAGCAGCCCGCCACTTATTTAGCAGAAGAAAGCACATCTGGTATCCTCAAGAGACGAGTCACCAATTGAAACATAAATGTTTAATGTTCCTCTTAAACAAACCCATTTTCACTCTGAAACAATGAGAATACGCAAAAAGTAGCCAGGAAGAGATACCTTTTATAAAGGAATTCCCCAGCTGCTACCGCCAGAGGTCTGTGCATGGTATAAACAAACTGGAATAAGGTTTCACAGTCTTCAGATGATAAAGCATCCTCACAGTTCCTGTGCAAAGATATAATTCAAGTTATTATGGATATTTAGATAGCCAGGATTGTATGTATGCTAAGCCTGACTTATGCCTGATATTGGACCTGACTCTCCACTGCCTTGTAGTTCACAGAGTCAGTTACACCTCTGCAAATTGAATCTTGATATGCTACCTAATCAGAGCAGTAGCATTTTTGTACTCGCTTTGTAGAGATGAGAGTGTCTACACAAAGTACAATGAATGAAGAATCACGCTTTCTGTATGGGCATAAACATTCACATAAAAGCCTGGTTAAAGCTGTTTGGTTCTCAAGGCCAAAAAAAAAAATTAGTTATAAAAAAGGAAAGTCATGACACAATATTTTTAATCTTGGATTGTTTGCCACAGAACATTATAATATAGATCAAATATCCTGTATTTTTCCAATCAAAATTGTTTAAAGCTATTTAATCAAGAGTTTAAAACTCACATTTTAGTACAATGAGCTTATAAAGAAACCCATTTTAAAAATCATGGGAGGACGCATGCTCAATAGCAATATGACCAGCCTGCCAGAGACCATGACTACTTATTGAAAAACCTACAAGTTGCAGTTTTGGCAACAAGTATAAAGCCTTACTAATGACCAAATTTCTCATTTACATAGTTCTTTACACACCTTCAGAGCACCACATGAATATTAATCAATCCTCCAAAACACCCCCCATGAGGTCAGAAAGTATTATTATCTCCATTTTACAGTGAAGGAAACTGAGGCTGAGAAGTTGAGTGACTTGCCCTAGGCCACAGAGGGAGTCAAAGATCAAAGATGACATTAGAATTTAAAAATTCCAAGCTCCTTCTCCATGCCATTAGACAACAGTGTCAACAGAACAAAAGCAATGAGACCCCTCCACTTCTGGAGTAGTATGGGAGGGGAAAGGTGAGCTAAATATACTGGGGCAAAGATCACATTGTAGGGGGTTTATTTATTTATTAGTTTATGCTATCAGTTAGCCACCTACTTTTTTGTCACCAGCACTGCCTTAGCTCTTAGTATCTTGACAAGTCATAAATTAAAAAATACAACACTTCTGACACCCTCAAATCCTATTCCCTAGCAGTTTAAGATTAGACACATGGGCCTCTTGTTAACAACTACTTGTACTGACATTGGGTGAAGGCTGGTTGGAGATTGTCTTTTTTATTATGTTTTTGGTCATAAACAGCTCTTAAACTAATCTATAAACATTGGTTGTGGTTTAAGACAGTAGGAGAGTAGTGGGTTGGAAACCCCGGGATACTTGAACAGAAGGCAACCGGTCTGTTGGATTTTCACTTCTGTGAGCCAACAAGGTCTCAAAATTCCTAAGTTGATCATTATCGTTTATTTCCCTGTGCACTACTTGCTCATTTTTGCTGAAAAGTTCCCTGCTATTTTTAATGAAAGTTCTCTCTCCTGCAAGGCTGCCCTTGGTAAACTTGATAATAATGATCACTGGTACAATAAACAGGTCTTTAGAGTGAAAATCTTGATGATGGTGCCAAGTAAATATTGACTAGAATTGGCCTAACAGAATTATGCACTAAATAAATGCATTTCAAAGTGCAGGGTAGTGCTGAGGGGGTGGCAAATAATTATAAGACTATTATTCATTCAGCGCTCTTCAGGACTGGTGAAATAGTGAAAAAAATATATTGATTAATAAGTTATTCAATGATATATTTGAAAAAGATAAAATAAACTACATACAAATAAGATTCAAACACCTCCAGTGTGGAGTAGTTCTCTACAGTATCTAAGCACCCAGCTATGTATCCTGTGGAGCCTGGATTAAAACTTTAATTACAAGGGCTGATGCGGATGAGTGGCTTTCACCTTCCCTGTACTTTCGCATCCCATATTCCTGCTGAGGTCTGAAGCGGACTCAATGTACCAAATAGCACTTACAGAAGTAAGGGTTGGCCAACCAGCTTTATATCAGTAAAAGTATGGAGAACTGAGTGAAACACATTTAATATAATTTGTATTCACTATAATATCAATACAGCGTAAGTTCTCTACAAACACTTCTTTTCTAGGAAGCTGCCCAATGCATATTCTCTATCTATTTGCAAGTCTCTCTCTCACACTCTTTTTAAAAGCTGGGATCAAACTGAAAAGGCAGATTCTAGGTGAAGTTATTGTAGCCTGGGTCATCTGTGGGCAGAGATGTGAAGTGAGTGTACAGTTTTTTATACATAGGTGGCTATTTGTTGTTCTTCAACATCAGCTTCTTTCTCCTTCACTATATTCCCAGGTGACAGAGAGGAACACATATTACATTCACTACAAAAAATCCTTCCTTTTCTAAATTCTTTTGATAGGTGAGGTGCTTGACAATATGTGTGTAGTTATAAACAAGCCTATCTTTTGGGGACAAGTTACAGGACTTCATACAAACTACTTCTAGCCAAGGGAGGGAAAGGCCAAAAATGGGGTGACATCTTAGCCCTAGTGAAGTCAACTGGAGTTTTGTCACTGTCTTCAAAGGGACCAGGATTTTACCCTAAGTATTCTACTCTGTACTCAGTTTTCTCCTCATCAGGGTAGTCTTAGGTGAGGTGTGAGCAAGGCTCCTTGTACTGAATGCTCTCTGGTGGCATAGAAGTGCAGCAGGGGAAAATGGGCCATCTCTACCAGATGTGAGTTGCCAAGGAGGCATGACATTCTTTTTAAAAAAATCCATTAATTTAGCAGACAGAATATCTGAATGTGCATGTGTTCTCTCACCTTTCACATGGTGCTCAGCAGTTGCTTACTCTAAGATGTCAAGGTTTGCACTTGAAAGATACCTGACAAGTTCAGAGACTACGTACCTCTACAAAGGGCCATACCTATATACAACTACTAAAATGGTAGTTTTAGAAGTGTTTCCTCAATAAAAGTGTGCCTTCTTTGAACATATAAGCCAATAATCACACATTCAAATACTTTATGTAGTGCAAAACTACTGCTGCAAATTTACAGACCTTAAAATGCCAAGTGACAGATAAAGGTTAAGCCAGAAGTGCCTGCCAGTATTTAGATGCCTAAAAATAATCATGGCTTTCCACATACCAATGCCATGATACATCATTTTCTACTCACTTCAGTGTGAACAGGCCAGAAAGAAGGGGTGCTCCAGGGAGAGAGCAAAGACTTTGTTTGTTCTGGATGCCCAAATCTCACGTCCTCTCTTTTGTTTTACATTTCATAAGATGACCTTGGAAGCAGAAGACCCACTGCCCTTCTAGACACCAGAGGTGAGGCTGCATAGGAGCTGTCTACATCATCTCTTACTTGTATGCAATTACTTATACCCAAAGACAAAAAACCCTTTACATCAAAACAGAGTTAAAGTAATAACACAAAAGTAAACAAACCAAAAAGCCCACCTTACACGGATATTGTAATTATACTAAAACCAAACATTACACACCAAGAAAATACAGAGTAAATGTTGCAATGAAGAAATCCAATCAAGTACAGAATGCAGAGTTAAGGCACATAAACAACCTTAATGCTGCCCCCTTACATCACCATCCAATAAGCATGATTACGATTAAGGCATTTTACTGTTTGTGGTGCCAGATTAGATTAAACAGATTTTTGAGAATATGGGGTGGGGGGCGGGTATTTTGGTTCCGAAGCACACACTAGAGAGGAAAGCAGGCTTTTTTCTTTTTAGTGGTCTCAAGAAGGGGAAGAGATTAGGGCTGGCTGTCTTTTTGAAGAGGAGGTTAGCAGAGGTGGATGATGGCAGGAAGATGGCTGCAGGAGATAAGAGATAACAGAAGGAGAGACTAGTTTATGCCATCACCATCATGAAGGAGTGGGGCCTTTCGCATTTAACTTGTTCCTTCGGGGAATCTCAATGCATTCCCATATCTCTGTGTTAATGACATACTGCCAACAGAATCATGGAGAAGCCATTAATTTGCATTGTACTCTGCCTGCTACTACTCCCCCCCTTCACTACTGCAGGATCTGCCACCAAACTGTAAACCTCAGACATCATCCATTAGAAAGAATCAAGAATGTATTGGGCTAACTTATCATAGTAGAAAGAAAGCTTCACATAGACACACACCCCCTACATCTAATTTTAGCAATTTTAAGAAAACAAACTTTTGGTTAGACTCTTTCCTTTAGGGATATGTGAAACAGCCACTAAGAGAGGAAGACAGATAATTTCCCTATTTGCATACAAGATGTCTCTCTCTCCCCCATCTCCTCTCAGTCACATGAAAGTGTTTTTCACAATAGTATTTAAACAACAGATACAATCCAAATGGTATGAATAGGTTTTCTACCCAGATGGTTTACCCGATCTTCTTGTTAGAGATAATGCATGTTCCTATCAGATTTCAATTTCTTCTCCAGAGCCGAATATAGGAGTTACATATGGGAAAGCCCTAATTAATTATCTAGTTCAGTTCCCTGCCAAGTTGGCATTATTTCATATGGTATACTTTCTAGAGCTTTGCCAATTCTAATTTTGAAGTGTCTTAAGTAATGGGGCTTCTACCACTTCAGTTAGAGTCAATTTCATGATCTAAGAGAGAAACAGGAAGGACAGGGAAGTCTTTAAAGCACAATTTCTCTCTATCCAATTTATGGCTCCTGCCAAAGACTGCATGAAACCAGAAATGTTTAACTTCTGAGCCTCATCTTCCCCTCTATAAAATAAGGATACCACTACTTACCTACCTCAGAGGACTTTAGTAAGAATTAGTTAATTTATTATGCCAGTAAGGCACTTTAAATAGAAGGCACTAAGAGTACCAAGTATTAATAGTTCTCACTGACAAGCAGCTCTCCTGATGCTAAACTTAAAGTTTTCTCTCTTAACTTAGTCCCATCATTTCTAATTATACCCAGATTTGGTATAATTATAATTATTTGGTATAATAATACCCAGAGCCAAAATAATTCCTCCCCTGTTCATTATTTACATCCTCCTGCTATTTGTAGGTTTGTGGACACCCCTTCTAATCTTTCCTCATCAGTGACCTCCTACAGTTACCTAATCATTTTTGTTCCTCTTTTCTCAACTCTCCCTACTCTTTCTGGCAGTGAAGAGCTCCGAAGTGACCACAATAATCCAGGTGCACTCTCACTGAAGCACTATAATGAGGGAGCATTGTATTCCTGTTCTATACCTTGATCAGTATACCTCGGTACAGGATGCCCCAAAGTCCTTTTTACTGACATCTTGCATTGCAATTTCATATCTATTTGCCATCCACTAGGATTTCCAAATCTCTTTCAGAATTATTGTTTTCTCACTTCTTTCTTCTATCAAATATCTATGGCTCACATTTTTCCTTCCACTTTATTTCCTTCTATATCTAATCCAAGGTGCTTTGTATCACCACTTTGTCCTTATTAATACTGGGAATTCCATGAAATTTTGTAGCACCATTAATTTTATGATAGCACGTAGAGGCCCAATCAAACTCCCATCATGATATTTGCTGTACAAGCAGCAAACAAAGTCTCTCACTCAGACAGCTTACCACTAAATTAAAACAATATGCAAAAGAGAGGGTTACTCTCCTTGTGCAGTAACTGAGGCTCTTCGAGATCTGTCCCCCTGTGGGTGCTTCACTTTAGGTGTTGTGCTTGTCTGGGTTATGCATGCATCATGGCCGTCTTTTGGGACCATTGGCACTATTTTGGATGCATGCACGACCTGACCTCCTCTGTTGCTTCTCTACCATGAAGTCTAAGGATTTGACTCCAAAGTAGAGAGGAGGAGGGTGGGTAGTGGAGCAGCCACATGAACACACAAGGTGAGTAACCCTCTCTTCTTCTTCAAGTAGTGTCCCAGTAACAGTAGTAATTTGAGTCATAGGTCTCTATCACATCTGGCTCTGAAGCTTAGGTTTTTGCAGTAAGAGCATTTTGGGCTATATGTCCCTCACTGAGGCACTTGATGCACACAAAGTGGCCATCGGACGTGGACATTGCGTCTCTGCAGGAGAAACCCGGTGACCCTGGCTTGTCAGCATTTTGGTGAGGGAAAGACACTAATTATTTTAAGGTAAGACTAGAAGAAAAAATAATAGGAAAAAACAAGATAAACTATGACAGAAACTGAGAAAAAAACTGACTAACTAAGGAAATTTTGACAAGCTGTGAGGAACTCTGTCTTGGACCACTGATGGTTAAGAAGGAATTAAGGAGGTTGGATTGTGTGTGCACCAAAAAGAAAGCCAACAGCAACGTGAAACAGCCAGGATGCATGCACTACCCGGACAAGCACTGCTAACAAAAATCTCCGATCAACGACACAAGGGCGCGCCAACAACTAAAGTGGAGCACGCACAGGGAAGCTACTTGAAGAAGAAATGGATATATACATCTGAACGAATAGGTAGTGAGGAGGATGGCGATCAGAACACACATTTGCACAGGCCAGGTATGTGCACAGTTAGTGGGTTTTGCATAAGAGTAGGGAATTTTTTGGTTGAAATAATTTAGATCATCTATTTAGCAGTTATCTACTAATAGTGTCTCAGAGGCATCACTATAGAAGCATTTTGAGAAGGGATTTGAAAGACAAGGTAGTGGTTTTATTGTCTAATTCCAAGCAGTTTGACCAACTCACTTAAGATACTTTAAAAAGTAGCAGACAGATTTATCAGCTTTTTACTAAAGGGCACAGTCCAACATAACCAAGAGATGGTCAAAACTGTCATTAAAATATAGAGAATGTCTCTGGAAGTTCTACTGTGATACAGCAGTTGCTGAAACAATCAGTCCTCAAAAAGAGTATTAACTGATTGGCAAGTCTTACCATTCTCCACTGCCGAAAGACAATTATGGAATCCAGTAAGGCAAAGTTACTGATGTATTCAAATCAGTGATGCTGAACTACATAAAAGAGAAAAACGCACACACACTTTTCCTCTATCCTTTATTCTGGCTGATATATCCCACTAGATAACAAGAAACTTCTTGCCAGAGAAGCAGTAAAAAGCCTCATCTCATAGGCCAGTGTGTGACCAGTTTAAGTTATACTCTCAAAAGGGCATTGTGAGGACTGATGCTAACTTGTTCAATAAACACTGGACAACAAATTTTTTCGAAAGTGTTGCTTCATCAGAAATTTTTTTTTGATTATGCTAGACCGCTTGAAGCTGAACACAAATATAACTTCAGACTACTTGTATCACGTAGGAATTTGGAGAAACAAGAAATTGATTTTTATTGACTGTAATGCGTTTAATTGCATAACGGAGCTGACGCTTTGCAATAGTTCAACTGAGCTAAAAATGTTTTGTTGATCATTTTCGTTTGTACTCAGTGTCTGAGACTTCTCGTTTAAGTGTCCAACAATAATCAGCCAGCATTGATGGATTCCAATTGCCTTGATACCGTTTTTCCATGATCGCAATATCCTAGTAAAACCTTTCACCATGCTCGTCACTGACTGCACCAAGATTTGCAGGGAAGAAGTCTAAATGAGAATGCAGAAAATGAATCTTTAGTGACATGTTGCACTTCATGGTTTTGTATGCTTGAAGCATGTTGTCAACCAGCTGCACGTAGTTTGGTGCTCTGTAGTTGCCAAGAAAATTTTCAACAACATCCTTGAATGCCTTCCATGCGATTTTCTCCAGCCCTTCTAGAAGTTCTTCAAACTGCTTGTCATTGATGACCTCTTTGATTTGTGGACCAACAAAAATGCCTTCCTTAATCTTGGCATCAGTTATTCTGGGAAACATCTGTCTCAAATATCGAAATCTTTCACCTTCCTTGTTCATCGCTTTCACAAAATTTTTCATCAGACCGAGTTTTATGTGAAGAGGAAGCAAAAATATCTTTGTCGGGTCTACAAGTGGTTTATGTGCCATACTTTTCTGCCCTGGAACCAACTGCTTACTGAGTGGCCAGTCCTTTTTAATGTAATGAGACCCTTTAGCACAGCTGTCCCACTCGCAAATGAAACAACAGTACTTGGTGTATCCGAGCTGCATTCCTAGTAGCAGCGCAACTACTTTCAGATCACCACAGATGTTCCAATTGTAGTTGCTATACTGTATGTGTTTCAACAAAATTTCCATATTTCTGTAGGTTTCTTTCATGTGTACTGCATAGCCGATTGATATTGAAGGGTGGACATTGCCATTGTGTAACAACACAGCTTTCAGGCTTACCACTGACAAATCAATAAAAAGATGCCATTGTTGTGGGTCTTGCTGGCAACCCAAAGCAGTGAACAGCCCATCAATGTCAGTGCATAAACACAGATTATCAACCTGACCAAAGAATTGTGTCAAATCTTCTTGGCGGCTGTGAAAGACAGAAATTTTCATGCCTGGTGACAGCAGACCCCATCTTGCAGTCTTGAACCCAGTAATTCTGCTTTTGCCTTTCACAAACCCAAGTCCCTGACCAGGTCATTTACCTCAAATTGAGTTATCAGATGAGGCTCACTCGACGTAAATGGTTCAAAATCTGGATCAGTGTCGTTTTCCATTCCTGGCTCGTGCATCATGGCATCTTCGTCTGCCTCCTCTAGGCTCCAAGGCTCTGGTGGCTTCGGTACTGGAAGATTGTCGTCATGAGGCACAGGTCTCATAGCTGAAGGGAGATTGGGATATTCAATGGATTTCTTATTTTTAGCAGAGAATCCAGACACATTGGTCAGACAGAAGAAAGTCTGTCACATGAGCCTTCTTCTCACCATATCATCGGGACAGTGAATGGCATTGACCTCCGAGTACCTCTGAGCCAAGCTCTAAGATAGACAGCGCATGTTGCGCAACAAATGTGAGGAGCCAAGGCTTTGTCCTGATCACCAATTTTACAGCGAAAGTAGAGCTCATCCGCTTTCTTAATACGTGCAGTCATGCTCCGTCTTTGAGGTTTAAGCATATATTCGCCACAAATGTAACAGAATGTATCGCGGCTGTTGCGACATTGGAGAGACATTTTGCTATCACGAATCCTCCTGAAAATACAATTGCTTTATTATTGTGAGTGCACACAATATGCTATGCGCATAGAGCATGCACATAAACATGAATGCAAACTGATAGAAACACAATGCATAGAACGGTGTGTGTGAAATGCTTTTATATCCTTTCTAAAACCTGTCCTGCCAGCATCCGCCCTGCCTAAGCCTTAGCATTCCCACTGAATGTTGTGTGGCCTGCACTAGGTGCAGTGTCACTGCATACCCAGGCATGTTTGGACACAAGATAGAAAACTTTTCAGCTTACATTGTGGGCAACATTTTAATAGACTTAAATTATGAATTGAACAAAGACAGGTGATTTCAAAAAAACAGTATGTGATAGGGAAATTTCATGGTGATTTTCGAGATCAGCAGCCCAAAATCCATAAGATACACCCAAAATTATTCAGGAAGCAAAATCTTTGTTGTCCAGCTTAATTCTATACTAAATTTATTTTGTTTAAAGTTTATGCAGAAAAAGGTTGACTAACGGACAGCACTGAAAACTGAAATTAGTATCCTTTAGGCTTCACCAGAGGTACAACCAGTTAGAACTTAGTCGACAATTCTGCTGCTGATGAAACTAGAGGAGAATCTAGCTCACACAGAAAAGTTAGGACTGCATGACTAATGGGGGTGAAATGTTTTTTCCAAGGAAGTATACAAACACACACACACATAGGAAGCAGATCTGTTGAATAAATCTAATCTTTACAGTCTCTCTTTTGTTATTATTCACTTTGAGGAATTCCACCAGTCCCAACCCCACATCGTGCATTTCTGCGCATAATAAGCTGTAGTGCTTAAAACCAGATACTGTCTATGAGCCAAGATATGCTTCCTGTGCTATCCTAGGTACAGCACCTTTGGTCAATGTCTATACTGCCAGTGAAGGTGTGACCATAGCATGGGTAGACATACCCATGCCACCTTATATCTAGCTAGAGTGGATAACTAGAGTAGTCTAATGTGGTGGCATGGCTCTGAGCATAGACTAGTGTCCAAGTGCGTACCCAGGGTCCACAGCAGCCTTACGATCAGGTTGTTCGCCCTTGCTGAGCCCACGCCACCACATCTACACTATTACCGTTACCCAGGCTAGCTAGGTTAAAGCTAGTATGTGTATGCCAGCCTCTCCTACAATCACACTTTCACATGCAGTGCAGACATACATTTAAGTAATTCTCTGCTACTGCAATGACAGTAGTTAATCACTGCTGAAACATCTCCCCTGCTGAAAAGATAACTTGGTACAGGCTCTTAAAGCAATCTTATCAGAGAGAGTTTAGTGCAGAGCACCTATTCTTCACCCAAGATGTTTAGACTGGCCAGAGCTAATTTTATAAGAGAAACAGATGAGATTCTTGATTGGATTTGTGGATTATTCATGTAAGTCCCCAACTCCCGTCTTCATCTTCCCAATAATGAAACCAAATCAGCAGGGCTTAGAGTGACTATGAGCACTGTTGGCTCTGCAACAGATGGAGCAGAAACAAAGACAACAAGTATGTAGTTGCTGGACCTCTGCCATGGCTTAATCAACAAAAACATGCACTCATTTTATTTATGAGGAAATATCTTTTATGATGGACAAGTGTTGTTTGGAAAACTTAGGAGGAACTGCTCAGTGCTGGAAATCTAAGTTTAAACTTTGTTTAGACAAGTCTTTCCTAAAAATAAAAACAACCATTAAGCTTTTTGACTACAGTTTGCATTCATGAGTTTAGTGAGAACATGAACCCAACAATAAAGCCAGAGAAGCTAGACAGCTGCAGTGCCAATATAGCGTTTGTTGGTTCAGATATAGAACAAGACCATCCTTAACTGGTTTAAAGAGTCATTGTATTTTAACAATGGTGTGCTACTCCTCCTAGCACAGGGACATGTTATGTACATAGATGGTGTAACAAAGTACAATGTAATATCTATGCAATATGGAGAAACAAATGTCATATACAAAGTAGTCGTTGTGTTTATATTAGTAATGGTAATGTACCTACTATTAGTATCAATTAAACAATGGTACCTCCTGTAAAAAAGTGAGTTATGTCAATAATGAACATATACGGTGGGCCCAGTTCAGTTCCCATATATAGGCTGGTGGAAGCCTGGAGTAATGCCACTTAGGTCAGCGGAGTGTCAAGTGTGATAATAAAGCAGCACTTCAGTGCACAAGAATATTCTGGTACCGTAATGCAAACAAAGGTTCGGAAATTAAACAGTTACTATCCAAGTAAGACATACTTGTGCTAGCTGTCATCGAGTTAGCGTGCTAAAAATAGTGTAACCAGGGTAGCACAGGCAGCAGCGAGGGGCAGCATAGGCTAGCTGCCCCAAGTACAAACCAACCTGGACCCCATGCATATGTAGTCGGGGTGGCTGATCCAGGTCGCTGCTCCCCACTACCTGTGCTACCACAGCCACGCTATTTTTAACATGCTAGCTCGATTACAACTAGCGCAAGTACGTCTACACAAGCTGTGAATCACACCTATAACTCCAAATGTAGACATACCCTAAGACTGCTTGCTGGTAGCACTGTCTGCATCAGTGTCTGTAGATAGGTATGAACCATCACGCACAGAATCAAAGATTCATTGACTATAAGGTCAGAAGGGACCTTATGAATATGATAATCTAGTCTTACCTCCTGCACAATGCATAACGCACCCCTCCACTCCTGTAATAGACCCCTAACCTAAGACTGAGTTATTGACGTCCTCAAATAATGATTTAAAGACTTCAAGGTACAATCCACCAGCAAGTGACCTGTGTCCCATGCTACAGAGGAAGGCAAAAAAACAACCCAGGGCCTCTGCCAATCTGCCCTGGGGGAAAATACCTTCCCGACCCCAAATACGGCAATCAGTTAAACCCTGAGCATGTGGGCAAGACTCACCAGCCAGACACCCAGAAAGAATTATTTGTAGTGATTCAGAACCTACCCCATCTAACATCCCATCACAGGCCATTGGGCATATTTACCACTAGTAGTCAAAGATCAGTCAATTGCTAAATCAGGCTGTCCCATCATACCATCCCTTCCATAAACTTATCAAGCTCAGACTTGAAGCCAGCTAGGTTTCTTGCCCCCACTGCTCCCCTTGGAAGGCTGTTCCAGAACTTCATTTCCCCATGGTTAAAAACCTTCATCTAATTTCAAGTCTAACCTTCCTGATGGCCAGTTTATATCCATTTGTTCTTCTGTCCACATTGGTGCTGAATTTAAATAACTCCTCTCCCTCCCTCGTATTTATCCCTCTGATGTATTTATAGAGAGCACTCATATCTCCTCTCAGCCTTCTTTTGGTTAGGCTAAACAAGCCAAGCTCTTAGGAGTCTCCTCCAGAAGGAGGTTTTCCATTCCTTGGATCATCCTAGTAGCCCTTCCCTGCACCTGTTGAATTCATCTTTCTTAAACATGGGAGATCAGAACTGCTCACAGTATTCCAGATGAGGTCCGACCAACACCTTGTATAACTAACTGTACTAACACCTCCCTATCTCTACTGGAAATACCTCACCTGATTCATCCTAGGACCGCATTAGCTTTTTTGCACAGCCACATCACATTGGCGGCTCATAGTCATCTTGTGATCAACCAATACACCCAGGTCCTTCTCTTCCTCTGTCACGTCCAACTGATGCGTCCCCAGCTTATAGCAAAAGTTCTTGTTATTAGTCTGCAAGTGCATGACCTTGCAATTTCCACTATTAAATTTCATCCTATTTCTATTATTCCAGTTTACAAGTTCATCCAGATCTTCTTGTATGATATCCCGGTCCTTCTCTGTATTAGCAATACCTCCCAACTTTGCATCATCTGCAAACTTTATTAGCACACTCCCACTTTTTGTGCCAAGGTCAACATCTTTCATTGGTTTAACAGATTCAAACAGGTACTTTTACATGAATGACAAGTTTGGGGCAGGAGAGAAGGGAATACTGACAGTGGTCCTGGTGTACAGTTGTAATATAAATTTGCCCAAACACTGGACAAATGTGCCTATATAGAAGTGGTTATAAGCATGAAAAAATAAAACCCCTTTTGACTTTAAATTAATATCGATACTAAATAGTCTTGCACACTTTTTAAGGAAAAAAATCCAGTCCATTTACCAGACTGTTATTCACTCCTTTGGGCAGAAGGCTGAAGCTTAACATGGCTCTGATCAGAAACACAACAAAGGGGGAGCAGACAGGAAGAAACAAGAAAAGAAGCTTTATAAGGACGTGTCCATACCTGGAAATTAACTGAAATAGCTACTCCAAAATGAGAGTAACACACAGGGGCTTACACCAAAATGATTATTTTGGAATAGCTATTTCAGTAAGTTTCCAAGTGTAGACAAACCCTAACTATCAAACTATTGCACTGCTCATTCTGAAGACTGACCCCAGCAATTCACAAATTCAGTCAGTCATTCTCACTACAGCATTCAGGGTTCAGTGAGAGTAAGATTTACATACCGAGGTCAGATTATTGGCCCATCAAGTTCTACATCCTTCCTCCAGCAGTGATCAATACCTTGTGTTTCAGAGAAAAGCAAAGCCCACAATGCACCTGATCAATTGTGCAGTGTCGTATATGGATGAAAGCCATCTCTCCCTGGTCGTATGCAGGAGTCAGCTTATACCCTGAAGCACAAGAAGATTTGGCTCCTGCAGAATCTTAAAAACTGACCCATATCTGCAATGGGATGCAGAGTCTGTACAAATAAAAGGAAGTGCAAAACCAAAAGGGCAAAGAAATCTCACTACTTCCATTTTAAAAAAATATCATTTATAAAATAGACATGATTCTCCAGAATGTGTTATAATGAGATAAGCATACTTCTTAAGTACCACTTAACTTTGGTCACACACTTCACAACAGATTTTTAGCTTGCAGTTATCCCATTTAGCCCATGTCCTGCAGGGGGCAATTATTTCTGAGCACATTATCTGTAATAGGTGAATTCCTCAACTAATTACATCTGGGTCTCGTTGCCATTAAAACAGTATAGAACATTTAAAAAATTATTTACTGTGACATAAGCATCAAGAGTTTCATGGCTTGAACTGCTACTTCATGGTCCTTGTCCAGACTCATGGACACAATTCGATCCTAATGGACATAAAAAAACAATACAAAGATGTAACACTTTTTGTTCTGGATAAATATTTATTCTGCGACAGCAGGAACTAGTAATGAAGAGACTTATTTGTATTGCAACGACTATTTCCTATGAGACATAAGGCAAGTTGCTTTCCACCAAGTTGTTCCATTCCATCACCCTTGAAAAAGGTATGTTTCATTTCTATTGTGTTAATTGATTAATAAGACATTTACGTAGATGCAAGTGTATTTCCACAAGAAATTGACTGTAGCTTACAAATTACAAATGACTGGCCACTTCTCTGTAAGATAAAAAACAATTAGTAACAATATGCTAAATCAGGTTAAGTGCCAAGCTACAAATGTTATATAACTAATTCCTCTACTCAAAAGTGAAAAAAATTCTAGAAGCCTTAACCCTGCTGAAAAGGTAAGTAGATTGTGGATCACGTGGCTATTTAACAATGCACAACAATACTACACAGATTAGGACAGAAGTACAGAGGACCTGCTGTAAAACTGTTTAAATTATGGCATATTCAATTTGGATTGGCAGAATTTATTTACCCAGATTGAAATTTGGCTAAAACATGAGAATTATTATTCTCCTCTTTCAAGAAGTGCCCATAGGATTTTTAGTGCCCACAAACAGCAAGTCTTTGGTTTTACATGACATCCAAAAGACTGTACTTTCAGCAGAAGGGTATGCACTACCTGGGGCATTGGTTTAGTCCTCTGAAGGAAGAGTAACACCTACTGAGTTACAATACCACTTCCTGCAGCACCTTGGCTTTTCTTATCCAAGTACTGATAATGCCCAAGCCTGTCTAGCTAGTGACAGTTGATGAAATCATACCCAAAGATGACATTAAAAGGTAGAGCGCTGCTGACTGCTTGAACTAGCCTGTATGTAGCAATATGATCAGTGCAGTATACTAGAGTCAAAACGGCCTCTGCTCAGCTCACCCAACAGGCGCTCAGAGACTATCCATTTATTGTCTAGAATTGACTTGTTCAGACTGGGGATAGAAGAGCTTTCTTCAAGGTTCACAGAGTCATGCTGGATCAGCACAGTGTGATACATTCCTGTAACTGACTATGCAGAATCACCCAATCCAATATCTAACATACAAACCCAGTTCTGAGGGAGGAAAAGGAACACAAGGGTCTTTGGGATGCCCGATACTCCTTGCCAAAAGAATCCAGGCCAAGAGCCTGGACATGGCTTTCTGCAGAGCCTGCCAACACCACTTTGTTCATTAGTCAAAGCAAAACCAGAATGTTCTCATGAAAGAAGAGAATATCCCCCCACCCAACAATCCTAGTCTGTCCAAGGGAACAAGAGCCAAACTCTGCTCAAAATATCAGATCCTGGGTGGTTAGCCAAACCAGATTTAAAAAAAAAAAAAGATAAAATCCATTTACCTTGAATCTGCTCGTAAAGAGATCCATTTTGGAAACGAGCTCTTTTCTGTTATAAATCCCTTGCAGTCCCAGAAGACACTTCAACCGCACTTCGGGATGCTATAAGACAAAGAGGAATCTGCTAACAGTGACAAATCTTCGATGACCTGATGGTTATCCTATGGTAATCGGAACCCTATAAATGCCTACAATAGACTAAGCAAAAACTGCCTCCATCTTCATTACCAGATAGATCTGTACTTATGTCACATATGCCTAATAGCATACTATGGGCCAAACTGAAAAGTGATTTCTAAGCTCATGTTATGATCCCACCTACCAACAACCAACTACCAATGGGAGTACAAAGAGTCCAAGATCATGTAATTCACATGCCCAGTCTGTAAGAAGGTGAAAGTAGGGGGGTGGCCTACTTAGGATAGGCCTTCTTATATCTTTCTGCTGTTTGTGTTTCTTGCAACACTTCCTCAGATATACGTTAAATCAACTTAAGAGTCTCCAAGACTAAGGCTGGGTCTGCACTGACAGCGGCAAATTCACTGCTGTCAGTTCGATGCCTCTGGACCGACTGAGCGGTCTGTGTAGATCCGCTCAGTCGATCCAGCAATCGACGTAGGAAAACCACCCTGGTAAGTGGCGCAGTGCAGTGTGGATGCTGCGCGGAGCAGATGCAGAGAAGTCGACGGGAGATACGCAAGTGATTTACGTCACTTGCGTATCTCCCCTCGACTGCTGCCGAATCCAGAAGGTAAGTGTAGACCGGACTGAAGTGGGCCAAATTCAGAGATAATATGTATGTATGTTATACAATGCTAAACTAGCATAAGTCTAAGTCAGTCAGTATTAGGGCATATGGGTTGATGCTGGGACACCTAGTGAAGTTTTTATGTTACACCATCAAGACTCCCTCATGCTTCGTCTACACTGAGAAATTACTTCAGGTTAAAACACTCAGAGTAGCCAAGGGCTGCCATGTTTAATATTTCACATCCACTGGCTGTGATTAATCCTAGAATCCTCTCTCTATTCCCTCCTAGGGTTAACCACAACCAACTGACATGGTGGTAAACACAACAATCCTTACCTATCCTGATTGCTAAGTTATGTCTGAGCTCATGTTGGCTAAGATGTGTCCTAACATGACACAATTTTCCAGTGTAGACAAGTCCTCAGGTTCCCTTCTGTGTTTGACTAGCAAATATAGTTGGTTTATACTAAAAATATTTATCAGTTTTATAAAGATTTACCTCATTTGTTTCTCTGTAAGCCAATACTACTCCTTACAATGATTGTATAAAAAGAGTGCCCTTTTCCTAGACTTTGAAATAACTCAAGCATAATGGTCTACTTTAAAAGGTCAAAACCTTTAATAATATTAAAAGACAGTCATTTTGGGGCTCTAAAGCAGAATTCACTGAGTTCTGCTGCAGTCTTATGGCAAAGGGTATCTGCAGAGTCCCTGTAATAAATTACAGCCTTGTATTCACTTTCATCTCCTACACACTCTGGGTTTTTTTTCACTCCTGTCTCTTATATGGCAGAACAAATAAAAGAAATCTAAGAAGTGCAGACCTCTTATAAGGAGGCTATCCATTACTACAAACTTCCCATTCTCCTGCTTAAGACAGAACGCAATGGGTGCCATGCAGCAGGAAGCATTGACTAATGAGTCTGTGTAAGGCGCTTTTTAGCTAGAAATATAAAATGAAAGACCACCAAAGAATATGAATACTGATTTTCAATTTATCCTTCTGTACCACATTCATCAGGCACATTGCTTGAACTATGCTCACCTCTTAAAAATTTAAGACTGTTTCCACAGGTGGACTGTTGCACCAGTTGAAGCTTCTTGCAAGATGACAGCCCAAACTTGTTAATTACCACTGACTATTGCCCGGCATACCAGGCAAGAGCAGTGCAAATTTATAAACACCCTCAGCAAAACCACTGTACCTCAATCCTGTCTTGAGCCACTCACAGTATTCCATTCCTGGGCTGTAATCCTGAATAGAGACTACATCTGTGCTAAATTTAAGTTGTGATGGCTGTGTCAAATGGTTATATATCCACTGGAGCACAGAGAGATAGCATTGTAATTTGCACTTGTCAGTCAGGCACTATTTGAGGTAGGTCTGCAGATATGAAAAATTAATGCCTAATAACACACCACCTGCCTTTCCTAATCTCCCTTCCACTTCAAATCTCTCAGTCTTAACCCTATATGTAAATATATGTTTTATGTGTTAACGAAACTACCTCTAGGGGATAAGAATGAATAATCCATTTACCTCCACTGTCATTATTTTTATTGTCTTCTTTATATTTCTCTCCTTTGTTTTAAGCCACATTTCCTGCCCCATTTTCCTGTTTAAAATTCTTCCCAAATGATTTCAGCACTTTTTTGCTACAAGTAAAGCCTGCTTTTCTTTTCTCTCACCAAAATCACCATTCTAATATCTTTAATTCTATAACAGGAACCTAGTTTAAAATACTACTGAGCTGTTAAAAAAAACCAGCTCACTCTCCCATAACACTGCCAAAATAAAAGAGAGTGAACACTTATTTTTTTCAGAAAAGTCAGCAGATAGGCCTCAGAATACATGCAAGAACTAGGTGTGTTGAGTAAGAAGATGCTAGTTTTACATAAATACTGTTGCAGGGTGTGAACTGCCATGCATGTGAACTGCCATGCCACCTGGGGGGGCAGTTTCCACAGAAGGATGGTCAAACTGCACAGATGTCCTGTCACTGATAACTTCTCAAACTAATTCAAAATTAGACAGGAAAAGGACAGTCTTGTGGTTAGCGCCCAGGACTTAATGTCAGGAGGACACCTGGGCTCTTTTTCCACCCCAGCCACGTTTCTCATGCAAAGCAGCTAGAGAGACGCTTCATATCTGTGCTTCAACTTCCTCCTCAGTACTAGGGGATCTACCAACTTAGCACTTCTCTAGCACCTTACATTATAGGATCTCAAATTAGTTTTGCAAGGCTCACAAGACTGTTTTTGTTCTTGAATCTTTTCTCCTGCAATGTAAATACATTTTGTTTCAAAAGGGATTAGGATTTTTAATTTTTTTTTTCTAATGAAAATGCTATTTTCTAGAAACAAAAATCTCACACAACTCCAAAGCTAGGCTGGAGCATTACACATGTGGATGTCCCAGGTGCATGTAGTACACATTTTATCTCCCTTAGAAAATGTCACCCTTTCTACTTCTTTCACATAAACCACCCTGCTCTTCCCCATTTTTCAGACTTGACCCCTCTCACCTCACATTTTTTTCCTGCCTCTTTTTATTCTTCCGCATTGAATTGTTCAGATCAATACTTTGGTAGCCAAACACCCACTGTAAGCATCTAAGTGCCACTCTTAGTGTCAAAATGCACAATTAGGCGCCCAAGTTTGAGAAATAGGCTTATAGCTCTATATAGTTATTTTTATTATATACGGTTGCCAGATTTTGTATATTTTGTATTTCACGTGGGTCATTAAAAAAGCAAAATTTATTCCAGTCTTCTAGAAATAATTAACTACTAAAGTTGTTTCATCAGAAACTTACACCTTTGGGACATTGTTCCACAGTTCTTACCAGGGCAGAGAAGGACTTTTCATCTTTTATTTTGAACTCAGTGCCACAGAGGCATGGATTTGGAGCATCCAGTTAGGTATGGGTTACCTAGAGAGGTGGTGGAATCTCTATCTTTAGAGGTTTTAAGCAGCGGCTTGACAAAACCGTGGCTGGGATGATTTAGCTGAGGTTAGTCCTGCTTTGAGAATGGGGTTGGACTAGATGACCTCCTGAGGTCCCTTCTAACTCTAATATTCTATGATTCTGTGAATATCTTCTATGACAGCATTAAGTCTGTGCTATGTAAATATGTCATGTCAAAATGGCATCACAAGGGTAAAATACATCATTACATTCAAATAGGTCTTTGAAGACCAAATAAGTGTTTAAAAAAAAGTTTTAATCTCCCAATGACTGACTGATTTTAGTCTATATTTAGAATGCCATGGGTTATGGCTACATTTTCCTGTAGTTAAAACAATTTTGTGGTTGCTCAAATTTGGGCCCTAAAATTATTTGACAAATGTCTCTAGAACTATATTCCAAATGACAGCAATAATTTGCAGTATTTTTTAAGCCAGTACTGCAATGCAATATTGGCATTGTAATCAATCAGCTGAATGGAGATAAAATGAGAAGGCTTCTGGATTTTATCTCAGTTAGTTTTTGCTGCAGTGATTGCTTCCCGTTAACAAGCATTTTCTTTTTTTTAAAAAAGCAGCTGTTTCCGGTGTCCGATAAAAGGCAGCAGATGGATTGTGTGCTCTAGCCAAAGATGCCATTTTTTTATAATTTTCGTATTGTACTGCAGTGACAGTGATACCATATATTCTAAGAAAAAAATGGAAATTCAATGTTTGTAATTTGAAAAATCTCTCAACTGGCCATACCTTAAAAAGTTGCTATAATCTGATCTCTGAGAAACTTCTCTAAGGCTACATCTACACCACATACCACTTTCAGCAGCCTGTAGTGCACATCTAGCTACATGCCACAGTGAAAAGTATCCACACTGCAGCGTATTGCTACATGTTTCAAAGAAAGGCTCCAACAGAGAGGAGGCAGCAGAGAAAAGCTTCAGCTACTCCCCACTGCCAGAGCCTATCACTGTGGTGGAGGAAAGGCTTTGGCAGGAAGGAGGCAATGGGGAAAGGCTGACCCTTTTTCCTGCTGCCTCCCCCACTGCCAGAGCATTCCCCCATTGCTGGAGCCTTTCCCTGTAGCAGGAAACGAGTCCAGGAGTGGAGCTGGCAGCCCTTTCCCCCACTGCTCCCACGCCACTGCTGGAGCCTCTCTCTGTGGAGAAGGGCTGCAGCAGCGCAGAGGAGGGGAAAGGCTCAGCAGCAGGACACGAAAAGAGCAGTGTAGGTGGAAGGCACAGCTTGGGCCAATAGCAAACCTGTAGCGCATGTTCTCAGTTCACATCCGCACCCTTCAGGCATGTCTTTATTCTACTTGTTTAACCCAGGTCTCACTATTTACATGATTTTATCTATATCCACGCTAGGCGGGGCTATATACATATATAGACTATATGCTGCCAAAAGAATCCTGCAGTTTAAATGCCCCCTGACAGTCTTTGTGGGAGCAGGGCTTGTTATTGGTAAATTAGGCTGGGTCTACACTGATGGTGGCAAATTCGCTGCCGTCAGATCGATTGCTCTGGATTGACTGAGCGGTCTGCGTAGACCCGCTCAGTCGATCCAGCAAGCGACGCAGAAAAACCACCCCGGTAAGTGGCGTAACGCTGCATCGAAGGGAGCGCTGTTCCCTTCGACACAGAGCAGTGTGGACAGCGTGCGGAGCAGATGCCGCAAAGTCGACAGGAGATACGCAAGTGATTTACGTCACTTGCGTATCTCCCGTCGACTGCTGCCGAATCACAAAGGTAAGTGTAGACTGGGCCTGAGTTTCCTTTTAAAGAAGTCTAACAACCACTTCTATAGTTACAGCAGGAAACAACAAACAGTGATATGTGCGCCCTCTGCTGGCTTTACAGTTACCTAAAATTCTATTAAAAGAACTATGCAACATCATATATAATCCTGATGCAAAAGAAAAGACATTCCAGCATTTATATAGGAGCTATATAAACTCATTTTATTTATTTTAAAGGATACCATGTTCAGTAATTAACCATTCACGGCAAATACTGCCTCTGGCTGGCTATTAAGCAAACACTGGCAAGTCTAAGAAAAATATGTTCACAGGTTAACATTTTAAAAACTAGACATATGAAGTTCAATTCTGCTCTAAAACAGGAAAACTGCTAAACAGAAGAAGACAGAAGCCTTGTAGGTAGGAGGGAAGGAAGAGATTATTTGGAAGATTTTAAGAATATTAAGTGGTAACTAAAAGAAGACGAACAATAACAAAATAGATGACAGTTTAAATAATATTTTGCAAATGTTCTCATAGCTCCACTTGTTTTCCAGTTCAGAAATAAAGAGTATTATTGTCTCTCTCTACGAAATAATATATTTTAACAATGTGACTTCTTAAGACAGAAGTTTAGCCTACCTCTAAAATCATACATGCTAACAGAGGATATATTCCATGTTACTACTTAGCAAGGACAGGTTTCAAAATCAATCTACTCAATAACATGTCACATAGCTCGAGGTCACACACATGCACACGTCCAGCAAAGCTATACATACACACCATGGATCACTGCTGCATGCTTCCACACAGCTTAGTGCTTATGATGGATGAAAGTAAGTGCTCTCTTATTTAGTACTGTAAGGAGAGTTTTAAAATAAAGCATAGTATTGGAGGAGGGGAGACTTTTTGCCCATGTAAGAATACTTAACACTAAAGTGTTTTAACTTTTAGGAAGATTTTAAAAATCTTGGACTAACTTTCCCCCTATGTGAGAGATACAGGAGGAGGAAGAAAAAAATCTCACCTTATCATACAGCATCCATCCAATATATTTCAAGTAACCATCATTTAAGAATGTATCAGGGTACATTTTCATCCAGCTGCCAATTTCTTCAATGCAGATAGCCCGGATCTCAGGAATCACATCACTGTAAAATTACAAAACTGTGTTATAAACACATTTATAAATACCCACAAGCTATTGGGTTAATTATTTGCTTTTCCTAGCGGGAGATGAAGAGTTGCAGGTATACCTACGATCCTGAATAGCATCTTAAATATTCATTCACTAACGTTTTAACATTTAAAAATCTACACATCTCCTACAAAGGGTTTTTTATTGTTTGAAAAAACCACTATTAGCTACACAAGATCCACATTACAATTATTTTGAGGGATTGGAAGGTCTTTCAATCATAAACTTATTAGTCTCTAGTCAGGTGGAAGCAGCAAACAAAAGTGTGGAGAATGAGGCCTTGTCTGCACTATAAAAATTTGTTGACATGTTATGTCGACTTTCAGGCAACGCTATAACAATAGTGGCGGCTGATGTCCACACTGCTCTCCTTGGGTTGGTGGAGTGCGTCCTCACCAGGATCATTTCCACCAACCTAAGGGGCAGTGTGGGAGGGAGAGATGGGTCGCTCAGCTCCGTGCCAGGAGCCTCTGGGCTCCTGGGCTCCCTGTGGGCTGCCTCCTACTCCCCAGTTCCAGCGGGGAGCATGTCTGCAGTCATCATGTCCTACCCAGCTGTGAGCCAGGAGCAGCCACCCACATCCTGCCTGGTCCCTGTTCGCAGTGGACAACTGCTGCCCGCTGCTGCATCCGATTTGGCTCCCAGCTTGCAGCAGGGAGCCGGGTGGCAGCTGACCGCATGCAGGCTCGGAGCTGGGAGCCAGGTGGCAGCCACCGTAGTCCTGCCTTGCAGCCAGGACCCAGGCTCCAGCCGCCCACGTCTCAGCTCACAACGGGCAGCAGCCACCTGTCGCCATGTCCTGCTCAGTCCCAGCTCGCAGCTGGGATCTGGGCAGGAACTGCCCGCATCCCACCTGGTCCTGGCTTGCAGCAGGCGGCAGCTGCCCATCACCGAGACTCAAGCAGGAACCAGCCACCCCAGGCTTGCAGCAACCTGAGCGCTATAAAGGGACACAGTATCTACACTGAACTGCGTCGCCCTAGCTGTGCCAACAAAAGCCCTACACTTCTTGTCGAGGTGGTTTTATTTTGTCAAAAAAAACAGGACAGTTCTGTCAGCGGGGTGACTATAGTGTGTAAACCAGCACTGTTTTGTCAACGAAAGCTGACTTTTGTCGACAAAACTCAATAGCGTAGACAAGGCCTGACTGAAAAGAACGATGAGGTTACTTTCTAAGCTTAAAAGAGTTCTTTCAAATAATTCAGTATTATGTGCTTTTTCAGAACAGTTTTCACTATCCCTTCAATATTCATCTTGATTTTAGTCTGGACACTTTGCATGAGATTTTCTTATGGGCTACATCTGCACTGTACAGACTTAATTTTATTCCTTTCCATTCCTTTTCTCAGTGAGGGAAGTTAGATTGTCAATTATTCAGGACAGGGACATCCAGTTCCTATGTGTTAGTACAGTGGCTCTCAGTCTTTCCAGACTGCTGTACCCCTTTCAGGAGTCTGATTTACACCCAAGTTTCACCTCACTTAAAAACTACTTGCTTTCAAAATCAGACATAAAAATATAAAATACAATACAATACAAAACACATTTCTGAAAAATTGCTTACTTTCTCATTTTTACCATATAATTATAAAATAAATTGATCGAAATATCAATATTGCACTTACATTTCAGTGTATAGTATATAGAGTAGTATAAACAAGTCATTGTCTGTGTGAAATTTTAGTTTGTACTGACTTCGCTAGTGCTTTTTATACAGCCTGTTGTAAAGCTAGGCAAATATTTAGATGAATTGATGTACCCCCTGGAAGAACTCTACGTACCCCCGCTGAGCACCACTTAGTACAACATGTAGTACACTGAGGTCGAGTCTTGATTAAGATCTTTGGGTGCTATTTCAAAAATTACACATGATCCATATCCTTACCAATATCTCTGTAAAAACGTCCCTTTGAAAATAGCATTCATCATATTCTCAATTTCCAGTGGTTTCTGTTCAAACTGAAAATACAAAAAGAATTGAACATTCCAAGTAGGGAATACAACAAATCCCCATTATATTACAGGAAATCTGTACCAAAGTAACCACATTCCTGTTGTTACCACTGGGTGCAATCCCCTAATGTTTACACAATGCTTCAGTGAAAAAAAATGAGCTTGTCTACATTAGGGATTTGAGTTGGTGCAATTACATCAAAAAAGATGGTTACTTACCTTGTAACTGCTGTTCTTCGAGATGTGTTGCTTATGTCCATTCCATTAGAGGTGTGTGCACACCTCCATGCATGATTTCAGAACTTTCTTCCCCTTAGCAGACCCCGGAGGGCCGGCTTTGGCACCCCCTGGAGTCCCAAGCACATGCTGTGGTATATTTGGTACTGCCAGCCCTACGCCCTTTCAGTCCCTTCTTTCCGCCAACTCCAGCAGCAGGGACAGGGACTGGGTCATGGAATGCACATGAGCAACACATCTCAAAGAACAGCAGTTACAAGTAAGTAACCGACCTTTCTTCTTCAAGTGCTTGCTCATGTCCATTCCATTATAGGTGATTCACAAGCAATACCTCAAGGTAAACCAGAGTTACAGATGAGCTGCCTGCAGCACTGCTCTGCCAAAGCCTGCGTCTTCCCGTGCCTGCTGGACAATGGCGTTGTGGGAAATGGAGCTATGTACGGATGACCAGGTGGCAGCTCTGCAGATATCCTGCATGGGCACTCTCGCTAGGAAGGCTGTACACGAAGCTTGAGCTCTGGTTGAGTGCGCTGTGATGGTTCCCGAAAGAGGCACCTTCGCTTGCTCATAGCAGAACCTGATGTAGGAAGTTATCTACAAGGAGATGCGTAGGTGGAGACAGGTAAGCCTTTCATCCGGTTGGCCACCGCAACAAAGAGCTGCATCGATCTCCGGAACAATTTTGTGCGCTCGATGTAGAATGCCACGGCCCATCGTACGAGTGAGTGCCACCTTCTCTCCTCCTCTAAACCATGCAGTTTAGGAAAAACATAGGGTGAAAAATATCTTGGTTATAATGAAATTGGGAAACCACCTTGGACAGGAAGGCTGGGTGTGGCCTCAACTGAACTTTACAGAATACAGTATAGGGGGGCTCCCAGGTCAGCATCCTAATCTCAGAGACCCTCCTTGATGAGGTAATGGCCACCAGGAAGGCCACCTTCCAAGAAAACAAGAGCAGAGACAATGAAGCAATGAGTTCAAAAGGGGGCCCTGTGAGTCATGAGAGGACCAGGTTAAGGTCCAAGGGAGGTACCAGGTCACGGACCTGCAGACAGAGCCTCTCCACCCCTTTCAGGAACCTAATCGTCCTCAAGTGAGAGAAAAGCAATCTACCCTTCAAAGGCTGGTGGAAAGCCGATATAGCTGCTAGGTGGAACTTCAGGGAAGCCACAGCCAGTCCCTGGAGCTTTAGCTGTAGCAGATATTCCAGGATCGCTTGTATTGGCGAAAGACTAGGCAGGATACTCCGGGACTCTGCCCAACTTCCATTTAGCACAATATACGATCTACATGGAAGGCTTCCTGCTACCCAGCAGGATTTGCTGGACTTGCACCGAACAGGCCCACTTGTCCGCTCAGCCACAAAGCCCCCATGCCATGAGGTGTAGGGAGTCCAGCTCCAGGATCGTGTCGATGAACTCTATCTGCTGCACGGGAGTTAACGTGGACTTCTGCTTGTTTATCAGCAGCCCCAGCCAGCAACAGGCAGAGCATGTCAGTTTCTCACTGTCCTGGACCTGGACCCTGCTTTTGATTAGCCAATTGTCCAGGTAAAGGAAAATTTGGACCTTCTTGCGCCTCAGTTATGCCTCCACCACTGCCATGCATTTCGTAAACACCCCTGGGGCCAAGGACAGACCAAAGGGCAAAGCTGTAAACTGGTAGTGGGAACTGGCCACCATGACGCGAAGGAAGCACCTGTGGCTGGGGAGAATAGAGATGTGAAAGTATGTGTCCTTTAGGTCGAGGGTGGCATACCAGTCTCCTGGATCCAGAGACGGGATTATGGAAGCTAGGGAGACCACGCAAAACTTGAGTCTCTTGAGATATTTGTTTAGATGACACATGTCTAATATGGGCCTTAGACCCCCTTTTGCTTTGGGAATGAGGAAGTACCTCGAGTAAAACCTTCTTCTTGTCATGTCCAGTGGGACCTTTTCCACTGCCCCCAGGCTGAGGAGGGTCTCTATCTCTTGCATGAGGAGCTGCTCATGAGAGGGGTCCCTGAAGAGGGACAGGGAGGGAGGGTTGTTTGGAGGAGTAGATGTAAACTGGAGGGCATAGCCTGCCTAGACCATGCCAAAGATGCAGCGGTCCGAGGTAATTTTGTGCCATTCAGACCAGAAGGGGGCTAGGTGGTTTAAAAAGGGGTGGGAGGGATCCAGGAAAGAGGCTGGGATGACTCCCTCAGGTGCACCATCAAAATGGCCTCCTTTGGTTGCCTGACCGCCTAGATGACCCTTGCTGTGGGGCTGAGGTTGGATGGCGTCTCCTATTTCTGTCCCTCTGTCTATAGGGCATGAACGGCTGATACCTCTGCTGTTGCTGGTCCTGAGGATGTGATTGATGCCTAGAGGTTGTGGCATGTAAAGATCCAGAGAGCAGAGCATGGCCCTCGAGTCCTTCAGAACATGCAACTTCGCATCTGTCTGGTCCGAGAATAAGGCTGACCCATCGAAGGGGAGGTCCTGGATGGAATGTTGGACCTCCTGAGACAGCCCCGAGGATTGAAGCCACAAGCACCTATGCATGCTGAGGGCAAAGGCCATGGCTCTGCCCGTCAAATCAGCCATGTCCAAGGATGCCTGGAGCACTGCTCTAGCCACCATGGTACCCTCTTCCTCAATGGCGTTAAATTTGAGCACCTAGTCCTGGGGCAGAGCGTCCGCGAAGCGCTTCAGCGAGTCCCAGAGGTTAAAACTGTATCTGCCCAGGAGAGCCTGCTGAATGACAATCCTAAACAGTAGGCTTGCCATTGAATAAACCTTTCTCCTGAAGCCGTCTAGCTTTTTGTTGTCCTTATTTTTCAGTGTAGAACCGAGCTGCCCCTACCTATGCCTCTGGCTGGCTACACCTACCACCAGGGTCCCAGGAGATGGGTGGGTAAACAGGTACTCAAACCCCCCGGCCAGGACATAATATTTTTTCTTGGCCCTTTTAGATGTTGGGGCCACCGATGAAGGGGTCTGCCACAAGGCCTTCGCTATTTTTAGAACCCCTTCATGCACAAGGAAGGCTACTCGAGCCGGGGCAGCTGCTGCCAGGATGTTAAACAAACTGTCTGATGCCTCTTTTAACTCCTCCACCTCCAGCCCCAAGTTGGAAGCCACCCTTTTGAGCAGCTCCTGGTGTGCGCTAAAATCATCCAGGGGCACTGAGTGACCCTAGTAGATTGCTTCATCTGGGGAGAAGGAGGATTGGAGGGCGCAGTGGGAGGTGGCACCCCTTCCCGCCGACAAAAGGCCCCCATAGAAGTCCCTTCCTGTGGTCCAATTCGTCCTCTGAGGGCAAATGCTGGCCCTTCTCCAGCACCAGTGGCATTGACTGCACACCTGAAGACTTGAAGGACTGCAGCCCAGACCCCAACAGAAATCCCCAGGGTCCCCAATACAGCCATTAGGGAGGCCACTGCCCTTGAGGTCATTCGGGGGCTATCTGCACCGGGGGCTCTGGCACCTTCTGCTGATGATGCCTCGCTCGGCAGCCGTCCACCCATCCCCTGGTGAGGAAACTGAGGCAGTATCGGAACACCACGGTAGGGCTGCCTCAGAGGCTCCTGCTGCATGGTACCGAGCCAGAGGGGAGCGATAACCCGATCCAGGGGTGTGCCATCGCACTGGAGATCGGACTTTCGACTTCGACGCACTCAAAGACGACAAGATCAGGTGCTGGCACCACGACCGGTGCTGGTGTGCAGCATCATGCTCCGACAAGCTGGAACATCCAGAACACCGGCTGGGAACCGAGGACTTGGAGCCCTGCTTGCCTCTCGGTGCCTAGTCTGTCTCCAGCCACTGGCTTCGGCGCCGCCTCAGTGCGGGTGACCCCCTTGGTACTGGGGAGCAGGAACAGTGCCGAGTTCTGTCTGGGGAACAGTGCCCCAGGGGTGACCAGCCAGGCGCCACCTTCTGGGGTGGACTTCTTCTGGTGCCGGGGATCATGATCGGTGTCGCGAGGGTGACCTTGTTCCCTGCGTCGATGCAAAGCACTCCGGCGACCAGGACCTGGAACAGCTACTAGGGGAGCGGCGCCATGCCAACTACTCCACCGTAGGCAACCGGCTCATTGGAGATTTTCCTCTCTGCACCAGGGATCTCCTGAGCCACTCAGGGGGTCCCAGCACGGGCTTCTCCTGCAACACCGGCCCCTCTCTCTAGCCAGAGGATGGGGTGTGGGCAGCGGCGGCAAGGCCAGCAAGGCTCTTGCTGCCTGAAAGGCCTCTGGCATTGACAGTGCTAGTAGGTGCGGAGTGGCCCCCCATTCCCAGGATTCAGGGGAGGCTCCCTAGCTGGAGACACTGGCCCTGGGGAGCAGGTCTCCACAGTCCGGCTCCAGTGCAGTCCGGGGCTTGACCCTGTCTGCTTAGATGGGGTGGGGGAGTGTCCGTGTTCCGCGCGCTGCTTCCACTTCTTCTTCGATACCGGAGATGTGGCCCTGTGCCAAGGTGGGCCCAATGCCGATGGTGCACTCTGCACCGATGCTACACTTGGTACCGGGGCGGGGCGGGCTGGTTCGGAGGCCGGTCTAAGTGCTGCCTCCATAAGTAAGGCTTTCAGGCAGATTTCTCTATCCTTCTGAGTCCGGGGTCTGAAAGCCTTGCAAATCTTGCACTTATCTTTTTGATGAATTTCCCCCAGACACTTCAGGAGCTGTCATGAGAGTCACTCAGCAGGAAAGCCTTCCCTCAGGAGGCACATGGTTTGAAGCCCGATGACCAGGGCATGCCCTGCTTCCGGCAAAGTCCCAGCTGGGCCTATCCTAAGTGTTAATTACCACTATTAACACTACTTAAAGTCCTATCTACCTAACTAACACAACAACGATTAAAGTTGAGAACGACGGGAACTGATCACTTGCGATGCAAGCAGGAACAGTTCCAGCAACCATCATAGACAGAAAGAAGGAACTGAGGGAGCGTAGTGCCGATAGCACCTCATATACTGCAGTATGTGCACGGGGCTCCAGGGGGTGCCAAAGCCAGCTCTATGGGGTCTGCTAAGGGGAAAAAAGTTCTGGTAACTGCACAGAGGCATGCACTCACCTATATTGGAATGGACATGAGCAAGCACTGAAAGAAGAATGAAATGTCATTGGATACCAACTACGAATCCCAGGTACTAAGACACTTCACATAATGTGTTGGGTGAGGAAAAGAATCTTGTTCCAGCAATTCACAGAAGGAATGCTACGTGCTATTGCATGACTAGTTTCTATGTGTAGGTCTAAATTCTCTTTGTAATGCACTTGGACATGTGGTAGAAGAAAAGTCAGAAGCTGGGAAACCCTCAGAATACCTCTGGATGAGATGGTCCAGTGTTATCTTGACCAAGCCCCAAACACTTGGTTGAAGTCTTCAGAGATAATAGATCATTTAGTCAATATCCTAAATTTTGAGAGGCCATCCTCAGAACAGACACTTAAAAGAATACTACACATAATATCGCTACACAGTGGCTACAGCAAGTAGTAATGCACAGATCAGTTGTGTGTGACTATGTGACATGTCTGGAGTGCCCACCATTGTAGCACTGAAGCTGGTAAGTCAGAACTGCTTTCATAAATGATGCTTAGCAAATATCACCTCCCCATATTTCAAAAGTGTCAGAAAAACATGAGTAAGTCAGCAGCTAGAAAAGAGCCATCTCTATTACTATTATTTTGGAAATTTAGATCATTTCTATTACTGCATCTTCACCCATTCCAAATAAAAAATTGCCCAACCTTTTTCCTTTTTCTCTCTAGTTGGTCCAGTCTGTGATTGGTCCTCTTGACAGAAATCCTATTCTTCTCCACTTCACGCAGCCTTTGGGCATGACATTTGCTGACATCAAGATTCAGATTTACACGTACAAGTGCTGTCAGAAGCTTCATAGCTGAAAAGGAAGAGAAACCAAATAAGCAAGGCTTCAGTTGGTGGTACACTTTATAAAGTATATTCAACATGTTAAAAAAAACAAGCGTACCAATTAACCCCAACCCTGCTTAGGTAGTGAGATCACAATCCAAGATAAGAGCAGCAAAAAGTCGGATGTTGGATAATATTTCATTTAAATTTACTACTTGGTTTTGAAGCAAAAGGGTGGTCAGAGAAAGGTGTTTTATTCTACTTCTGGCGATATACTTCTTTTGGTCCAGACGAATTAACTGATAAATGAGTCAAGTCATATGTGTTGAAGATTTCCTACTTAAGTTTGGTCAGCAATCTAAAGATCTAGTATAAGCACCTTCCTTAAAGGTGAAGAAATATTGTGGAATCAGTGTAAGAGCTCCTGACCACGTGAGCCAGAATCTTGTAGTCTTTATGAAGCAGTACAAGGTGCATCTACTTTTGGTAATTTAGATCAACAGCTAGATTTCCATTTGTCAATAGGCAGGGACAGAAAAGGCAAAAAATGGGGAGAGCTGTTCTGTGGCTAATTGTTGGCTTTCTTTTTTAAAAGTATAAATTCACCTAGATACTGTCATGCTGTGTGAGATAAACAAGCTACAAAAGTGTTCATTTTAGTATCATTTTAGTATTGTAAGAAACCTCTTGAATGACAAATTTCTTAGGACAGTTTAATAGGTTTTAAGATCCTCCCTTTTATATTAATTATATTCACTCAGTGGGGATAGGAGGAAAATTAGTGAGACACAACTAACTATGAAAAGCAGCTACCGCTTATGCATAACTTCCAGAAAACGGCGGAATTCTGAAGTTAATTATCTCAGCTGTTATAAATGATTTTGCTAAGTATTAAAATGCAACTGAGCCACTTAACAGCTAATCTACATTCCAAGCTTCCTCTTTCAAACAAGAGTTTTGGAGTGCAGAGATACTTTTGAAAGTAATTTAAATATCTGCTGTTCTTAAAGCCCACAGGATACTTACCGTGTCCAATGCTTCCAAATTAGAGTCAGATATATGCAGAAGGAGGTTATTAATACTACAGTAACATCCATAATGTGCTAGGCACTGTCAATGTACAAAGGAAGACAATTCCTGCCTGGGAAAACTTACAGTTGATCAGTTTTATAAACACACAAGTCACCAAAACCCATAGTCTCTGATGAAAACTGTTAGCAACATGAACTGTATTTACCTGCTAAAGTGCTAGTGTGTCTGAATGCTCTGACCCTGGAGTCTGCTAGCCCTGTGAGCAGTGAGATGACTGTGTCCATCAGGTAACTATCATAGAGAATGCTGTACTGGCACTGCTGGATTAGCACGGCAGTGAACTCACAGAAATTGGCCTTGAACTTCTTCCAGTATGGTCCTGGTTTGATGAGTGGATAGTCTTCATTGTCCTATATTAGAAGGAAAAAATAATTATAAAAACTAGAAGTCTCATTTACTTTTCATTTATGCTGGTTGTTTACTACCTCCATTTCTCCCACCTTGAACAGTGAAGAGACATGTCAATTTCAGCTTGGTTTCAAGTCAGATTCTCATCAGTTCCACATGGAGGTTCTTACACTCTAGAAAGTCTTGATGCAACTGTTAATGCCATCTATGAACTGCAGCCTGACCATCTTAGAGCTCACCTCTTCCCACAATACAGTAGATAGCTAAAATCAGGAGGTACACAGTGGCTAATTGAGGGTAAAACTCTCAAGGGCCTGTGAATCTATTATAGAACTCCAACACTACAGAGCAGAGAAACGCAAGTCATGCCACTGTTAGGGCACAGTGGAAGATGTTCTGCATGCGATGCATGAAAGTCTCTGCTGAACAACTGCAGCATCTTTCCTGGAGCCACAGCAAGAAAACCAATTCTAAGACAGAGTCACAGATGAAGGGCCTGGTCCTTTGGGATAGAATTGCTACGATGTGTGTACATGGCACTCAGATACTGCACTAGGGTGGTGGACACATACAACAATATAGATAGCACAAGTGCTGCAATCCATTTCTGATATCAAACACTGAAGAGAAATAGTTTTTATTTTTAAACATTCTATTGCAATTTTCTTTTTAAAGTTGCAGAAATCTCTATTATACTTCAATTTTGTAAAAGATTATTTTTATGAAACCTAAACTTTGGGCCTAATTTCACTTGAAAGTGGCCCTTCCAAAATACTATCTAAAGAAAATAATTTTTAAGGGTGTGCATGAGGAGAACATGCACATAAGTAAAGCCACTAGGCTATCTGGGGAAGGGAAGAAAGCACAGATGGATACAGTTCAGGATCAAAACACTCCATTCAAACAGATTTTTAACACTATATGCCTACTGTTCCTAACATAAGGCTCAATCCTATCAGGTGCTGAGCACTTTCAACTCTTGTAAAGCCACTGTGTTCCCAGAGGTTCTTGCAGAATGTGGTCCATTATAAATCAATAAAGTTTATTTATTTAAAGCAATTCTGCAGTCACACAGGCAACATCACTGCACTTGATTTTCACTATTATACCATTAAGCAAGTACAATTTTCACATATATGCAGCATTTGAAATTTTCACTTCAGGGTAATTCAAGAAATGCAGTTATTTACCATGTCCACTGGCCACGTAACAGTCAGAATCCAGGGATAGGCCATAAATTTCTTGTATTGCAATCCTGTTTCCTAGAATGCAAGAGACAAAATTATAAAAGCTTTTCATGAAACTGCAGAAGTGATTCTGAAAGATTTTACATACATAAAAATATCAATTGTGTACCATGTTTTAAAATGCCATTAAACTTGAGACTGCATACATCATACACACACACACACACACACCAATCCCCTTTTACTTGGCTTGTTTTTAGCTAAAACTAATGTGTACTTCAGTAAAAGAAAAATGCAGTTTTTATTTTAAAACTGGTACTCTTGTGATGAGAAGTAGACAGTGCCAAGTTTTATTTTAACATCACGTACTGAAGTGTGATAATCTTTGCTATTTTTCTGAAAGACAGCATCTGCTTCTCCTCTAGAAATTTAAATACATATCATCTGCAACATTCATTTCTTTGCTATTGTGAAATAGCTGAACCCCAACTGAATGCCCCAATTCAAGGGTAGGCTAATATGCTCACGTTCGCAAGCCATATTCCAAAAACAAAACACTTCTATCAGTCACTCACAGTTTCACATGAATTTAGGCATTCTTTAGGGATTTTCATCTTTAAAAAAATAGCTAAATGATATTTTGAGAATTCACCACATCCTGGATCCCACTGTTCCTTAGATAAGACAAAATTCTCATTGATTGTTATGCATTTCAAATTGCACTGAAAACCAGCTCACTGAAATGGTTTAAACTTGTTTTAGTATTTTCAGTCACACTCTATTTTAAAGTTGCTGGGCAGCACCATGAGCACTTGCTGGCAAGAAGAAGTGAACACTTTGACCCTGAGCCAGCAAACACTTGCTCACATGCTTCACTTTACTACTATGAATAGTCCCATCATTTCAGCAATTTAACAAACTGTTTACTACTGTTCTCATCCTCAGACAGCTGCCACTTTGCAATCTTTTTTCCATTTCAATGGGATTACTCAAGGTAGTAAAGTTAAGCATATGCATAACACCGTGGGTACATTACAGAGTTCGGATGGCATAGCTTTGTCAGTCAGGGGCATGAAGATCCCCAATGTAGCTGTGCCACCAGAAGCCTCTATCTCAGATGCTGCTGTAACGCAAAACTGTACTTTTACTATGCTCTGAAGTGTCCCTAGCCTCTGTTTGTCAGAAGGGAAGGGGTGACAGGCGATGGATCACTTGATGATTACCTGTTCTGTTCATTCCCTCTAAAGCATTTAGCATTGGCCACTGTCAGAAGACAGGACACTGAGCTAAATGCACAATCGATCTGACCCAGAATAGCTGTTCTTATGTACTAGTATAACTTGTTTCACCCATGGGGAGTAGGGTTTACTACACTGGTGCAAAGTGCAGCTTTGCTAGGATAACTGTGCCAAACTAGGCATGTTTTGACAGTATAGTATACTGGTATTCCTGTACTGGAAAAGCATTCCTCATGTAGGCATGGCCCAGGTGTTTGCTGGATCAGGGCTATTATATGTTAAAGCAAAGTATTCACTCCAAGACAGTAAAAGGTCTCAAGTCCAAGATGGATAGAGTCAGACTTTTCAATTGACTGGTATCTCTGAGAAGGGGCTTAAGGAGGGATACAAATAAGGTAAGAGTGGTGGTGACTTCACAAACTAACTCAGAGGGCAAACATGGAAAAAGGCACTCAGATGATTGTGAGGTAAGTAGCAAAAGAAGAGTTGAGACTGGCATCGTTAGCCAAACATGAGTGAGCGGTGAAAATGGCACTGTAAAGATACCGTTTTCCTAATAAACTTCAGGAAATAAGATAGCCCGTTTAGATAGTGACCTGACATCATTCATGCATTTTATTACTGCTCTCGCATCAAAAGAACAGCAATGGAAATTCACACACTCAACAAAATGGGATGGAGAAAAGCTAACGTTCCAACTGACAACTAGCTTCAGCAGCAGCTTCTCATCTACCTACATTAGGTATTTTTAAAGGTACCTATCAACAAGGTACCAAAGCATCAAGTTACCTGGAGCCATGCCAGACTGTATCTATCACTATAAGAACATGTTAACAGGAAAAATACTATGCCCCCAATTAATTTTTTTTACTGAAAAAGACAGATATAAGACTTGGTAAGGCTGCAGCTAAATATTATGAAAACACTGAAGACAGGAACTCTGTTTCGGGCACCATGCTTCTAATTCCAGCGTACATAAAACCTTTCCCACAAAGGGAGAGAGAGAGAGAGGAAATGATAGACAATGAACAGTGCTATCCAATTTTCATATTAATAGCTATTGCTTATTCAAATGAGCCATATGAAGTCATAGTTTCATGTTGTGCTTACCTCATCAAATGTCTCTGTCATTTTTTGCATTACCTCACTGTTGCGTAAACTTTGGAACATCTCAGCTGTCACCATTCCTACACAGGTGGAATTGAAAATAGGTATTAAATGAAAATATTCTGCGACACCATATATTAAAATTACAAAAATAATTCCATAAATAAAAAGTCCATACTATAGTAGTGGGTTTGACCTGAATCCACAAGTGCCAAAAAAGTAACTCAAACAGTTTTGCTTGTGTTTGCATTAGTGCAGGTTGACAAACAGAATAGGCTATTAGCAGCTGATAACAGTGCACCAACACTCAGCTTCAGAGGAGGGGCATCCAGTTTGATACCAATTTCGGCTTGTTCATCCACTTGTGTACCTTAAATTCTTGTTTTGGCAAGCTTTTATTATACAGATTATTAATAAGCCACTAAACAGAACCCCCTGTTCTGTTCATTAAAGCAGATAAAATCTATAAAATTCCAATCTGTACATCCAGAGGATATGAAAAAACAGACTAAGTAGTCAACTGTCTTGCAGCCACATTACCAGAAACTAAGCACAGTGCATATAATTCAGTACGTGAAAGGGAGATCACTAAGGAATAACTGGGTGCTGCAGAAAGTAACGCTGTTGCTTCAATGGATGGCACCATTCCCTCCGAGTCACTGCCGAACAAACACCTCAATATAATCTAATAGGACATTGTGCTGTGGAAGGTGCTGGATTTCAGATTAGGTGTGAAACTCTTGACCATTGGTGATCATGGATCCCATGTTACTTTTCCTAAGAGTAGGGATATTAGTTCCTGGCTCAAGGAGAAATTTAACTTCAGAAGTTACATTCTATACTGTGTTCCACGGGGGTAGCCGTATCAGTCTGTTTTCAGCAAAATAACAAGAGTTCTGTGGCACCTAAAAGACTAACAAATTTATTTGGGCACAAGCTTTAGTGGACAGAAACCCACTGCATCTTATGAAGTGGGTTTCTGCCCACAAAAACTTATGCCCAAATAAATGTGTTAGTCTTTAAGGTGCTACAGAACTCTCGTTATTCTACACTGTGTTCTTCTTCACTTCCTACCTCTGACTCTGAAGCTTCCAGTTAATGAGTTTTCTCTAATAGCAGTTGGTGTCTCCATGCTTAATTCGGAAATAATTAATACTTGGACTCACAATCACCTTGTACCTAGTAGCTATAAGGAAGAGAGACGCATTGTTGCACAAACAACTGAAATGTGGGACTCCAGCTGCTAGTATTTGTAAAGTACTTTCAGATCCCAAGATGAAAGTACTAGGCAAGTGCAAACTAATATTCTGAAATCAACAAAAGTTTAGGATTTCAAATCTGAACAGTCATGAAAACTATTTTTCTCAAAAATCAGTGATTCTGTAAAGACATGTGGGCATGTTTTACAGCATGAGAGTTGTTTGTTACACAAGAAGCTTGAACCTGCAGCCCTTATATGCATACAACTCTTAAAGAAGTGATCTATTATAAAAATAATTTCTGTTCCAGAAGAAATATTTCAGATGATTCATCTGCTGTTCAGCAAAAATAAATGCTTATATGATACTGAATTACCTTGACAGCCTGAGCACTGAATGAAGAAGTTGATCAGATCTAGAAGTGCCACATCTCGATCTTGGTTATACACTTCAATCCAATCATCTACCACAGACTAAAACAGATTACAGAAAAAAACAGTGACAATAGGCTGAACAAAAGCGCGATATAATAACAGCCTAGGAAATCTATACCACTGTGTGTCTTACACTATTCTGTCACCAATATTTATAAAAACAAATAGATATCTAGAATATGTTGTCCATCATTTTGTTATATTCACAACAGTATGTGTGTTCACAACACCTTCTGAAGCGAAGTAAACTTCTAGAATACTATTCCCAGAACTGCACATATGTCTATATACAGTGCTAAAACAAACTCAGGCTATATTAGAACAAAACAAAATATTTGCTATAAAAACAACAAAAACCCCAATATTAATATAAAAATTCTTTCTAAGAGATTCACAACAGAAGAAAATTAAAATGGCTGTTGACACCATCACTAATCATAAATCACAATCACATATAAATATTTACAAGATTCATATAATGCAAAAAAGATGATAAAATATATTTGAGAAGTTTACATATACTGTATCAGCCATTAGAGAGGAGATGAACTATTTACATTAGTATTGACTTTTTTTTTTTTAAGTTTTATGTAAAGCTTGCCACCTTCAATTGTTACAGACAGCATTTAAGAGGACTATAACTGAAAGAGATGAGGAAAAAAAGCTTTACTTTCATTGAACTGAATCCATTATTCATACATTCAAATGCCAGAGTCAGAAGGAACCACTGTGACCATCTAGTCTGACCTTCTGTATAATACAGGCCATAAAACTTCCCAAAATAATTCCTTTTGAACTAGATCTTACCAAAAAACAAAAAAACAAAATCCAATCTTGATTTAAGAATTGCTGATGGTGGAGAATCCACCACCTCCCTTGCTAAATTGTTCCAATGGTTAACCACGCTCAATGTGATGAATGACAATGAATAGTCACTGGGCTAAGGAGAGTGAGAATAACTCTAGCCTGGTGGCTAGGTCACTCACTTAGGATGTGGAAGACTCAGGCTGAAATCTCTATTCCAGGAACTGCATTCAGTAGAACAGCTTCAACAGAAGAGACTGAGACACCGTTCCACACACCAGAATATCCTACAACTCTGTTAGGGCCCTGCCCTGAAAGATAGGAAACCCAGGTTCAAATCCCTTCTCCAAAGCAGAATAGAGGATGAAACTGAACCCAGGTCTCCTACATCATAGGTAAGTGACCAAACACTAGGCTAAAAGTTAGAAGGAAGGCAGCACCATCGTCTTCCCAAACCGCTTTGTGATTCTAGACCTTAAGAAAAAGGTAGAATCATGTCTTTCGACCCAAAATGGATTTTTTTTTAATTTGCCAAAAAAAATTTCACAATTTCCAGATTTGGTTCAAACCAAACCAATTTTATTTTCAATTTTTTTGTAAGGGCCAGTGAACTGAATGTAATTTGTTTGCCCAGCTCTAAATGTAAATTAAGTAGTGACACCACAGCCCTGATTCTGCAATATGATTAACCTCTGTGGACCCCTCTGTCTGCATGGAGCCCCACTGAAGTTAATAAGGCTCTTCACAAAAACAAGGGTTCACCTACACAAAGCACCTTGAAAGACTGGGACCTACAGTACTGAACATATATTAATTAAAAAGGGGGTGAGGGAAGCACTCTCTTGATTTCATAAGGATTTCTTCAGCAAGGAAGAAACTTACCGACTATACAGGGAAACTGACTGGGGGGAGTAGATAATACCCAAGATTTCCTAAAAGGGATACCTAAAGTTAGGCTCTTAGGGCCACATTTAGGCATTTATGTATCTTGGTTTTCAAGAGCCCTGAGCACCTAGTAGCTTCCACTGAAGCCAACGGGAACCATTAAGTTTTTAGGTGCTTAAATACTGCTTTTAGAGCCTGGCTTTAAGAACCTATTGTTTGGAAATCCCAGCCCAGATTTCTTCACTAATTTCTTTCACTGTTATAGTAATCTTTGATGTTACTTTTATGTACAGTAGTCAAAAAAAATTTCAGACAAGTGTAATTTTTCAAATTGACTGCATAACAAAGACTGGACGAAGACTCAACAGATTTCAAAATTAAAGCAGAAATTCTTGAGATTAAATTAACTGGTATCATTATGTTTCCATTTTCCCTCCCCGACAGCTACAATGTCAACTCAGTCCAGAAACTGAAAGTACCTGCATTGCCCTCTTGCCCATGCTGACCACTTCAAACAATGTAACTGCTTCAACCACTTCTCCATTCTGCGGCTGGCTTGTCCTTCTGCTCTTTGAAGAATTTCTTCTTATGTTTTCACACTGTTCTTGGACCTTCCTTTTCCCTCTCTAAAATCATGCAAAAGAAGATATGTAACCATAAGACAACTAATGGCCAGCCAGACAAATGCAGGCTCCCTGGATTTACAGTATTTTATCCTCTAGCAATATGTGCATGTTACTCCCATTACAGCATTTTCTCAGGACTTTACAGAGGATATGTGTAAATGTTGTCTGACTGCCAGTAGCAAGGAAATATCATGTACGGCAGTATGGGGAAGGTATAAAGAAGAGGATATGCCAGATCCTCTTCCTTTTGCAAGAACATCCTTAAGTAAGAGAGTGTAACTGGTGAGCAGCTGCCAAGGGTTGAGCACCACTGAGAGGGCATGTAGTAACAATAGTCATTTCTGAATAGTGGATGGTCAACAAGCATGGAGGCTTGCCTATTTGCTTGCACAATAAGCACTGCATTTGGCATTAATGTCAGTTGCAGGTACTGTGTATTTAAGGAAGTTTATATCCCAAAGTGACTTGACTGTGATTGCTGGTGCCAACAGAATTTGGGATTAAACTCTAGCCAGGGAACGAGAGGTTAGAGGCTCTTCATCCCCACTGTCAATGCCATACAATATCCCCCTTTCCTTTTCTCTTCTTCAGTTTAATAGACTACTAATTTATACAATGAAAGTATGAACTCACTGGAGTTTGCAAGTTGCCATTTCTCAGACAGGTGCCGCTCTGTACAGTGGACTCAGGCACAGTTTCATCATGGATAGCATTTTCTCTGGAGCATAACAAATAGAAAATATTGAAGGATATATAGGACTTCTCCTGTGAACAAACTAACTTGTGCACCCAAAGAACTGATTTTCAAAGTCTCCAAAACAGAGAAAATGCTTTGAAAGCACAGGAAGTTAAATATTAAGATGTCAAAGCTTAGGAGGAAAATAAAGTGTGCTCATGGCCTAATGTTACCTCGGCATGTAGGAATAAAACTGTAAGCCGTAGATTCAGTCATAGCTTTGTTCATTCATACCCTTATTTGTGTCAATCTCTATATAGTTTTAATTGGTTAACAGCTTTATTTGTGTCAGTCTTCATTTATATATATATATACACACAGTAAAAGTTAAGATAGTCATTCCTAGAGGTGTTTGTTCATCTCTGCTTTGCATTTGTGGCTTTATTGCCAACTAACAGTCCACTGCTTTTTGCAACTTTGTTGCTAATTGAGGGAAATCCCCATGTTCTTTGGTTAGGCATTAGGGACCCCTGGGCTTGAACTGCTGTCCTTTTCTCTCTCATGTTTGGGTGCAAAGGCTGTGTCTTTTCCTCTGAGTCACTCACTCCCAGCCTGTTTTGCTGTATAAATTTATACCTATCTGTCCTTAGATAATAAATGTGTCTTTTTTTAAATTATTATTATTAAAGTTGTTTTCAACCCTTCTTATCCAGAATGTATAATCACCATCTCACAAATCTGTTTGTAATATTTGAACTCCTCTCAGCCATACTCCATATTGCAAATGTAAAACCCCATTTTGACCAAATGTACTCCATCTTGTACAAAACTCTTTCTAAACTTTTAGAGGAATAGGTAAACCTGCTTGAACAAGGTATGAATGGAGGGTATATGTATGTGTGAACCAGACCCAAACTGCCAGCTTGTCCTGATGAAGTATGAAGTCCACCCTAAAGGCTGAAGAGCGTGAACACATCCCTAAAAAGCAAAAGAAGACTCTACTCCAGAAAACAAAAGACCAAACTTAATCAAGACACCAAGAACAAGCTTAAAGTCATGTCTGCTATTGTCCAGCAAGCAACGGTCACAGAGAAGCGACGTGACACAGCAAAACTCCTAAATTTGAACTGAAGCCAAAAACCTATGAAAGACTGGATGAGATTGCAAGGCTTTGGGGGAGAGAAACTGTTCTGCAGACCATCAAAGAAGAGTGTTGGTGCGCGCCCAACAAAGACCCCGCTCTCCTCGTGCCCAGCTTCCCTGGCCAGGTAGCTGCCTCGAGCCACAAACTCCAGCAACAAACCCAAGCTGCGATCTCAAGCCATGATGAGGACTGGTAGCTATACAACTACAGAACGTTTCCTGGTGTGTTAGGGTGTGTGTGTGTTTGTCTGTGTGTGTGTACACAGGTTGAAGATAGTTATTAATTTAGTTTCTGATAATAAATGCACTATACTGCCTTTTCCCCCTTAAAGGGTCCCGAGTGCTCTTTTTGCACACATGCATAATCTGCATGTTGGGTTTTGAAGCCATTTGATTAATCCGCAATGAAATTACATTTTTTCTCAGCATTTTCGACAGTGAACAATATGCTTTAGCAAAGGCCATTTCTAAGCTGTCTTTAATGAACTCATTGTCTACCAGCAGGCAAGAGAAGATGGGAGAAAAGTTAATAGCAATGGTAACCACTTTTCATTCTATCATCATGCCTAACTTGAAATTAACTTTTAATCATAAAGAATACGGGATCCAATTATTTTTCACAACTACCTACACAACAAAAAATAAAAGTGAGGAACAACATTCATGGAGGATGTCGTATCAGTAACACAGCCACTATCAACGATATGTGACAACAGTCCCTTCAAAGGTATCTGAAAATTTAAAGGTCCATAGATTTTTAAGGCCAGATAGGACCATTACATTATCTAATCTAACTTGCTGTATAATATGGGCCACAGAATTTCATCCAGTTACTCTGATATTGAGTGTAATAAAATACAATAGTGAAGTTTACTGACTTGTTAATTTCTTTAGAACCCCTACATGGAACAAATTTGTTTCCTGCTCCTGCAACTAACTCTGCAATCTGCAGAGCAGACCCCTGCACCTGAATAGAGGCAGGTGAAGAATCAAGGCTCGGGTATATTTTATTGGTGATAATAAAGGCCAGTTTTTGTTGAAACACTTAAATTTACATTTTGGACCTACTAGGACTGCTCAGCGTTAGTAAAAGATGCAGAATTAGGCCCTCAATGACTCCCTGATAGTTTAACTATTGTTCCTCATAACACACATATCCCACAAAAACTTATGCATGTCCTTAAGTAAGTAGTCTCATTGGTTTTAGTGGGACTTCTCACCAGGGTAAAATTAAAAATGTACGTAAGTGTTTGAGGGACTGAGTGCTAACAAAGTAATTTAGGGTGAATAAGCTCTTAGGTAAATTCTACTAGTTTAGAAGAAGTTCAATTACAGAGAGACAATAGGTAACAGCCAAGTCAGGATGCTACATGCAAAGAGTTATCAAATATTTCTCTTTGATTTATTATTTTCTGAGCTGCAGAGAATAAGTGGATCAGTCAAATGCTGTGTAAACTGTTTTAGTTCAAAACTGGAGATGTTAAAAAGCTAACATATATTATCTTGTTCTTCCAATACACACTCTTTTACTGATCCCAGATGGCTCTACCCAGATATTAATCCTTTGTACCCACTAACTAATTAAAAAGATTCAAGAATGTACTTTGGTAGTTCTTCTACATAATTAATTTCTCTCCCTTGGTTTTGAAGCTGGGTGTAACATTATATAGCTAGGCTAACACGTTCTGACTTGTGCTGTTTGCTAGAACACCACCACCAGAGTGTAGCCAATCAGTTCGCAACTTGCGCAACCCTTTCTGTCTTAATTAAAATTGTTGTTATAATGCTCAATGTAATTTTGCACTATTTTCCCCCCAACTCTTCCCATATAAACTACTGCAATTTATTTGTACCATTCCATGGTACAAAGATGCCTGGGCACATTTCCCAGCTGCTATAATTAAATCAAGAAGTAATACAGTACTTTAATTATGGGAAAAGTAAAGATCTCATTGTAAGACAACTCAGCCCAGCTCTTGTCTGAGCATGCAGAGTACCGCTTCTAAGAACTGTTTAGTATTCAGTTCAATTAGAACTTTTTATCATACAGATCTTTCCCAGGCACCTTATGGAAGTATGAAAGGTGATCTACAAATAAGGCACATATGCGAAAGTCATCTCCGAATTCACTAGCATTGCAGCTGGGTAGGATTTGGCCAATGGCATTTACTTCATAAAAATGCCACAGGCCTTCTGCTAACAAGGCTATAAAGAGTAGCCATGCAAAAATTACTGAAGCTTCAATTTTTTAGGTCATTTAAAATATTGGGTTGCCTCTGTTCCCTGATGCAAAAGCACCATGCAGTAACATAACCCTAACAGCCCAAAATACGTAATAATATGTAATTTAAAAAGTTAATTACAGATCCTTGAGATATTGTTCTGGTTTTTAAAAAATAATTTGACAAGAACAAATTACGTATAGCATCCTTTCCCTTCCCTTCTCCTTTATATTATCTGTAGGGTTTCTACTTAGATAAGAAATCATCTAGGGCAAGGACCCATCTTGCATGTGCAATAGGCCCTTTGCAAATCTCTAAGCACCATACAAATGATAAATTTAAAAAAACAAACACAAGGAGAGTCTTACACAGGAACCACATTAGGAGAGGACCAGATGACCACAGCAGAAGTCAGAAAGAATACACCTCAGGATGATGTAGAAAACACCCTCTCATTTGAACAGCAATGCAAAGAATCAGTAAGTGTTCATCATGCCACACTAGGTACGGATTGGGGTTACTTCCAGAAGGACTATTGCCTATGTTCATGCTCCTCTAATCTGCTTCCTGCCTTTCTTTATCCTTCAAGGAAGCCTGGAGAGTCTCCCTCATTCACCACATTTTAAAACAAACTGTACACATTAATAAGGGACATGATTTCACATATTTCTGGTCTACAGGTTCTTCCTTTTCTTCAGAAAGGCCTGGCCTCTCTTCAAGTGAATGAGCAATCTGTAGTCTGAGCTTCTGCTTCCCCTAACTGCTCCTTCTCTCTTCCAGGCAAACTGATGTCCACTTCCTTTCAAGCACAACAGAGAGCCTCCCTAAATCATCTCTCAAAGCCTGATTTTTTAATCTTTTTATATCCTGATCCCATCCTACTTCAGCCACAGGATCTCTCACTCAAAACTTGACATTTATGGTAATTGTTACAGTGTTCCATGGCAGAGACAAGAGCAACTGCAGTAGCCACAGTAGCCTATGCCTAGCCCCATGTGGGATTTGTACACCCAAACAACAATAAAAATAGAAGGAAAATCAAGAACAGCCACAGGTAAGTTTCCTTAAAACCAACATTTGGATTGTTTTGTGGCGCTACTGTTCATCCTGACTGATGTTGTTTTCTAGTTTTATGTGTTGGGGGGCAGCACATAAGCTACTTTTAAGTTTCTTGATTTGTTCTGGCAGTCTTATTTTGCATCCCTTAAAAAGAAATCTTGATCTTTTTAAATCTTTATATAGTTTTTCTCTGCAATGAGTTGCTAAGTTTCTTTCTCTTCAAATGTTTTTGTTTATTTTGGCACAGAGTTTCCAGACTACAAATTAAAGCTAAGGCTGAGGTCCTACAAACTCTTAAGAACATGCATAACTTTGCAACAAGCCTGCTCACGAGTTATGCATATGCTTAAGTGTCTGCAGCATGTGAGCTGAAGCCATGGAAATTATACCTTATGAAGCCATTTAGCAGACATTGCTGAAGTAAATTAAATTTTCCTATATTATTTGAATATCTTTAATTTTCTTTGAACATATTTTATAAGCAGAAGCAAGTTCCCCTATCCTGTGTCACAACAGCTGTATCAGAGTACCAAGGAAGAATGAAACAGAGAACATAAGAACAGCCATACTGGGTTAGACTGATGGTACAGCTAGCCAAGTGTCATGCCATCCAACACTGACTGGTGCCAAATGCTTCAGAGGGAATGAACAGAGCAGGGCAATTATTGAGAGACCCATCATATCACCCAGTCCCAACATCAGACAGTCAGAGGTTTAGGACACCGAGACAATGGTGTTGTATCCCTGATCGTCTCAGCTAACAACCACTGATGGACTTGTCCTCCATGAATTTATATAATTCTTTTTTTAATCCAGTTATAATTTTGGCCTTCACAATTCCTGGCAACGAGTTCCACAGGTTGACTGTGTGTTGTGTGAAGAAGTACTTCCTTTTGTTTGTTTTAAACCTGTTGCCTGTTAATTTCATTGGGTCACCCCTGGTTCTTATGTTACAGGAAGGGGTAAATAACACTTCCTTATTCATTTTCTCCATACCAGTAATGATTTTATAGACCTGTATCATATCCCCCCTTAGTTGTCTCTTTTCCAAGCCAAACAGTCACAGAGTTTTTAATTTCTCATTCTGTGGAAACTGTTCCATACTGTTAATCATTTTTGTTGCCCTTCTCTATATCTTTTCCATTTCTAATATCTCTTTTTTGAAATGGACAACCAGAACTGTACGCAGTATTCAAGATGTAGGAATAGCATGGATCTATATAGTGGCATTATGATATTTACAGTCTTATAATCTATCCCTTTCAAAACAGTTCCTAACATTGTTAGCATTTTTGACTGCCGCTGCACATTGAACAGATGGATTTCAGAGAATTACACACAATGATTCTAGGAACTCTTTCTTGAGTGGGAAAAACTAACATAGACCCCAACACTTTCTTTGTACAGTTGTGATTATGTTTTCCAATGTGCATTACTTTGCATTTATCAACACCGAATTTCATCTGACATTCTGTTGCCCAGGATCCACTTTTGTGAGATCCCTTTGTAACTCTTTGCAGTCTGCTTTGGGCTTAACTATTTTTAGTAATTTTGTATTATTGGCAAACTTTGCCACCTCACTGTTGACCCATTTTTCCAGATCATTTATGAATATTTTGAATAGCACTGATCCCAGTACAAATCCCTAGTGGACTCTGCTATTTCCCTCTCTCCATTCTGAAAACTGACCATTTATTCCTACCCTTTGTTTCCTGTTATTTAACCAGTTACTGATCCAGGAGAGGATCTTTCCTTTTATCCCATGACTGCTTACTTTGCAAAAAAGCCTTTGGGGTGTGGGATCTTGCCAAAGGCTTTCTGAAAGTCCAAGTGCACTATAGCCACTGGATCGCCTTTGTCCACGTTTTCTGACTCCCTCAAAGAATTCTAATAAATTGATGCGGCACAAGTCCCCTTTACAAAAGCCATGTTGACTCTTCCCAACAAATAATGTTATTCTATGTATCTGACCATTCTAGTCTCTACTATAGTTTCAACCAGTTTGCCTGGTACTTAAATTAAGCTTATTATCCCATAATTGCCAGGATCACCTCTGAAGCCTTTTTAAAAAATTGACATCACATTAACTATCCTCCAATCAACTGGTACAGAAGCTAATTTAAATGATAGTTTGCATACTACAGTCAGTAATTCTGCAATTTCATATTAGAATTCCTTCAGAACTCTTGGGTGAATATCATCTGGTTCCCGTGACTTATTACTGTTTAACTGAATTTATCAATTTGTTCCAAAACTTCCTGAATCGACACCTCAATCTTACACAGTTCCTCAGATCTGTCCTCTAGAAAGAATGGCTCAGGTGTGGAAATCTCACTTACATCATCTGCAATGAAGACCAGTGCAAAGAATTCATTTAGCTTCACCATAATGGCTATGTCTTCCCTGAGTGCTCCTTTAGCACCGTGATCATCCATTGGAAATGGATTGTTTGGCAGGATTCCTACTTCTACTGTACAGTAGAAGCCAGTTTAACTAAGCCTCCATTATCCAGTTCTCCGTATTAACAAGCTGTGCACACAAAGGAATGTGGGAAACTGGCATCACCTCCATGACAACATTACTTTTCAAACTTGTAAAATGACTGCAACTACTAAGCGAAAACACACGTTACTATCATTGAATGCTAAAACAGAAATTATCAATAAAATGAAAAAAGGAGAGTCACTGGCAAAAATAGGCCAAGATTATAACACTGGAAAAAACACAGTGTCAGACATCAAATGCAATGGCAAGCAAATTCTTAAATACAGCATGGCTAACTCTACATCATGGAAGACCATGAAGTAACCAAAGGATGGTGGTCTAGATGAAGCTCTTTATTGATGGTTTATATAGGTGAGAGAGCAAGGCATTCCTATTAGTGGTTCTTTACTATGTGAGAAGGCTAAGAGCTTTAAATCAGCTTTAGGAGGGGACACGTTTCTCTCATAGTCAAGGATGGCTTAAGGCCTGGTCTATACTACTGGAGAAATTCGGCAGCAGTCAACAGGAGTTAAGCAAGCTACACAGAGTAGCGTGCGTAACTCCCGTCGACTCTGTAACTTCCATTTAGCACGCCACTTCCACTACGCTGAGTAGATGGGAAATGTGTACCTGTCGACGCAGCGCTATGCTTTTTTTGGAGATGTTTTTAATAGATTGAATTCTGGATCAATTGAGCGGGTCTTCACTTCCACTCAACCGATCCAGATAAATCGATCTGACAGCAGAGAATTTGCCACCATCAGTGCAGACATACCCTCAGTTGGTTTAAAAAGCATCATGATATCCGACAACTAAGAGTCATCAGGAAAAGCGGTCTGCCGATTTGGGAGTTATTTCTGACTATCAAAAAACACTGCAAGATATCTCAGCCAAGCACAACTTGTCACCAGAACAGGTTTACAATTGTGACGAGTCTGATTTGCACTGGAAGATAGTGCCATCAAAAACACTTGCTGTCAGAACAGAAAGATCTATGCCTAGCTGCAAACAGAGCAAAGAATGTTTGACGATCCTGGCCTGTGCTATTGCCAGTGGCACACATGCTCCTGTTAACTGTCACTGGTAGAATCCGCACATGCTTAGAAATGCAAATGTGGATGCTTTGCCTGTCATCTACAAATCACAGGAGAACGCATGGATGGACAGTGCTTTATTTCATGATTGTTTTTTAAAAACTTTTGTATCAAGCATATGGTTCATCTGAACAAAAACAACATCCCACTGAAAGCTATCTTACTGCTGTACCACACACCCACCTACCCTGATGACAAAGGGCTTACCTCCCAAGATGAACTGATCTGTTTTTTTCTCCCTCCAAACATAACATCTCTTGTGCAGCCTATGAACCAACGTGTGCTGAAGAGTCTAAAATGGCACTATAAATATCTTCTTAATCGACTACCAATGTCTGATGAAAACATTGAGAATGAAGGCAACATGCTCCGGTGCTGGGGAAAAAATCAATATCAAGGATGCTATATACTGGATTGCAGAAGCATGGGAAGACATCTCCAGGTGAACTTTACAAAAATGGTGGAAAAATCTGTGGCCTGAAGTTACTGCTGACACTCAGGACAGTGGATTTTCAACTGCAACGGCAGCACTGACAACTGAAGAGACCAGTGCATTTGTCAACCTCTTCCACAAACTTCATGGCTGCACAGAAACTGATGAAGATGATGTTGCAAATTGGCTTGAAAATGATGCCAATGACCTTGGCCATCAGTTACTCCATGATGCCAAAATAATAGACTGTACTACATGCTGACAGTGATGATGAAAATGAATCTGACGAAGTGGGTTGCAGGCCACAAAAGCTTATGCCTGCAGAAATTAAATTTGTTAGTCTTTAAAGTGCTACAGGACTTTCATTTTTGATGAAAATGAAGATTCTGCCAACGAAGAATTGACAGAAAAAATTCCTCACTGCGATTCTGCAACAACAGGAAACCTCTTCACTTCAGTACTTGGAACCACAGCCAATACCAACCACAATGAACTGTTGTTAATGAAGTGACTCTGTGATCACACAATGAAGAAGAGACCCGCTCATCTAAAAAATGGTCTAAAGAAAGGGGCTATGTTTTAATGCTTGAGTTTATTATCATCTCTGCATTATTAAAAAATGGTACTTTCTTCACTAGAAGAAACTGTTCATGTATGCTGTAAATAAAGAAGAGGATTATGTTTTAATGCTTTATAACAGGGATCTCAAACTCAATTGCTATGGCGGGCCACATTTACATTGAGTTGAGTTCAGGGGGGCCACGCATAACACACACTTCTCTGCTCTACCTTTCATGCTCTACTCTCCGCCGAAAAAATCTCCCCTCAGGGTACAATTCGGCGGCACAGTAGAAGAGAGAGAGGCTCTCACAGGGACTTGCAGACTCCACTCTCCGCCGTTAAATCTCCCTGTGGGGCCACATTCGGCGGCCATTTCCTTTTTAAGGCGGCACAGTAGAACAGAGAGAGAGGCTCTCAGAGGGACTTGCTGACTCCACTCTCCGCCGTTAAATCTCCCTGTGGGGCCACATTAGGCGGCCATTTCCTTTTTAAGACGGCCACAACTTGCCTGAGCTCCGCTCTGAAAATACTCACAGCACAAGCCTGCGGCCGGATTCAGACTGCGGGCCACATAACACAAGCCCGCGGGCCGCAGTTGGCCCGCGGGCCGCGAGTTTGAGACCCCTGCTTTATCATGATTATCATTCTTACATTTTTTAAAAAATTGGACTGTTTGTGATGTTATGTGTATACAAGCTAAACAGATATGGCATCTTGTGTTATATTTAACAGACTTTATAGATTGTCCTTATAATGGTCAGAGTTAGTGTCTAAAGAGAGTAAAAATGATCAATACAACTTGTTAAAAATTCATATGGGTTTTCCTGTTAATAAACGACCAAAACATTGTTTGGAAGAACTAATGGTTCTGTATTCTGTATAAGAAGGGGGTATGCTTTTCCAGGAGGGGTCAGCTAATTTAGAAGCAACTCCGCATCTTAAAATAATGGATAGACAGCGTTTTGCCCATTCCCCTTATTATCCAAATTTTTGATTATCCAATCTGGCCCCAGTCCTAATTAGATCAGATAAACAGGATTCTGCTATACTTAAAAAATGTTTGCTGTTAGTTTTTGTGTCTTTTGCTAGTTGCTCTAAATAGATTATCTCCTCTCAGATACACATGTGCAACCCCTATTGATTTCAGTGGGGCTGCATAGTCGTAACTATAAACAGATTCTGGTATGATATATTTTGAAAGCATAGTGTATGCCATATCTTTTGAAGTGCCTGCAATGTCTACTATCCATTTTCTGTCTTTTCTATCCCTTTCCTAATAGTTCCTAACGTTCTGTTAGACCACGCCACACTATACAGTTTTGTCAACAAAAGTCAGCTTTCATCAATGAAACAATGGAGGTGTAGACACTGCACGGCTCCTCCTGCCAATTTAACTCTCTTGCTACGCCGACATAATAAAACCACCTGGACAAGAGGCACAGAGCTTTTTGCAATGTACTTAGAATGATGCAGCATCAGTGTAGACACTGCATTGCTTATGTCACCATAAGTGACCCCCAGGAGGTCCCATAAAATAACCATCATGACTGCTCTGGTCACCAGTTTGAACTCCATTGTGCTGCAGCCAGGTATACAGGCATCCGCCAGTTCCCCTTTAAAGGCTCAGGAATTTCTGAAATTCCTCTTCCCTGTTTGCTCGGCATGGAGAACTCACATCACATCTTCCCAGATGACCATGACAGCTCCCTGCAGCAAACGCACTCCTGCCTGGAGTACACTAGAGTTGTTGGATCTGCTGGGTCCATGGGGAGAGGAGACAGTGCAGTTGCATGTACGCTCCGGCTGTAGGAACTTTGATACCTACAGGCAGATTGCTCATGGCATGGAGAAGAGGCACGAAAGAGACATGTAGCAGTGCCATGCTAAGATGTAGGAACTGAGGGAGGCATATAGAATGCAAGGGAAGCCAATCATCAGCCTGGTGCATTGCCAAAGACCTGCCGCTTCTACAAGGAACTACACGCCATCCTTGGCGGTGACCCCACCTCCACCGCCAAGAGCCCCATGAATGTTTCAGGAGGGCAGAAGGCAGCAGCCAACAGAGTGAACCTTGATGATGAAGTGGACTTGGAGGAGGATGGGAGACAGGGACTTCCGGTGGCATGGCGAGCCAGCACCTCTTTTTAACTCCGGAGGGGTCTAGCCAGTCCCAGCAATCTGGCTTTGGCACGCCTGATGCAGGTGAGGGAAGCTCCAGTAAATACTCATTGTGTTTTGATACTTCAGGGAGACATGAGGTAGTACTCTGGGTTTTCTTTGTTCCAGGGTAGGAGAGGGGTAGAAATAAACACTAGCACTGTTTCATCTGCTTTTTATTTCCCTGTTGAGCTAGGCAAATGGGGCACTGCGGAAAAGTTTGTTGATGCACACTGGGATGTCCTGGGTATCCTGCACAGAGATCTCTAAGAAACTTTCATGGAAGTACTCTGAAATCCTCTGCCAAAGGTGCCATGGAAGGCTTCTTCCCTCACAGTAGGAAATTTTGCAGTGCCAATCAGCAATTATCTCTGCTGGCACAAAAGCAAAACACAGGTGAGTAGCATACAGACCCAGTCTGTAGCCGTATGCACACAGGAGCTGCACCCTTTCATCCTCAATTACCCTCAGGTGCAAGATATCAGCTGCTATCACTCCCCCTTTTGGAAAATAGTGCCAGTATTCACAATAGTGTCCCTAGACATTTGTATAGATAATCTTGTGAAATCCCTCACCCTTTGTCCCATCTTTATCCTCCTCCCCTGCCAAGCAAATTCACCATGGTTAGGGCACTCGCCATGCTGTGTGCCTGCCAAGGGAAAGTGAGAAGGTGGTATATCTAACTTTTATTAATCAAGGCTGAGAGTGCACTCACAATAGTGCTTCCTTCTATTGTTTCTTTAGTTTCTGCAGATGTGTCCTTGAGGAATTCCTCCAGCACACTGTCTAAACTCCTCTGAGTGATAGGAGATAAACCAGGAGGATTACGGAAGACACGTTTAGGGAAGTGTTGCATTCTTCTGATTCAGCTGATAGCAAGCTGAGAGCATGGAGAGAGACTATTAATGAAAGTCAGAAACTGGACATCTAGGAAAGAAAACAGGGGCAGGAGTGGCTGCTACAGCTTCTGCAGGACCAGACATGAGGTCCTTGATTGCAATGCAGATGGAACACATACGTGCTCGTCTACACCCAAGCTCCATGCAGCCCATACAGAACAGCCTTCCATACCTGCCCCAAACTTCCCACACACATGCCTCACATGTTCCCAGGCTGTTCCAGTACCCCATGCACTCTACCCCAGTGGCACGTTTCATAATGACAGCTGGACATACACCCATTTGTGAGAGCCTCATTTAAAAAAGTGTTTGAGTGTCATGTCCCTTTTAGAAAATAGAAGTCTCTGTGTTTCTGATGAATAAAAATGTTGTTATAGAAAGCAAATGAATCTTTATTTGTCTTCAAATCACGGTGGCTGCTGCTGAAATTCATACACAGTGGCAATCGGTGCATTAGCAGACTACAGGAAATGCACATACAGCAATCATTACAGGGGACATGATACTATGAGAGAAATCAATGCTGGGGTCAAGGCATTACAGAAAGACACATTACTGGGGTACATTATCAAAATGCTCCTTCAAAGCATCCCTGATTCAGATTGCTCCCTTTGAGCCCCTCGTATTTGGCTGCTCAAAAGCAGCCACTAGAAGATCTATATCAATGCTCCACCCCCTGGGGAAACTTCTCCCACTTAGCTTCACAAATGTTATGCAGAACACGGCAGACTGCAATGGCCATGGGAATATTTTCCTCAGAGGTCTAACCTGCCAAAAAAGCAGTGCCAGCGACCCTTTAATTGGCCAAAGATACATTCACAGTCATTCTGCACCTGCTAAGTCTCTTGTTGAAGCGCTTCTTGCTGCTGTTAAGGTTTCTGTGTAAGATTTTCTGAGCCATGAGAGCAAGGGATAGGCTGGATCTCCCAGGATCAGAGTTGGCATTTCCACATCCCCCATTGTCATCTTCTGATCTGGAAAATCCCTGCTTGCAGCTTTCTATACAGGCCAGCTTTCCTAAAGATGCATGTGTTATGCACTTTCTCTGACCACCCTACGTTGATGTCAGTGAAACCACCCCAATGATCCAACAGCACTTGCAATATCATAGAAAAGTAGCCTTTCTGTTGATGTATTCCATCACAAGATGATTTGGGGCCAAATGGGGATACGTGTGCCATCTATTGCCCCGCCAGTTAGGGAATCCCATTGCCACCAAGCCATTTCCTGCACATTGCCCAGAGTCACTGTCCTTCGTAGCAGGAGGCAATTAATGGCTCTGCACATTTGCACGATTGCAACCCCCACGGTGGATTTCCCAGCTGCAAACTGATTTGTGACTAATCAGCAGCAATCTGCCAGCTTCCACACAACGATCGTTACTCGCTTCCACACCATGAAGGCAGCTCTCATTTTGGTGTCTGGGTGCCACATAGTTCCAGGAAGGTAGCTTTGCTCATCTGAAAGTTCTGCAGCCATGGTTCATCATCCCATACCTTCATCCTGATGCCATCCCACCACTCAGGGCCAGTACTGATGGTCCACTGTGGTGCAGCTACTCCATGAATGCCAATTCAATCTTGAATTGTTTCTTGCCACAGCACACTGCAGACATCCCAATGTCTATCTGATTCGCAGCTCATGAAATACTGTAGGATCAGTGGTGTTCATAATGCTCATCACAAGACTAGAGAGTAGTGCAGGATCTATGCTTTTAGACAGAGATAGTGGCCACATGGTTTACAGAGGTTGTTCAAATGTGGCGCAAGAGGTACTCGGAAGCCAAATGCATCATGGGATGGAGAGACCACTCCATGAAGCACTGTAATACCTTCCCAGAACTCCTAGCAGCAGATACTGCCGAGTTGCACAGTAGGATAGCTATGCATGGTGCACTGCTCACTCTGCCAATGCAAGAGCACCAAGTGTGGACACACCCCACCATCACAAAAAGCGTTGTGTGGATGTGAAAAAGTGGTTTGATTACAGAGGTAAATGATCGTTGACTAAGTTAAATCAACAAAACTGTGTAGTGTATACATGTCCTTCGCCTTTTTGACCACTGTTGTGTGCTGAGCTGAAGTTTTCAAAGAACTATGCATAGTATCTCCTAAGTAACATCTAACTTAGAACCTCTCATTTTGTACATATTGTTGGAATTATTTTTCCAGAGTGCATTACTTCGCACTTATTAACATTGGATTTCATCTGCCACTTTGTTACCCAGTCACCCAGTTCTATGAAATCCCCCTGTAGGTCTTCAGACTTAACTATCTTGAAAAATTTTGTATTATTTACATTATTGCCATTTCATTGTTCACTCCATTAATGATCTGGAAAAGGAATATGTTGAACAGCACAGGTCCCAGTACAGAACCTTATTTACCTCTCTCCATTCTGAAAATTTACCATTTTATTACTATCCTTTGTTTTTTCCTTCCTTTTAATTGGTTATCGATCCATGCAAGGATCTTTCCTATTATCCCATGACTACTTAGCTTCCTTAAGAGCCTTTGATGAGGGACCATGCCAAATACTCTATGAAAATCCAAGTACACTATACCCACCAGATTGCCCATGTCCACGTTTGTTAACGCCCTCAAAGAATTTCTAAAAGATTGGTGATGCATGACTTCCCTTTACATAAGCCATGTTGACTCTCTCTCCAACAAATGGTTTATATATGTGTCTGGTAATTTGATTCTTTACTGTAGTTTACTGTATTTTGCCCTGTGCTGAAGTTACACTCAAAGGATGGTAACTGCCAGGATTGTACGTGGAGCCCTTTTTAAAAATCAGCATTACATTAGCTTCCTACCAGCCTTCTGGCACAGAGTCTTGTTTCAGTGATAGGTTACATATTACAGTTAGTAGTTCTGCAATTTCATATTTGAGTTTCTTCAGAACTCTTAGGTGAATACCATCTGGTCTTGGTTCTTTATTACTGTTTAATATATCAATTTGTTCTAAAACCTCTTCTACTGATACATCAGTTTGGGACTATGCTTCAGATCTGTTGCTCAAAAATAGAGCTCTGATGTGGGTATCTCTCCCATCCCTTCTGCAGCAAAGACTAGCAAAAAATTCATTTAGCTTTTCTGCAATTATTTTCTTCCTTGAGTAGTCCTTTAACATCTTAATTGTATAGTGGCCCCATTACCTGTTTGGTAGGCTTCCTGCTTCTGATGTATTTTAAAACATTCTTAGTTAGTTTTTGTGTCTTTAGCAAGTTGCTTCTCAAATTCTTTCTGCCTGATTAGAGAATGAAGGGAACAAATCATTTAGGTTAAGCTTCTGCAAATTTTTCAGGACAGGCAGACTCCCCACTGAAGTCAATGAGGGCCCAAAGTCACAGAATAACCTGAAAGATTCAAAGTCCTGGTTTGATTTGCTTAAGGAAGCGATACAGGATGTAATCAAGGACATAACAGAAGGAGTCAGTAGCAGCCATATAATCAGCAGAGAGACTCTCCCAAAGCCATGCATCATGGACCCACCCAGTGACTGCAAGAGTTATTATATAAAATACGAACGTATTTTAGAAATCTCTCATTGACAGAACTTACTTTTGGCTGGGGAGGTTACGGGCTATGTTGGATTTGGCTACCATTTCCGCTACATCATTTCAGCAGAGTAGAAAGCATGTTAGCATGATCCACACCACTTTCAGGAAATTTTGTCATGAATGGGGTACGGCTGCCATATTTCAGTTTCCCAAAAAGAAGACACTACAGGGGAAGAAGAGAGGACTGGGAGTGGGTACCTCTGGCGGGTGTACTCAGTGGAGGTGGGGGCAGTGCCACTCCCTGTCACAGTGGCAGAGTTGCTGGCACAAGTCCAAGACACAGCGAAAGCCCTCAGTCAGTGCCTTCTGTGGGACCTCTTCCCCAGGACTGGGGGAGGGCGGGGCCTGGCTGGGCAGGATCCAGCAGCTGTGGTTTGCAGGGAAAAAGACCAATCAGCTGCAGATGCAGGGAAATGGTCCAATCAGATGTGAATACAGGGGAGAAACCAATTGGGAAGCAGACCAACAGGGGCTCTTTCTGAGCTACAGCTTGTCTGCTCTGCCAAAACCTGGACATTTGCTGTTATTTAAAAACCCCGCCCAGATAGAGAAAGGCTAAAAAAAAAGGCTCTGTCTGGGGAAATCTGGACATGTGATAACCCTAAATAAGAGCAGCAGAGACTAAACTCCAATTCCTTGGTTCTTGTCGGAAAAACAGCAGCAAACCTGTCAAGGAAAAGAATGGCTAGAGGTTAGCAAAGCAAATTTCCTAAACTAAAATTTAAAACACAGCCAGAAAAAGCAAGTAATTCGAAGGGTGGTGACTTCAAAATAAAAGAATAAGTGATTGTGAGGAAAAGGTAAAGATATGAGTATCTAGCACCAGGAACCATCCCATAGCATAGGCAGTTTTTAGAAGGTAACTAAGACATACTGTGGGTTCATATTTATCACTGCAGCATTACAGTGAACACAGGAAACATGCAGGTATCCCTTACTGAATGAGAAGCAATCCTATGGCACTGCAGATAACATAAGCAATCAGTTATTTTGGGGGATGCAATGATATAATCCAAAGAAGGGGATACAACTGACTGTAAAGGTGGAGCTCAGTGCAGTAAAAAGGGGGTGCAATGCAGCATAGCAAAGCATGGGATCAAAATGCATGACAGGGTGCAGTAGTAGGTTGCAGTGTAGAAAGTGATTACCATAGCACAGATGGCTTGCAATTAATCCTTGCAGAATTCATGTCCCCTGCCAATTTTTTTTTTTTCTCCACAGATACATTCCACCAGATAGGCACTGCAGTTACGCCTTTCGCCCACCAGTGGCTCGCTGTGGTGCCAGAACAGAGGGCAGCCAGCTCATCTGCAGTAGCAGTCAGCAGCCGATATGGAGGAAGAGAAGCACTGCACGTGGGGCCAGGTGAGGAGACACAGGATATGGGGGACAGACAGAGTGGGACACATGGGGCTGCTGGGGGATCACACAGACTGGGGATCAGTAGGGCTAATGGGGGGACAGACTGGGGTATGGGGCTGAGTGGGGGTGCAGGACCACATGGGGACGAGGGTGGCTGAGTGGTGGTGTAGGCCCACATGGGAACGGAGATGGGTTCAGCGGGTTGTGCAGGGACACATTAGGACAGTGACACATGTGCCTGACCAAATGCGTGCAGCTAGGGGTCAGCTGGGGTTTGCCTCCTGGAGACCCTCCAATTCCATATCAATCCCTCTCCCCCTCAAAAAACCTGTTCCATACTTCTCCCAACCACACCCACCAACCCTCCAAATTAACTCCCAGGCTCCTTCCCAAATACCCCTCAGGTCCTCCATTACCCAACTCCCCCAAGCTTTGCACTGCTTCTGAGGAGTGCAGGAAATATGTTTCTGCATTCTCATTTAAATGGATTATTACTCAAAGTTCTATATTAATATGCCTAATAAGGAATCTATTTGTCAAAAAATATTTCCTGAAACCTTTTTGTTGTCTGTATTGTTACAGACATACTTCACAAGTACTTTGAAATAAATTACCAAAATAATTGAAACTGGTGTGATTATATTGTGTTATTTTGACAAATAAAATATGCAGAATTTTAATTTTTTTATGAAGAATTCATAAGAACAGCCATGATGGGTCAGACCAATGGTCCACCCGATCCAGTATCCTGTTTTGTGGTAGTGGTCAATGCCAGCTGTTTCAGAAGGAATGAACAGAACAGGTAACCATCAAGTGATTCATCCCCTACTGCCCATTCCCAGCTTCTGGCAAACAAGCGAGGGACACTTCAGGGTATGAAGTGTATTCCCTCAAGAGCAGGCAATAGCAAAGAGTTGCAGTGTAGAAGGGATACACTGTAGTTTAGGGGGGTTGCAACATGAGGGGGAGCAGCGGGAGGTTTGTAGGGTCGCCAAGTGTCTGGTTTTCGACCAGACTTCCCAGTTGAAAAGGGGACCTGGCAGCATGTGCAATGAGATGTACTGACCAGAGGCCACAAGTCCAGTTACTGCAAGCAGGGGTGGTGGAGCAGCCCTGGGGCAGTGATTCCCGTGGCAACACGCATGCACTGGCTCCGGAGTGCCCTTTGAGGAGGACGTTTCCAGAGCTGCAGCACAGGACAGAGTGTGTGGAGCCTGGGGGCCCATGGGAGCAGGGTCAGAGACGGCCAGCAGACATGGGACATGCCCCGGTAGGAGGGACCGTGAGCTGCCCCCCAGTCAGCCCAGGGCTTACCACAGACACAGTGGCAGGAAGCTCCAGTGCGGGCAGGGCTCAAGCGGGCGCAGAAGAGCGCTCTTGGGCAACCGGCGCAGAGGAAGGCAGGGGGCCCAGTCCTAGCTCGCTATGGGGCTGCCTCGTTGCTCCCGTGCGGCCGCAGGGTTCTTCCGACCAGCGCGGATCGCCGGGGTCCCGCCTGGAGCTGGGTTTGCAAGTGCCGGGGGCGGCTGATGTTGGGGGTGGGGAGAGAGCAGCGAGGGGCAGGGCACAGCCCCTCGGGCCAGGCACGCCCTCAGGAGAGGGGTGGGGGCAGTTTTCAGAAATTAGACAGTTGGCCACCCTCGGGGTTCAGGCAGCGCACAAGGGCGCGGGTGTAACGCGGGGGAGCAAACCCCGGGGGAGGGAGCCCAGGGCCGTGGCCTGTAGCACGAGGGGGGGGAATGCGAGAGGCGCGCAGCGCAGCCCGGCAATGCAACGAGCACGGGAGGGTGCGGGGCGGGCGGGGCGGGGCAAGGCACGGGCAGGCTGCTCGGTCGCGCCCCGCCCCCCGAGGAGCACAAAGGTCACGACTCACCCCCGACACCGCAGGGCACAGCGAGTCCAACGGGCCCCCGCGCGCTGTCAGATCAGCCGGCGGCGACCACCGCCTCGCCCCGCCCCTTCCCCCACTACCCAAGAGCTCGTGCGGCAAATTGGCCTATCGGAGAGCGGCCGGGTGTCACGTGACGCGTCCGAGCTGTCCCTCACTACAATGAACGCTCTCCTCCGCCAACCTCTTCCCGCAGTCCCGCCCACCGGCAGCAAACCCCGCCCACCGGCAGCAAACCCCGCCCACCGAGGAAACGGCCCCCGCCCTTCGTTTAGTCCGGGACCTGAAGAAGCTGGGGGTGGGCGGGGCTTGGTCGGCGACCGAGGGGGCGCGCGGCGGGGAAGGGGGGTTTCCGGGTAGGGGCGGGGTCTGACTTGGGAGCCAAGTGGGAGCGACGGCGGTTGCGGCACAGCGCGGCCTGGCCCCGCCCACTTCGCGCAGGGGTTGACGGGGGAGGGGCCTCCGAGTCCGAGCGCGTCTCCTGGCCCCGCCCCCCGCGCGCGGCACCGACTCGCTGGGCGATGGGCCCCACCGGGGGCCTGCTCCGGGGCGCCGCCGCTCTCTGCGCCCGGGGGCTCCGCGCCCTGAGAGGCGGGAGTCTCCGCCTGCCGCTCCCCGCGCCGCCCGCCCGGCCCCTCAGCACTGGGGGCGCCTGGTGTCGCCATGCCACGCCGGGGCCCCCGGGCCAGAGGGAGCCTCCCGGGAGCGAGAGGCGGGGGGCGGCGGAGGAGGAGGAGGATGGTGATGGTGATGGTGACGGTGACGGTGATGACGATGAGGATGAAGAGCTGGAGCAGCTACTGGCCCCGGGGCCCGCCCCCGGAGCCCAACGGGTGCTCGTGGTGCACCCGGCCGTCAAGTGGGGGGCGAAAAGGCCCCAGCTCACCACAGGTGTGTGGGACAGGCCGGGCCGGGCTCCCGCCGCGGCTCGGGGACCCCCCCCCCGTCCAAGCCGGGCGGGGGCTGTCGGCCGAAACCCTCGCGGGGGCAAGGCCCGGGCCGCTTTTACCCCAGTGCCGCCGGTTGCCGGGCCACTGGACCCCCGCTGGGGTTCACCTGCAGGACTGAAAGCTGGCGGCGCCGCGTCGCTGTCACCCTCGGCCCTGAGGTAGCCAGCTCGAGATACAGACCCCGCCTCTGGCCCTGGAGACAGAGGGGAACGTCTCCCAGGCTAGCTGCTCAAACGCTCCCAGGGGCAGACTATAGCACAGTTGACTTACTGACTTAGCTTCTGCTTGATCAAAAAAGCTGCTGGCTCCCTCTTACCCTATCCCTTACTGCTCAGTTTGCGCTTAGTTTCTTCAAGATCTTTATGAGCTAAAAGTCTCCACAACAATGAGCAATTGTTCTCCATGTGTACTGCCCCTAGGACACAAAGTAATGGGCTTAAGCTGCAGCAGAGCAATTGAGGTTAGCTATAAAAATCTTTCTGACGCTAATGGAAGTTAAACTCTGGGATAGGCTTCCAGGGGAGGTTGTGGAATCCTCACCACTGGAAGTTTTTAAGAAGGGTTGGATAAACATTTGGAAGGGATGGCTTAGCTTAGGTTTATTTAGGCCTGCCTCAGGGGTTAGGGGCCTAGAGTTGATGACTTCTTAAATTCATTTCCAGCTCTTCCTATCCACGGTTCTGTAAATAGGGAGGCCAGCAGTAACATTTGGCAAACAGACAGAGAAGAGCTTCCTCTTTAATAAGTCTATTATATATTTTACATCAAGATACAAAGTCAAAATGGCCAGCAGTTCTAGATCAATATTTATTCCTTCTTTAAATACTTACGGCAACATTGACAATTAATTGTTGCAAATTTAGGTCTTGGTCCTGCAAGCAGTTGTGGACAACTTTATTCAGGGTTGGTCTTCACTTTGATGTTAGCTTTAGTTATCTACATTCAATTTGATTTATGTGAATGCCTAGCTTGAGTTGGAGTTGCTGCAATTTGCTGAGTAACTGAGCTCCCATACTAGCTCAACATGAGCACACACTCAAATTTAAGCCAAGTGCCCTGACGGGCCAGCCAACTCCAGTCTAAAGCACCACTTAACTCATGCTGTAGATTTTTGTGTGTTCATGGGAGTCACGTTAGGGGCAACACTCAAGTTATACCTCAAGCTAATAATGCACTGAAGATAAGCTGCTTCATGAATAGCCCCATAGAACTGCTGATATGCTTAAAGTTAAGAACATGCATGTTTCCAAGATGGGGCCTCAATAAGAAATGCTGAGTTGTCAGGTTCATTTCTCTGCCACTGCAGGTAGATATGCCAGTCTCTCTGGGATGGTAAGGAGTTTTGGTGTTGTGTGACATTATTCCAAATGCACCTGTCCTGCAGAAATCTATAACAGAGCACTAGACATCATGTATGTCTTGGGGTCTTTTACATTTGCATTTGATTTATTTATCCTCTTCTTTACCAGTCTTCTTAATGGGAATGTTTCTAATATGGTCAGTAACATGCTAATGATTTTTCAGATGTCCTTTCACAGCCATTTAGTAGGTTTGTGTCCCAACCAGTGCAGCCAATTTGATGAGGAAACGGTTTTGTCCAATGTAACTTTGTCACGAATTATGGGACTTCTACCACTCTCTTTGGGAGACTATTCTTCAGCTAAATTTATATCACTCATAGGAAGTTTCTCGATATTCAATATAAAATTTCATTCTAGTTTGTCAATTCTGCTGGCCACAACTTGTGTTGCAAACTGTTTTATGAAGTGGTGTTTTCACAACTATTGGATTAACGAAGATGTGAAACAAACAGGCTATGTGGTTCTCATCCATTTCCATACCGTTATTCAATTTTGTTCTTTTGTTACAACAAAAGAAAGTTTTGCACACATCCCCTTTCTGTCTAGCCAGAAAGACAAAGATGGTTGTGAAACCTTTGAAATCTGTTTATGATGAAGCGGAGAACCTGTTCATTACATGAATGTTTCAGAATTATTCCCAGCTATCCCAAAGAAGACTGACTTAACCAATCTGCAATAATAACAGTGTCAATTTGAGCAAAAGAGGAGACTGTTTTTTAAGTAGAAAAAAACTTTTTTCAGAAAATATAATTTAAAATATCAAATACACTGTATGCAGTTTAGAGTGAATAGTTAATACATTTTTTCTCCAACACATTTGTTGCTTATTTGGCAAATCTACGCCGAGTCCTGCAATTTAATTTGCCTGATTGATCTTTATACCTGCATGGGTCCCTTTAAAATTAGTGGGGCTCTGTAAAAGTGCAAGAGGCTGCCCTAATGAATCAGAATGCAAGACTGGAGTCCTGCTCTGCTGTGTTTTTAGTAAAGCAGGAATCAGCATGGCTGCCTGTTTATTATTCTGTCTATGAACAAGCCTAATTGATGATATCAGCAACAATGTGCACAACTCTAGAAGTTCTTTAAATATTTCTGCAAAACAGTAAGGAATTAGTCACACGTTGTTTTGCTGTCACAATTTTTCTACCTCTTTCTGTGATAGAGCAGTAGGGTTAAACAAAAATTACAGTAGTAACCCTTTTAGGACTGAAGTACAAAGTTGATGCAAATAGTTATGTAATTTTCTTGTTAATTTGTGCAGGTTTTTTGCCAATATAGCTTATACCTGTTCCTCAATGAAAAGGATTTTCTTGTTGGTATAACCACATCTAAACGGGGGCTTTTGCTGGCCTACCTGTGTTGATGAGGGTTATGATTTTTTCACATTCCTAACCACCACAGGTATGCTGACAAAACTTTTAAGTGAAGACCAGGAGTCTGTTTTTACTGCAAATGTTGGAAACTGTGCAGAGTTAGCACTTTATACTATAACCTTTTTTTTTCTTTTTCCAATACTAAAGCTGAATTGCAGATCGCTGAAGCTGTTGCTCTGATAAATACCCTTCATAACTGGACAGTTTTAGATAAAATAATTCTTTCTACAAAAACTCCTGACAATAAGTTTATTTTTGGCAAAGGAAATTTTCAGATTCTGACAGGTAAGAATCACATCAAAGATTTTGTAATGCAGTTTATCATACTAAGTGTTGAACTATCTTTAACTTTCTAAAGTTACTTAATGATTATTGCAGACATAGGAAAGAGCTAAGATTTTAGGCAGTTTACAAACAGGCTTCAGAGATGTTGATTAAAAAGGATGGATATGGAAGATGGAAATAACCAATACTTGCTGTAAGAGTTTTTCACTGCAACCATTAACATGAGTCAGTACACTTGAGTTACTCTGCTCAAGCTAGTCTCTCTCAAGTGAAAGTAGCCACACTGTGAAACAACACTTGAACTACAGAGTGACTGGATGAACTGTAGCTCCAACTGTTGTGTCCCCACACCATTCTTAGCTTGAGTATCATCAGCACTCTATTTCCAACCCACCTCTCTGCCAGTACAGCTAGCTCAAGCTTAAAGCATTTAACCTGAGTTAGAGATTTTTGAGTGTGAATGGGAGTTGGGTACGGGTCAAAACTCGAATTGTAACTTGAGCTAACAGTGCAGTGAAGACAAGCTGTAAATGTGTGATATGTAGTATGATTCTAAATAAATTAAGTAAAAGTGTGCAATATATGGGATGATTCTGAATAAAATTAAGTGACTGATTTAAGTAAAGGTGAAAGTCGCCTTGACCCAGGTCAGTAGTGATCAAAAGCTCATGACTATTGAGTAGACTATGCAAAGCAAGTTAATATTCTTAGGCCCAGATCCATAAAGGGACTTAGGCATAGCAATACCTAACTCTTAGAGGCCCTGTTACTTAGTAGAATTTTCAAACCATTGGCTCCCTGTACAATGCATGGGGAGAGTTAGGCACCTAAATTTAGGCTGGAGGAAGACACCTATTTGCTTGAGATCTGCTGCCGTGAACCATCTCCCAGAGTCAGGCACCTAACCTGTTTCTTGCAAGAATGGAGGCCATACATACCTAACTCCACAAAAAATCTCTGGTGCAGTTGGGCCTTCCTCCCAACTTTTAGCTATTGGGTAGAGCACTCACCTGGGATGTGAGAGTCCCCAGTTCAGTTCCCACCCTCATTGATGAACTAAAGGGATTTGAGCATGGTTTTCACATCTCTCAGGTGAGCGTCCTAACCACTTGTCTATAGAGTCATTCTCATTCTCTCTGGCCGAAAGCATATTTAAGTAGTTATACAAAGTTGACTGGCTCAGTAGGAGAGATTGAGAGAGACCAGTGTCTGATTGTCCCATAGCCTGATGGTTAGTCAGGTGGGAGACACCTGTTCAACTCCTTTCTCATCAGGAAGAGGTAGAAATTGAACCAGGGTCTCCCACACACTGGGTGAGTACCCTTTAGCCCAGTCTTCAGGGCATCAGGAGAGGCCATTTTGTGTGGGGTTAGTCATGTTCTGAGAACACCTATATCAGATCCCACACATGAGGTAGGAGCGGGACCACCTGGTTTGAAGGAGCACACTGGGGCGTAGGTGTGATATAGGTGTCTGGGCACTGCCTGAGGCAACAATGTGCATGTCTGGAGAGAGAAACTTAGGCACCTAGAGGTCTTCCACAGCAAAAATTTAGACACCAAAGGAGTTTGGGTACCTGCAGGGTTAGGTGACGGTTGAACAGTAGTTTTGAAGATTTCATTTGTACCTAAATTTTAGATCTAGGCAACTAAAATGGGAGTTAGGCACCTAAGACCTTTTGTGGATCTAGTACTTTTCCTCGTCTCCATGTGACAGAAAAAACCATCCTAGTATGCTTGTTGTCAATCTCCACAGCATGTAATCCATAGATTGAATGGGTCTAGAAGCAGAACTTTATTCTCTCATCCTTCGGGGTAGTCCTTTTAGAATAGACTTGAAACACACTGTCGGCACAACATGAAAGCACATGCTGCTGTGTCTGTTCTGTGAACAAAGGCTGTACTTTTGTGTGCAGTTAGTCCTTCATTTCATGAACAGTACATTCACTTTTAAAAAATAAAATTCTTTCTGGTCTAGATTGGCATTAACTATTACAAATTTATACAGTTCAATTCTCTTTATTCTAGAAAAGATTAAACGATTGCCACATGTAACGGCTGTATTCTTAAACATAGAAAGGCTGTCTCCGTTGACAAAGGTAATTTAAACAAATAGTATTTAAGTGCATATTTATGTTCTATATCCAAGACTGTGTATGGAATGTACTGTTGCTATGAAAAGTAGAAGCCAATTTTTGACTCAAAAGCTGCACGTGACACATTTCTAAACCACTTTTCCCAGATTTATGCCTGTTGTAAGAGAACATAGTTCTATTGACTTCACTGGGTGTTATGCTTCTTACTTCATATCTAAATTTGGCTCCCCAACTTCCTGGTAGTCTTTTAATCTGGGTTCTACTCCCAGTTCTACCACTGATTCACTGGCATCATGGAGAAGTCATTTAACTTTTGTGCCTCAATTTCTCCATCTGTAAAATGGGGGGAAACATAGCATTCTTTGTAAAGCACTTGAAAATTCTTGAATAAAATCTGCTCTATATTAAAATGTTAGACATTATTATTATTTAACATGAAATTAGTCATGAATTCAAGCTACACCTATATTTGAATTTTCATAAACTTCTGTTCTGTACACTTACTGTTTAGTATGTTTTAAAGGGACTCTGGTTACTATATATATATAAAATATTTGTTTGCTTATTTATTTATTTAACTATCTTTACCTTCTTTGCTAATAATTCTTTAGACGGTTAAAACTGGAAAATATTAAAAATATGCTTTTTACTATTTATGCTGTGCTTTTACTTTCTGCATTACATTTAGGGAAATGGAAACTATTGGTATTTGTCCCGTAGACACAGTAGTGATAGGTAAAGCTATGAGTCTGTCATGGGGGTCGCAGAAGTCATGAATTCCGTGACTTCCAGAGACCTCCATGAAATTACCCTTCAGCTTTCATCCCGTGCCCTGGGGCTGTCAGCTTCTGGGGGCTGCAGGGACCTGGGAGGTGTCAGCCGCGACGGGTACTGAGGGTCTAAGAGCTTTCAGCAAGGGCTCCCAGAACTCTGAGCTGCTGCCGGCAGGAGCTCCCGAACTCCGATCTGCCGTAGGTGGCAGGGACCCAGCGGCAGTAGGCACCCAGCAGCTTCAAGCCACCGCTGTGGCAGGGAGCCCACTGCTGTCCAGTGGGATGGGTGACAGGGAGCCCTGGAGCGCCAAGCTTCAGACGGCAGCATGGGGACCCCAGAGCACTGATGCATGAGGGGCAGGGAGGAACCCAGTCTTCAAGCTGCCATGGGTGGCACAGACCTAGTGGTAGCAGGCACCCCACCGCTCTGAGACATTGCCACCAGTGGCTAGGAATCTTCTGCAGTCCACCAGAGCAGATGGCAGGGACCCCCAGCTCCAAGCCTCAGCGGGCAGCAGGGACCCCGAGCCGCAACAGGCAAGGAGAGACCTTGAGCAACCACAGGCAGCCGGCCTCTGCAGTTCCCAGTTGCAAACAGCAGGGACCCCAGGGCTCCAAGCAAATCCTGTCTGCCAGAACCCACTGGCTCCAAGCTGTCGTGGGTCTTGAGAATCCTGCAGCCCCCAGCTGACACAGGTGGCACCCCCAACTACAGCATGGACACCCCACAGCCATCAGCTGCTGCGAGGGAACCCAGAGTCCTCAGGCAACAGGGCAACCCCAGAGCTCTGAGCTGCCATGGGTGGCTGGCCACCAAAGCTCCCAGCAACCAGGGGGGACCCTGCAGCCCAGACCCACCACGGGTAGTGAGGGACTCCACAGCCTTCAGCCACAGTGGATGGCCTCCAGCTTCTGCTGGTGGATTTTGCAGCCTCCAGTCGCATGCAGGGGTAGACCCCAGAGCACCAAGCTACCAAGTGGAAGCTCAGAGTCTAAGCTGGTGGAACTTGGTTGGTGGCAATTGCTGGACCCTCCCCCAAGTCACAGACAGGTCACCGACTTCCATGAATTTTTGTGTATTGCCCATGGTGTGTCTGAATTTTACTAAAAATAATAGTGACAAAATTAATAATAGACCATTTTAGAAATGCATTAAAAATAGCGTTGCTTTCTAGTTCTCATGCATAGGCAGCATCCTGCAATGTTTGGATTGCAATATCTGCAACAAATTGGTTTTCCTAGAAGTTTTTAGAAGAATAAGTTAGTGAAAAGATTTCAAATTCCACATTTTTTTGACAAAAAGGGCACATTTTTCTCAAAAGTTTACCAGTTTTTAACCTCTCATTTGTGGAAACCTTTCTATTGAAGATAGTTTTGTAAAAGCTTATTTCACCAAACTTGGTCATAATTTAACATGACAGTTGCCATGATTCAACAAGGTATTTAAGAATATGTGTAACTTTAAGCACATGAACAGTCCCATGAATTTCATTGAGACTACTCACATGCTTAAGCACCTTACTGGGCTAAATCAGCTTACCACTGAAGAACAGCTCTGTGTAAGCTCAAAAGCTTGTTTCTCTCATTAACAGATGTTGGTGCAATAACAGATATACCTCACCCTCTCTTGTTTCTCCTGATGTAGTTTAATTTCTTTACCCTTCTGCATGCAAATTGATTTATATACATTGCACTAAAAATCCATCATGTCATCTTATCTTTTGTTTTTAAAGAAAGAACTGGAAGATGCTTGGGGAGTGAAGGTTTTTGACAGATACACAATTGTTCTTAATATTTTTCGTTGCAATGCTCGTACTAAGGAGGCAAAACTTCAGATTGCATTGGCTGAAATCCCGCTTCTCAGGTACTTCAAATTGTGCAAATAGCAGATAATAGTATTTTAATATAATAATAAAGGCATTTTCTTCACAATCACTAAAACGGTAGTACGATTCTTGAGGGGGGAAACGTCCATAGTTTTTTGTATAAAATGTTTTTGTGCATTTTATGCCATAAACTGTCCAGAACAGATTAGAATATAGAATGATTTACACCGTTGACTAGCAAAAAATAGAAGCTGTTCAATAAATATCCTTACCAAGTAAATTTCTCATGTGAATTGCTAGTTCATCCCAGTCCTGGTAAGCTGCCAGGAACAGCAGCAGCAACTTTATTCTTAGAAAATACATGGCAAATTTATAGAGTATCGGGTTAGAATTTTAACACTCAGCAGAGGAGTTGAGAATACCAGATTAGAGTCTGGTTGTTATATATGTCTGTCCCATATCAAATACTGGCAGGCTTAATAAGGTACAGTGTATATTTTGTATCTTCCCATTCCTACACCTGACTGAAGTCAGTGGGAGTTATGTATGTGCATCTGACAGTATGATTGGCTCCCCAAAATTTTAGCTGTCATTTTTTCTACATTTATTATTTGCTAACTGTGTTGTCTGTTGGGGATCCAGGAAATTTGGATTCCATTCCAATAGTGCTACTTATTCAGCATATGGCCTTGGGCTAGTCATTTAACTTCTGTGTCCCAGTTTCCTCATCTATAATATTAAGCCATTACTACTTAGCCATGTTTGTGAAGTAATTTTATCATCCTTTACTTAAAGTTACTATATTTACTTTGATACAAATATTACCCTTCATCCTCTGCCAGAACAAATCTGAAAAATGAGACGTCTCAGTTAGATCAGCAAAGAGGTGGATCAAGATACATCATGGGTTCAGGTAAAGTGTAAATATTTATGTGAATTGTAGGAATATTCTCTGTACACCATGGCCAGGTTTAATTGCTTTTTGGAAGTCATGGTGGTTGTGACCAGCGTCAATTGATTTAAGTAAAGACTGACTAAATCAGCAATTTAAGTCACCAGGTGGAAAGTCTTGATTTAAGTTACCCAATTTTAATCAACTTTTCCATTTGTACTTCAGTTATTTTTCTAAAGAAAGGTGCCTTCTCAGTGGTTGATACAACCATTAAAACATGTTGATTTACAACTAAATAGAGCCTTTACACTAGATTTGGTACATCTTTCTGTTTGGTACCTAGGAGGGTACACTGTATATAACTATATATGTTTATTTAAGAAATTATATAGCTTAATATTTTGAGATTCTTTTTGTACATTTTTAGTTTGTTAGAAAATGGGGAAATGATATATTGATTATTTACTCGATAATTAACTTTTTGCTCATAACTTGTCAAGCTGCATTAGGTTGGTAACTGGAATTTAATTAAATGCACAAAACATCAAGTAAAATTTATTTTTATTAAGCAATATAACCTTCAGTGTTTTGGATACATGAACTACAGTGTTTTCCATGAGCAGGAGAATGTTTCCAAGGTGGGTGGAGTCATAAATATTCATAATTTGATAATTGAGCCAATCATAGCTCAGGTAGGGAGAAGCTATAAAATAGTAGTATGGGACCACCCAGTGGGCTCAGTGAATAATCCTGATGAGATGTATGATGACATCTCCTGGAGTCTGAGGCCAGGTCCCAATGCTAGTGGTAACTGCCAGTATTTTGCACCCAGTGGCACAGCTCGGGGGTTCCTCTAGGGTCAAGCCATTAATACAGTACATGACCTCTTCTGCCATATTTATAAAGCTTGATCTCAAAATTTAGATTTGGGGAAAAACATCTTTCTTTATATAGAAAAGCAGTCATTATGTTTTTGATAGAAGTTCATGGATTCAGCATATTTATTTTTTATTTAAATGTTTTAAGAGATAATAAGTTTAAGCCTTAACAACATATTTTATATTAAATTCCAATTTCATTTTAAACAGGTTTATTTTTAAAAAGAACTTATTTTAAATAACAAAATAAAAAAGTCCAATTTAAATTTAAAAAAATCATCCGTTTTTATCCACCCTGGTTGTGACCAACTAAACTGGGTGAGGAATGTCAACATGCAAATATCTGACTCAACATTTTTTAAGAGAAATAATGGCAGCTTCAGTCAAACTCTATTTTTCTACAGAACTTTATTTCTCATATTAGCATCGTAAAGTCCCAAACTATACTGAGTCAGCAAATTGCCATATACAGAGAACACATTATTATTATTTTCAAAATGCCTAAAGATGTGCTAGTTTCCAGAAAGGGCAAAGAGCAGCCGATATGATAAAAAGGTATGAAACTTTTAACAGTCAGTTGTAACTGTCGTAGTTAAGCAACTGAATTAATGGTCTTAAAACTGCTTTGAATTTGTATTGTCAGTCCTCTATTGTCAGTCCTCTATCACTGTTTTAAATAGTTTCACAACACAGCTTGATTTCCAGCTTTCTCATTGTTTGTTCACCCACTTATTAGTTTATATTTTTTAGGTGAGACTTTCATGGAAATGCAATATCGCCTTCTGAAAGAAAAAGAATTTAAAATTAGGAATGCCTTGGAAAAGCTGAGAAGAAAAAGGTCTGTACTCAGAACTCAGCGTAGAAGACGCGAGTTTCCAGTTATCTCAGTAATGGGCTACACTAATTGTGGTAAGAAAAAACTCCCAAAATTATAACACAAAGAGCTTACATTTCTCATATCTAATTAGAAACAGTAGCTAAAATCTCATTTCAGCATGCCTGGGCTTTGCATTGTAGAATATTAATTAGTTTCCTGATTGTGTAATAAATACATGTCAATGAGAATTCTGGTAGAAAGGCAAACAATGCTTTCTGTTTGTTAGTGAGATCTGCTGCACTATTAGAGCCATGTTTTGCCCTGGATAAATGCCCAACTCCCATTATTGTCAATAGGTATTCTGCATATTGTACAAGGGGAGATTATGCCCTTTAATGTGTGTCCTTATCACTGGTCAAAATGGGTACTAGGTAAAGACTCCGTTCTGGCTTTATAACTTTCCATAGATGGCCAGCAGATGATAATAATTATTTTCAATTAGTACCAACATGAGCTGGATTTAAATGGGTGATCTAGGGGTAAAAGTTTCCGTATCCCATTACTCAATCATTAGAGCTATGTCTGTTCATTTTACTTGAGGCAGACCGTTTAAATTGTGTTTATTCAACTCTGATTTCTGTTAGGGAAAACCACTTTGATCAAGGCATTGACTGGAGATGCAGGACTACAGCCTCAAGATCAACTGTTTGCCACTCTTGATATTACAGCTCATGGTGGCTATCTACCCTCATACCTGGCAGTTATTTATGTTGACACCATTGGGTTTCTTTCTGAACTGCCTCATGATCTCATTGAATCCTTTTCAGCCACATTAGAAGATGTGGCTTACTCAGTAAGTAACTGATTCTAAAACCTGTCAGTGTCTGGAATATTGTCTTTCCACTTTGCAGAGTGGTGAAAATTAACTGGCTTGCTATTTATAGTGGAGTATCTGACTAGCTTTATTGAGCATTTGTTTGGTGGTCAACATTATAGTCACTATTGCAAACAATCTGATTGTAAGCCAGTATTCCCACATTTATGTTTTGTGTATTTTTAAGTATGACAAGATTTCGGGAAAAAAAATAATAGAAAGTATCCATGTCAGTTCCAATAGAATTGTATAAAAACCTAGGCAGAGGTTTAGGGGTCTTTGAGAAAATATATATATATATATTTTTTTTAAAGGTGTAGGGAGAAACTTTTTACAAGAGGTTGTTTAAAATTAAATTTATTTCAATTTCATTAAAAGAAGCCCAGTACATGATGAAATTATAGTCCCCGGTGTGAATAATCATGAAATTACAGCCATACATTTCATATACACACCCGCAGACATGTAAACATTAAATTAACATGTAAAACTCACAAAAATGACATTTTAAAAGCTAAGATTGCAAATGTCTTTTTGTCTTCTTCTGTCTAGTTATTGCAGCTTATGCAAGATGTTACTTTTGGACCTCATAGTTTTTAGAGATTTTTGCAATAATAGGTGGGCCTGAGATGCTGACCTATTTTGTGGCAGGTTCTAAAAATAAAAAGTTGATATGTTTTGGGTGTCTGTTGTATGGGTCCTGCATATGCTTCTTGCTGACATTTCTGATCATGGGTGCATCAATACCTACCACGCTAGATACAGTTTGTGCCAACAGATTTATTGCATACCAGAGGTTCACCATCACTGACACAGGTGTACTAAAGGCAACAGGGAAGAATAAAGTTCTAGAATGTATTATAGCATTGCAAAATGCACGTATTACCTAATATCCCAGTTTCTGGGGCTAGGATCAAAATCACTGCCCTTCTTACAAACTTTTTGAAGAGTCTGAGTTGTTCCTTCATCCCTCCCCAAATTTACACCACCTGAGTTTTTGTGGTATTGGATTTCTTCAGGGATATTGCATCTCTTTCCCCTGTATTTTTCAAGTCTCTGTCTTTGCTCAACCTTGGCTGGAAAGATGAGCCAATTGCTCTCTGAAACCTAAGAATATTGTAACTAACTTGGTTAGGAGGGTTTGTTTCAAGGCCATATGAAGCAATTGTGATCCTTTATGGAATTAAGGACCAAGCTAGAGATGTGCTGCACATTTAGCCTTCCACCTTGGAGTAAACATTTGGTCCTGATTTGAAATTTGTTCCAGAAATTCAGCTTAATTTGTTAACCTATCTCTGTACTCTCCACTACAAAGGAATGTACCTCATGAAACAGCAATGCAAAATATTATTTTAAAGCAGCCATTATCACCAGTAACCATATTGTATACTGATATTTGCTAGGATTTAATTGTTCATGTGAGGGACATCAGTCATCCGGAAACTGTCCTCCAAAAAGCAAGTGTTTTATCTGTTCTGAAGAATCTTAATCTTCCAAGCCATTTACTGGATTCAGTTGTAGAAGTTCATAACAAAGTGGATTTGATAGAACGGTAAGAGAAAAAGAACAGAACTGTTATTGCAGTTTAACTCATGTTTCCTAGTTGAATTGTAGAATTTACAAAAATTTATTTTATCATTGCGCACAAATACTTGCAAAGAATGTAGTTTCCCAGTCTGCATGGAGCTACCTTTAATACTGTATAGACTACTAGGATACTGGTTCCTCAAGCCTTGCCTTATATAAACATGATTTCTGGAGAGCCTTACCTTTAGAAGTAAAGTTAGATCAGAGCTCATTATCATCTGCAGATAAAATGTTTGTGTAGTGAGACACCAGAACCTAAAATACAGCCAAATGCTCTGGTTGGAATATGCTCAACTTTTACTCTTTTTAGAGGTACAACCCACAGTCTGCTGTTAAATTCCTGTGTCTCAGTTAAGTCACCTGCTCTATGAGTACACCTCTTGCTGACAGTTGTTGTCTTCTAGGTATCAGTCCACTGAACCAAATACTATAGCCATTTCTGCTCTTCTTGGATATGGATTAGAAGAACTGAAAGGGGAGATTGAGAGAACAGTTTTGAAAACAACTGGGAAAAAGATCCTGACAATTAAAGTCAATTTAGCTGGACCTCAACTAAGGTAAACAATTGTGACTGCTACAGCTAGACTCTTTGAAAGGCAGGTATGCACATGAAACTTTATTTTCTGAGAAGAAGAAAATTGTATTAATTTTGGTTTCAATCTGTGATAAGAATGATGAGACAACTTTTGGAGTTTTGTCTGATGCATCTCAGATGAAATGATATCTGTGTCTCCCGAAGAAGTCTAGATTCTGCTTTTTAAAGTGTTCTTTTGTATGAGGACATATGAGAAGTGTTTCTGCTACACTATTTAATTGACTATGTATACGTATTCAAAATATTTTTTCAAGCAACCCATCTATTGCAGCTAGAGCCAGAGTTGAGTCTAATACAAGACTACAAATCTTAGAGGTTTTATGAAGTATTCTTCTTCTTTCAGAACAGGAGTAGCTTATTGTGGAAGCAAAAATAAGAATGTTTCCCTTTATTAGGCTTATTTGTTTCAATTTGTGGGATTACTTGCATTTAAAATGTATAGAAATATCCCGCAGTTGATGTAAAATAAAGGCTTTGTTTTGTGCATTATTGAATCCAGTACAATGCTGATGAGTTTTTCTTTTCAGTTGGCTGTATAAAGAAGCAACTGTTCAGGAAGTGAATGTTATACCTGAAGATGGCACAGCCAATGTGAAGGTGATCATAAGTAATTCTGCCTTGGGCAAATACAAAAAACTTTTCCCACAATAACAAGTTATGCTCTGTCATTAGTCTTCGGAAAAAGAACAAATTAGCTGGCATGAAGGCTATTTGAAATGAAGGTAATAAACTGTGTTCATATGTAGTAAAGATTGTGTCAGTCCTGCCCACGAGCTTTTTGGAAACATGAAATAGAGCTAAATCTGGAGCTATGTGAAATGCTGACACTACTGGTTCCAGGTAGAGGCATTTAGGAAGTAAAGACCACAAGCCTCTTTCCATTGACACACACACACAAAGAAAAGTGCTAATTTCAAACTATGAAACATTCATCATTATGCATTGGAACTTCACTAAACTGCTGTAAATTCTGGCCTTGGAGGATTTATGAACCACTGTGGTAACCAAATTCAATTTCAGTAAATTGCCAAGTTTATTAAATCATGTATGCCGGGTTTTATGTAACAGGTTTAAGAATAAATATTGTTTGTTATTGCTGGTCCTGTTCACCTTTATTTCATTATTGGAAAGTATAAACTACAGAGGGAAAAGAGAGATTGCTGGCCACCATACAACTGCTTACGTATCTTATAAATAAAAGAAGGTAGAGACTGCTGTGTTCATTAAGCATTTAGCTTATTAAAAGGTTAGTACAAAGCTTTTAGTTAATTATATTAGGGTAGAAAGTACATGTTTGTTTAGAGTTTTAAGCAGGAAATAGAAGAAACACTTCTCTACACCATGTATCTCTCAGAACAAAATAAGAAACTACAACTTAAGCTTGAATACTGTATTTTAAATATTATAGAAGATGTTAAAGGTGAAGTTAAATCTTTCCTGCTTAAGATTTCCTGCTTACCTCTGTGTGGCCAAGAGCTGTGACTCTGAAAATCAGTGGGGATTTCTGCTTCAGAACTACTTCACAAAAAAGGAGAGAGAAATTATCACAGCTTGAACCATGGAATATGTAGACTATGAATTACTGGGAACCAAAAATTGTAGCAACACTAGAGAAAATTGTGAAGCAAATAACTCAATTTGTATCACAGAAGTGAATAAAAGTTTGCTTACTAAGTAAGATAACATCATAATGTTCAGAAAAACATCTAAACAGATGTAATACAGCATTTTATACAAGTGACATTGAAATTGACATATATACTTTTATAAATCCAATGAAGTACATCACTGCTATAGACTAATGGTAAACAGGGAGAGAAAACGGATAAAAAATACCAGACTAGCAGAATTGTTTCTAAACAATATCTGGATTTTCACTGACATATCACCCATAAATCAGTGTGAAGTTGCACAAAGAGGTAACTTCTTTGCCATTCATTTCTGGAACTCAGAGCTTTCCAGTCGTATAACATTTTAGTTGTCTTGTCCTTAATGGATGTCGTTCATCTTAAAACCCACCACTGGCATAAAACGTGTGTTGTGCATCTACAGAGTGAGGAACACTGACAGGGCTTCACAATGAAGCATACACAAAACCTGCCTTCTCTGTTCTTGGCTCTTGCCAATGATACTTGTCTCTCATTTTCATGATTCGATAAAAATGCACATAATTTACCCAAAAACTAAAACAGAAAAATAGAATTAACAATCAATGCATAGCATAAAACTCATGGTTTGCAATATACAAGTAGGTACAGATAACAAAATAGCACCTGAAGCTGCCAGTTGGGCAAGTAAGGGGGAAAAGGCTGTTTTTGATTATGCTAATAATTTAGAGCATAATTTAGGATGGAAATTAGAAGATTTCCAACCATCAACTGAGTGAGATTCTGGAACAGCCTTCCACTAGAGGTAGCAGGGGACTGGACTTGACCCAGATGGTCACTTCCAGTCCTATGGACTTGTATCTTTACTGACTTCAGAAGAGTTACTCTAGATTTACATCAGTGTAAATGAAAGTCAAATTTAGTCCATAGCATATTATAGTTCAACTGAAGTGTGAAAACTTAAAAAAAAAATCTTGCTTGTATTTTACTGGGGCTGACATAATAGCCCCTTAGTTCAAGACATTTCAAGATAAATGGGCAAAAATCCAATCAGAGGGCATAGTTGTGCTACCTTGAAGTCAGAACTGACATAAATATAAAAAGGGAGCAATATCAGGTCTTAGGAATATGTAGTAAACATTAGTACATTAGCATGGAGACTGCTGAGGAATGTTGTGATAATAAACTTACTAGATTGTAAGACAGATGCTGAAGGATCAATTCAGCACCCTCTTGGGTACAGTATTGCCAATTTCCCTCCACAATGCCAAAATGTCCACCTGATGACTAAAGTGACATATCCCAGAGTCATGCCAAGATTCTTTAAGAAACACCATCAGTCAGTTTTAATGAATTCACTTATAGTAATGCCTTAGATTACCGAAACTGTATTGTAAAAATCTGATTTTTCTGTTTTCAAGTTATGTTGTATACTTTTAACATTTTACTCACTTTCGGCCATGAAAACAAACTAGTCCTTTTCATTGTCTGGTGCACAATACCAAGGTGTTTGGGTTGCAAATTCACATGTAAGCAAATATTTAAATTCATACCAAAACATTTTTCATTGAATAACAAAAATGATTTGCACTGAGTACATTAAAAAAAAAACTAAACCCAAATTAACAGTTTAGAGCTATGCTGGTGTTTTTTGTTTTGAGAAAGATGAGTAAGGTTCTTAAGATATTGTAGTAACTGGTATTAGAGACTCTCTATGCACTTCTGAGTTAAATTACACCTGCGCAGCAAGGGTTTTAGAGAATTTAAGGGAAGCTCTTCTTACTCTTCTCTCCTTCCCCCCCACACTCCCAGCTATAGGAAGTTGAGCTTGCTATTGGCATTTTTTTAATTTTATAGTCGATTTTTGTGAGAAAGCTTCAACTAATGACTCTCCACAACATCGCTATAAGGAAGAAACGTCATTTATACAGACACACACACACGATATGTCTGAACCAGGAAACCTGCCCTCCCCATTAGAGTTGATCAAAAGCTGCTCAGTCATACCAAGTTTATGAAGCAGAAAGTCGTGAAACGTCCTTTAATCCCACCTCATTACCATGGTAATGTAATGGTGGGATGATTTTTTTGTTAAGTTCTATCACATCATTCACAAAGCCTTCATTTCCTATGAAGTCCCCAGCAATGATGTTAATACATTCCCTCTTTGGTCCTGGATATTGTTGCTTTATCCAGAGTTTCAGGTATGGAAGGCTAGGAAGGGTCATTTTCTTCAAGGATCCAAATGGATGTGCCAGAATGTAGTCTAAGTTTTCAGTAAGGTTAATCCCTGCAATGAAGAAACTTTCTAAAGCAAAAAGAAAGAAACATTAAAATTGGTATCTGTCATTATTGAGCTTTGACTCAGTCTTACATTTAGTGTTTTTTCTTGAATGATTCGTAGAGGAGTTTCCTCCAGAAAATTAGCTACTTTTCCCATAACTGGCGTTGTCTCACCTTCCCTTAGAGTTGCATGCTATACTATGCAGATGTGGAGCAATTAAAACCAGTTTACCTAGTTCAGGCCCTTATGCTGCAATATATATTAGTCTCCATCAATCAAGGAAAATTTTCATAAAGGTGAAATCTAGCTCACTTAACAGTGATTAGAGTTCTCTTGATAGGTATAGAACCATAGTGTACCTTGATTTGGCAATTTCTTTTTATGAACATTATGGCATAATATCTCTGGTAAGAGCCAATAATAGGTAATTAACCTAAGTTTCCCCATAAGAGTTGCCTCAGCTTCTACAGGCTAGCGAACAATGGCTTCAATGAGGAGTACCCTGTAAATATTAGTGGCTTAATATGGCTCATTTTCCCCCCAATCATCATGCACCATCACTGCTTTCTCTATTTGAGGAAGAAAATGAAGGGCTGTCATGCCTCCATTTACAGCTGCATCAGTACAAGAAGGTATACAAGTTGAGGCTTATAACAAGGGTTAACTGTTCTATAATGGTTAATTGTCCCCATAATATCTGGCATAATGCCCAAATGTAAAGGAAGGGTGTCCATTTGGATGCAATTTCCATGAAAGTAGTACTTCACGAACAGGGACTTAGGCACTTAAATACCTTTGTGATCAGGCCTAAACACATATGATGGGAATAAGTACTTCGGGGTTTCTTCTCATTTCTTGTGCCTGAGTGTGTTCCTAGTTCCTGTAAGTGAGATGTGGTAGGTACCTGGGCGCCCAATCTGTTTCATACGTTCCAGATATTGGATAAGATCTCGGGTTGCAGTCTTATTTCCCCACCAATATGGAAATGCAGGCCATAGTTCATTGTGTGTTGTTGTTTCAATTTCATCCTCATATGAGATGATAACCTGGTAGCCATATGTCCACATGTTCCGTAGTGTTGGAACCACCTGAAAGGAATGACATTCCTATTGTTAAAGCTGACTGGAGCTGGATGGCTAACTCTCTGGTAGCTCTTTAAAAATTCAAATATTAAGACATGAACTTACTCTAAAACAAATTAGATGCAGACTCAATTCAGACAATGCTGCTAAACCTACTAACAAAGAGGGCAGGCACCAGGTGAATTAGAAGCTGTTCGGGCTGACAGAGCTCTGTGATGGTGATGATAACTTGAGATCCTTGGGGAATCAGGAATTCTCCATCTTTATACCAGTTCTAGTTAAGGCACACATTACAAGGTCTCCTTCCTCCTGTCTAGCAGGGAACCAGCCACAGTTCCCCTAATGCATCTACAAACGCACACCAGGTCTAGACCAAGGGTGCTAGAAGTATTGCAAAAGTCTGGGGAGTAGGAAGCAATGAAAACATCTCCCTTGTAGAGCCCTCCAGCCTAATCTTTGCAGACCCATCAAGGGAGAACACCAAGAGTCTGACTCTCCTCTTCCCTCTCTTGACAGTCCCCACCATCTCCAGTGCCTATGAATCAGAACCAGTTCACCTATCCTTAAGAACAAGATGATTTGTGGGATGCTTCAGGGAATAAGGGATGTAATTTGAAACCTAAAAGTGTCTGTGAAAACAAAATCAAAATACTAAACTTGGGGCATACCCTTTAACATTTCAGGCCACTGAATTCAATTCTCCTGTGGTGCTTTTTAATATTTTGGGGGAGTGTTCTTCTCTCATGTTATCATTTGATTGGCATAAAAGTGATTGACAGGATAGAAAGGAAAATAATTAGAACTGTGAAACTTCTATAATGGAATCAATTCCATCAGGTTTTGTCATTAACTTGAAAGTTAGCCCAGGCTTTTTTTTTTAATTTAACAATTTGTTAAGGTTCATTCATTTTAAGTGAACCTGGGCTCTGTACAGGTGGACAGGGGCTAATGTTAGGTTTTGCATCAAAGCTGAGAGGTTTTGCCTGGTTTTAGCATGAATTCAGCTCAGCAGTTTCAGAGGAGTTTCACTTTGAGTTATAGGTCAAAATGAACTCCAAAACTCAAAGCTTCACCAGGATCAAAACTGAAGATGAGGGTCCAGATCCCATCTTGTATCTCTCAGGAAACAGCACAAAAGAAAACACAGGAGATAAGGAGAGGCATAGCCAGCTTTGCACCTCCTGGATTCCAGCTTTCTGCAGGGGCCTGTGCAGCCCTCAATGTAAAAGCTGCTCTAATTTATGGCACTTACCATTCCACACCCCCCATCCATCACTCCAACCCTCCCAGAATCTTTGCCTCATCCTCATCAGCCTCACCCTTCCGGAGTCCCTGCCTTCCCTTCATCCCCCCACCCTGACCCTCCTAGAGCTGCTGCCGCCCCCTACCACCACCAGCTTGACCCTCCCAGAGATACAGCCTCCTTGATCCTGCTCCTTGCTTACCCTCCCTGCTGGCAAGCTGTCTGTCTCACTTCCTTGACCAGGCCAGTCCCCGGCACTGAGAGGATCTGCCGCTGCAATTTTGGTTGCCAGCAGCTGAGGGCCTGGTACATGACACTCTGCAGTGGGACCTAGCCAGCATGCTGCATGTGACACAACATTGAGTGGACCCATGTGCTGGCCAGGCCATGGCGCACCCCTTTGCAGCCATGAACATTTTCGGGCTTTAAAAAGTGGGGAAACAATGACCCTTTGCCCCTCTCTCCTCATCTCCAGCACCTATGCTCTGGACCCATTTCCCTATGGCCCTCACCTCATAGCAGGCACAGCAAGGGAATTTGGGAGGAGAAGGTTGTATCAAGGGATGCCAGAGGCAAGAGCAGAGGGAATGCCTTTGCCAAGAGCCCCAGATTCGCTTGAACTATCACATAATAGATGCACAGTAATGCATATCTTGCAAATACAGCTGGTTGGAACATCTTCAACAAAATTTGTTGGAATATGCTGTTTAATCAGAGCCAAAACATTTCACAGAGACATCTAGATTTTGGCACAGTTCTTGACAGGAAGGTTTGAGGTCTAGGGACTCTGGTCACTTCTGACAAAAGAGGAAGACTTCAACTGAAAACCTGACCTTTTCAATTTGAATGGATGTTTCAACTCAATTCTGTTTCACAAAAACATTCTAATGTGGGACAAAAACAACATTTTAAAACTTCAGAAGTTGCAAAATGGATTTGTTGTCCTTCGGCCAGCTCTACTTGCAAATTTAGCTCAATTAACCTGGCAGTTTCACCTGCAAGTACTTGGGTGAATGAAGGCTGTTACCATTCGAGGGATGTTCTGCTGCCCATGGTAAAGTACCAAGTGGTCTCAGTCAAGTTCCTAATAGCCGTTTCTACAAAACAAAAGCTATCAACACACTCAGCCTAATCCTAACCTGTACAGAAAGGCAAGGATTGAATGGGCCTGGAAATATGAACTACTCTCTTACCCTAGAAATGGCCTCAATAGGTCAGGGTTGAGGTACAGTGGTGCAGTAATGTGGGGAGTTGTCACAACTGTTGCTGTTCATGCAGCACCACATCCATGGGTAAAAAAGTCCTTTGATTTACTAGGGCTGTTAATCTGAAAACTTTCAAAAGCAAAAAATTCACATTAAAAAAATGAGCAACAAATGCATACATGAGCACAGTTGCTTATTTTGCAAGGAAAGCAGAAATGAACACCTAGTTTCCAACAATGGATTTGAGCTCTCACACTGATCAAAGAAAAAATACCTTGGACATTGAACACAGTTTAGAATTTAACACAATGTAATGTCACCATATGATTCACCGGAGTACTGCACATGCAACACAGATCTCTGGCAACAGCCATGTCAATCCCTAAATCCATAAATTATTCCATGCTTATTTAGTACATTAATGATATATGTGCTCTTGGAAGACAGTGTGACCTAGAGGAAGGGTTCCCAGGGTTAGGAATTAGAAATTCTAATCCTGACTCTTTCATTGACTAACTGTGGCCTTGGGCAAATCATTTCTCTCAACCTCATATTCCCCATCTGTAAAAACAGGGGCAATAGCATTTCTCTACCTCGCAGGGGAGTTGTGAGGATAAACTAGTTATAGTTTATACAGTGTTTTGAATGTGGAAAGTATTATATAAATAGTATTTACAAAAAGAGCAGTGCTAGCATTGCACATAATCATCAGCCCAGCTGGACAGAACCCACGGACATACTTGCAGTCTGAGGGCATGTTTACACATACAGCGCTCCAGTTATACCGGTGCAGCTGCACTGCTGCAGCACATCTGGTGAAGTCCCTCTGTGCCAATGGGAGAGAGCTTGCCCGCTGGCATAATAAACCACCTCCACGAATGGCAGAAGCTATGTCAGCAGGAGACGCTCTTCTGTCAACATAGCGCTGTGCACATAAGCGCTTATGTCAGTATAATTTCTGTCACTCGAGGGGGGGGTTATTCACACCCCTGAGTGACATAAATTATGCTGACATAAGCTGTAGTGTAGATATAGCCTTAGTCTTTCTACTAAGGGAAAGAATCACTCTCTCTCCTTTAAATTCTGTCATCTCAGCTTTGAAATACATTTTTTCCATGGGTCAGGTGATTTCAAACCATTCTTTCATCACATCAGATCAACAAACTCTCAGCTCAGCAAAAGCCTGCTTTCTCATATCTTTCTTCCGATAGCTGACCATTCCCATGTACATTCCCATGACCATTCTGAACTCAAGTAATCTATTCCAATATCTTCTCTAACACTGGTTGTGTTAGCCCAGACCTTTATGCGAAGAGTTCTTTTGGGAAACAATAAAACAATGTCATTCAGGTCTTCAGTTATTCAGTTACAGCCTGAATATTCAGTATCATCCGATTTTCCCCAGAATTGTTCTATTTTAACTCTGCTGCACAAACCTCTTTGAAATGGTAATCTTGAATGGTTACCACTACATACAGTAGCTTCAAAGTCTTAATTCAAATAGTAAACAGGGTCATCATTATCTTGTAGCTCTCAAATCCCCAGAGAAGTCTCTCTGTTCATGTGCCTCTTTGAAATGTTAATTGTTTAACTGCTCAAAGCTCCTGTACCTTGTAGCTGCTTTTTTAAAAAAAAACTGAAAATTGTAACTTAGAATTTAATCATCAAATAATTCTGATTATTACATCAAGCCCTTTCTGGATGGCCCAAGAGAATGTTAGTAGGATGGCTAGCCGCTCATCTCTAGGTTGGCAGGTCGAATCCAGCCTAAATTCAGTAGAGAAGATCATTACCATTTGCTGGCTGTTTTGAGAAGACAGTAGGTGGTCCCAGTGCATTCCCTAGTGGACAAGTCCACATCTCAAAAAACATTAGCATTAATTAGAACCTTGATGGCAGTTGTAGCAAAGAGGTCCAGGATCAAAAAGACAGACCAGACCATCTCATTTGCTAAATTCTGTCCTCTGGAACACGGCTAATAGATATTGGTGGGGCAGTGTGAAGAAGCCTGGCCTGCTCCTGCCAGTATGTATCAATTCTATCAGAGAACTTTAGGGCCACCCGGAGTTCTCAGGAGAGCGCTACCACTAGAAGTACACTTAAAAAAAATAAAGTTTATTCTGCTGGTCTTCCTCGCTCTGATAGAGCAGTCTCATTCTTATAGGAAGCCCTGATCCAGGATTACCATCATGTCACCTGACCCACAATCACAAGCCCAAGTCAAAACCTGTTACCTGGAACTGGATGACACAGCACAGGTGGACCTGTCAGCTCCCTTCAAGGGCCATCACTTCTTTGATAACCCACTAAATAACTGACTCCCACTTATGTTGTTTTTCATAGCACAAATGTGTATTTCCACAGCTTTAAAGAACATAATGATAATATAAAGCATGTAAGGGCTTGGAAATAAACAAAGAAACTACCATAACGTACTGTTTCATCCTAAAAGAAAATATGCCTGCACTTACGTCTTTTGGACAAAGTTTAGAATGGAAAATCCTTTTTATACAGGAGATAAGATGATGATGATGTTCCCTGGTCAATCCATCAAAATTCCTGCAGGCCAGGATAACAACCTCCCGAGAATGGGTCTGCAACCACTTTAAAATTTCCCACAGAATATCCTACAAAAGGAAAGTCAAAACAACTTAGAAAAGACTGTCTGATGGTAAAGGAGAATGAAATAAACCAGAAACTAACAATTTATGATAGGCCAGATCCTGAGCTGGTGCAAATCAGCATAGCTTTGTGAAGAATGACAATATGGGACCTTCTGTAGGAAGTTTCACAGTGGCTGGAGATTCATCCTTGGGATTTTTTTTCAGTGGCGCTATGCTGATCTGACCCAATGTATATAAAGTATATACTGGCTTTGCATCTTTGGTGTCTTTCATCTGAAGATCACAAAGTTCTTTATAAAGGTGGGACAGTAGTATCCCCATTTTTCTGGATGAACTCAAGGTCAAAGAATGAGCCAGTGGTAAAAACAGGGCTAGAACCCAGGTCTCCTGACTCCCATGGTCTTGCTATAACAAGACAGACCTCTGTTTTACTATTAGTTGCACACACTTATATCTCATTAAAGTCATATGCAACTAACAGCATAGACAGACCTTATGTGTGCTAGTACAGGAATACACCAATCAACATGTGACATTTTAAAACTCAAAAGACTGAGTTACTATCTTTTCATTAAATATCTTTTCCTTGAAAAATACTGTATCTTTATTACACTTTAAATCCCCTCTTCTTTTATGTCACTTACTTCTCAAAGAGGTCACTGTGTGCCCACATCAGATTGGTGGACTTGCTCAAGATGAAATATTCTGACCATCACAAAACAGACCCTGGTAAACATCAGTCATTTGTTTGCAGAGTACAGTGGGAAATAATTCCAACTCACAGGTGGCTGCATGAAGGTTAAGCCTCATTGACAATTATTGAAATTAATTTCTGTTCCAACAATCAGCAGTATATTTAATTCTTATTTAATTAAATATTAATAGTATTATATAATTCTTATTTCGAAGTTCCCATATTACTGAAGAAAGAATAACCTGTTCAGAAAATCTTGGGGTCATTGTTCCCCAACCAAAGCAGTTCTGATTCAGAAGTAGCTGTTGGCCATTAAAAAAAGTTAAGCATTTCTGAATGTTACAGATTTCAGAACAGTACCTCTACAACAGTTGTTGTGTACACCATGTGCACAAAGTACAAATTCACAGAAGGGTCATCAGGCTTGTGAGCAATCCTGAAATCCAAATATCTAATCCCAGCATCCAGTTGTTCTAACACATTTAGTTCCTGAATGGTTAAAAACAACAAAAGGATCGTAAATGTTTGCAAAAGACACGTGTTCCTTTATATTAGAAAATCTAAAGAGGGTTATAAAATTGTCCAATCTTATTTATCCTATTTTAGGAGTACGAAATCTATTAAATCTTTCACCTTTAAATCAATGCTGAAAGTTTTGTGTGTGGTGCTGACCCTTTGTTCTGAAGTTACAGAAATATTTGACATGAAGAGTTTTTCTTTCCTTATGAAGTGGACGCTAAACACAGATTAGATTAGTTCCAAGATCTTTAATAAGGACTCGGTTTTCTACACAATAAAGGTTTAGGAGCTAATCCTTCAACCCTTACGCATGAGTAATTCTGATTCAAATTACTACTCCTATTGAAGTCATCGGGACTGCTTGTATGAGTAAAGGTTGCAGGATCAGCAACTTAAAAATGTCTGCATTCATTTTCCTCAGATCAAAGACTTGAGAGGTTTTCTTTAGGGAGCTCCCTGATCCATGTTCCCTCAACAGGAAAAATAATCCCTTGGATACTGGATTTTTATTTTATGTATTTATTTATAATATTAAAGAAGGCTAAATCACTTTCTGAAGTCCTACAAACAGAGGTGTTATCCACTCCTTCCCAAAGCCCTGTCCTAATCACTCTGCTAGAACAGTTGGTGAATGTATGTTTCGGGATGAAAGGCCTAAAATATATATTTTATCTAGATAGAAGCCTTACGTATATTAAAAGTTGTACCTATCTAATCAAGCAATCATGGGATGAGAGGGAAGATCCTCTCATGGATCAGTAAATGGTTAAGAGCCAGAAAACAAAGGCTAGGAAGAAATGGTCATTTTTCAGAATGGAACATATAACACCACTGTATAAATCCATTGTACGCCTTCCCTGGAATACTGCATGCAGTTCTTGTTGCCCCATCTCAAAAAAATATATTAATACTGGAAATGGTACAGAGAAGGGGAACAAAAATGATTTGGGATATGGAACAGTTTCCATATAAGGCAAGATTAAAAAGACTGTGACTTTCAGTTAGGAAAAGAGACAACTAAGGGGGGATATGACAGAGGCCTATAAAATCATGAATGGTGTAGAGAAAGTGAATATGGAAGTGTTATATACCTCTTCCCATAACACAAGAACTAGGGACCACCCAATGAAAATAATAGGCAGCAAGTTTAAAACAAACAAAAGGAAGGACTTCTTCACACAATGCACAGTTAACGTATGGAACCCATTGCCAGGGGATGATGTGAAGGCCAAAACTATAACAGGGTTAAAAAAAGAACTAGAAAAGTTCATGAAGGATAGATTCATCAATGGCTAATAGCCAAGATGATCAAGGATGCAACCCTAAGCTCTGAATGCCAGAAGCTGGGCGTGGATGACATCCTGTTTTGTTCATTCTGATGCATCTGGCATTGGCCACTGTCAGAAAAGAGTATACTGGGCTATATGGATCATATGGCTGTTCTCATGTTCTTAAATAAATCAGATTAGAAACCAGTATATGGAGGTTTTTAGTTAACAGTGTCCCTTATCTTTATTTATGAATCCTTTATCCTTGAAATATCAGCCTCTCCCATCAAATTTATCATCCCCATAAACAGAAATTTGGGATGTACAGCATGTTTTTATCATATTTCTCTACCTATGATATTCATAATTTGCCCAAAAATGTTATGCATATGTCTAGGCACTGATGTATTCCTTAATTGGATTGAAAAAAGTATGAACGTACTCAAACAAACTTCAAACAAGACAATTAACAAACTTCAAACAAGACAATTAATTCAAGTTTGAGAACATTAGATAATTGGTTACCTGTGTTTTAGACCATTTCATAATAATAGGACGTATGAGGCAAGGCATACATTTATCTATCCACTGCAACAGTTTTGATTCATTTACACTTACAGCAGATTTTTTATCCAAACAGTACGTCATAGTGTCATGGCTCCCTGTAGAAAAAAACCAAGATTAAATTAGTTTCAATCATTCGTTAACACATCAAATACCACTTGTCTTTGTATTTCACAATAGAAAATCATATCATATATGCACACATAACCTCCCAGCTCCCAACCCACCCCAAAACATAAGTGTGTATTAGCAAAAGGCGTATGTGTTCACTGCAAAACAGATGTTTTTACAGCAAGATAGCTAATTCAAGATCAATATCTCAATGTAAAATCCTAATGGAGAAAAGGCACTGTCGTTTTCATCTTGATGTAGCTTGTCAAGGTCAACCCTATACTGGTTCACCTCAGTGTAGCTACCTCGAGGTAAAAGCTACAAGGCCTTGCCTCCACTAGGATTTTAAGGCAAGTTTGCTATTTCAGGTTAGCTATCTCAATGTAAAAAACACATCTTTTTGCAGTGAGCACACAGTCAAAGTTTGAATCTGGATACAAACTTCCCCAAATTAAACGTGCTCAGTCCAGGATTTCACACTCTAAGCCCATCCATCCATATATAGGAAACTCTCAGAACTGTAATGTATGGATGACATTCATCCCCCTGCAGAGGGCCTAAAACCCACGTAAATCTCACTTATGTCTAAAGTTTACTGCGAAAAAGTTACAAACACACTGTCCTCTAACACTGCACCCTATTTAACTGGATACCACTGCATAGTATAATGACTTTGCTATCACATTTGTATATAACCCTCGAATTTTGCAAAGAATCAGTAAGATGAACTAATGAGTTAACAGAGATTCACTGGAAAATTTACCGTCTATGGGTGAAAAGAAATTTGCAAGATAGAGATGGATGTTTTTAAGCCTTTTGTCAAATGTCTCAGTACTGATGCTGGCAACTGTGTGATTAAAAAAACTATAGATCAGTCCCGCTGAAGTCAATGGCAATACTCCCATTGCCTTTCAAGGGAAATGGATCAGACCATACTTTGAAATAATCAAGATACTTCAGTTTTAGAAACAGCAACCACTATGCACATGCATTTGCTCTCCTGTAATTCCTTTTCAATATTTTAACGATATGATTATGTACTTTTAAAATATAAACCCAGGCCCAAACACAGGACAAAGAATTCCAATGAGGGACACTGGACAACACTAGTGTAGAAAGCTTACTTTAAAAGATGCACGTTTCTTATCATCTTAGTGCCAGTGGCCCAAATCCAAGCTTGACGTCAAGTGTACACAAGTCTATTGAATAGTAGGGCTGGATTCAGCCCACTGTTTGTAACCTCTACTTCATGACTCTGCTTTTCTGATGTAAATAATGAACAGTAATAAAAGTGAGAAGATGCTAGGTTTGTGGAGGATGGGGCTAATAGTGAGTCCACAGTGAGGGATTTTCCTTGAAATAAGAAATCTCTTTCCTGAAGGCCCACTTCTGTCGTTTTGTTTATGTTACATTACCTATGGCTAAGGATAAGATTTTATCACAGAAGTCACAGATTCCATGACTTTCAGCAACCTCCAGGACTTTGTCCTCAGCTTCATCCTAAGCGCAGGGGAGCTGGAACAATTTGTACAGTGGTGGTGCTGACAGCCGTTCAACCAAACTATAAACGCTGCGTATGAAGGAAATCACTTCAAGCCAGAGCAGCACTCCTAGTTCTATACCCCGGGGCAGCAGGGCTGAAGCTGTCAGCCGCAGGGTGCGAGGGCCTGGAAGCTCTCAGCCACCCTGGGCAGCGGGGGCCCCACAGCTCCGAGCCACTGACCCCAGAGCTCTGAGCTGTCACGGGCAACAGAGGCCCTGAAGCTGTGAGTCTCCAGAGGCAGCAGGGGCCCCAGAGCTGTAAGCTGCTATCCCCAGAGCTCTATGCCACTGCAGGCAGTGGGGGCCCCAGAGGTCTGCACTGCCAGGAGTGGCGGGGGCCCTGGAGCTGTTAGCCACTGTCCCCCTTATTTTGTCCTTACCTACTTCCTCTCTTTATTTATTAGTCCCGCTTGCTGAATCATGTCTTATCTTTGGCCTGATCTACACACACAGTTTTTGTCTCAATGTAACCCTTTTAGTTAGGGGCGTGACATTGCCCCAAATTAAATTGGTGCAGCCCCTAGTGTGGACATAGTCATACTGTCAGTCCAAGTTCATAGATTTCAAGGTCAGAAGGGGCCACTGTGATCATCTAGATTGGCCTCCTGCATAATACAGGCCATAGAATTCCCCTAAAATAAATTCCTAGAGTATGTCTTTCAGGAAAAATCTCATCCTGATTTAAAAATTGTCAGTGATAAAGAATCCAACACCACCCTTGGTAAATTGTTCCAATGGTGAATTACTCTCACCTTTAAAAAATATATGTCTTATTTCCAGTGTGAATTTGTCTAGCTTCAGCTTCCAGCCACTGGATTGTGTTGTGCCTTTCTCTGCTCGATTGAAGAGCCCACTACTAAATATTTGTTCCCCATGTAGGTACTTACAGACTGTACTCAAGTCCCCCTTTAAACTTCTTACACAGCCAGCATCAGTGCAAACTATACTGAAATCTCTTAACCCAATCTGTGTAGCTAACTCTCATCATGAGTCTCGTGATATTTGGTGCTTTTTTAAAGTCTGAGCTCCCATGATTACATGAGAATTTCAACTTTTATTTAAAAAAATATTTTTACCCATCATAGTCATGGAGAAAAACTTGAATAATGTGACCCTTCAAGGCTCAAAAACCAGAAGGCAAATAAAAATACCCCAAATGTATTATTTTTGTAAATCTCGTGATTTAGGAGCCTGATTCATGATTTTTAAATGCTTGGGGCTTGGCAATACTGGGAGAATGTGTCAAGGTTACAGGGCTAGCTGAACCTGTGTTCCCTTACTAGTTTCTCTGAGAGCACTCCTTCAGGTGTCAGGCTTGATGCGTTTACCTCTCTTGGGGTGGATTGCCACAATTCTTCTAGTCTTACTGAATCCTGGGCTACAGAACCCTGTGTATCAACCTTGCTTTCCCAGAACATCTGAGTAGGTTTGTCACCTGCTGTTTTTTGTTTTGGGCATCTGTAACCAGTGTTATGCAGTGATCAGACAGCTTTCTTAAAACCAGTGTCTTGCTTATTTGAACAGCAGGAACAAAGCATTCAGAGAAAAAAAGATTAAAAACAAACAGACTATGTCTATCTTACCTAATATCTTACCATCCCCTGAGGGTAACCTAGGCAGGGTATCGGATGCTAAGGTGGGGGCTTAGCTTGGTGGGCTAAGTGTGCAGAGTGGGACTGCATGGTGCTCCTTCCATGCCTCATGTGGGAGCTGGGCCCTGCCACACTGCCCTAGGGGTTTGCCCCACAGTGTAGGGACCATTGGGCTAAACCAATATATTTATATAAAAACATCCCAATAAGGAAGACAGAACTTAGTGGCTAGACCACTGGCATGGGACTCAGGAGACGTGGGTTCTGTTCCCAGCTCTGCTGCTGGTTGAGCTTGGACACCTCTGTGTGCTTCAGTTTCCCCATCTGTAAAATGTGGATGACACTGACCTCCTTTGACACCTACTGAAAAGTGTAATATAATAGCTACTTATTATTATGGGAAGAAACTGATGAATTACAGAGTAATAAGACACCAGAACTAGATGGTATTCACCCAAGAGTTCTGAAGGAACTCAAATATTAAATTGCAGAACTACTCAGAGTGGTATGTAACCAATCACTTAAATCATCTTCTGTACCAGATGACTGGAGGATAGCTAATGTGGCACCAATTTTTTTAAAAAAAACCTCCAGAAGCAATCCTGGCAATTATAGGCCAGTAAGCCTAACTCCAGAACAAGGCAAATTGATTGAAACTATAGTAAAGAATAGAATTATTAGACACATAGATGAGCACGCTATCTTGGAGAAGAGTCAATATGGTTTTGTACAGGGAAATCATGCTTCACCAATCTACTAGAATTCTTTAAGGGGGTCAACAAATATGTGGACAAGGGTGATCCAATGGATATAGATTTAGAATAATAGAATCATAGGGTTAGAAGAGACTTCAAGGGACATCTAGATTAACCCCCTGCCAAGATGCAAGATTTGTTGTGTCTAAACAATCCAAGACAGATGGCTATCCAGCCTCCTTTTGAAAACCTCCAGTGAAGTAAATTCTATGACCTCCCTAGGCAGTCTGTTCCTTTGTCCTACTGTTCTTACACTTAGGAAGTTTTTCCTGAGATTTAATCCTAATCTGCTATTCTGTTATTTGAACCCATTACCTGTTGCCCTGCCCTCTGTGGCAAGAGAGGACAATTTTTCTCCATCTTTTTTATGGCAGCCTTTCAAGTATTTGAAGTCCACTATTATGTCTCCCCCTTAATCTCCTCATTTCCAAACTAAAAAAGCCCAATTCCTTCAGTCTTTGCTCATATGGCTTGCATTCCATCTCTTTGATCATCTTTGTCACTCAACTCTGGATCCTTTCCAGTTTCTGTACATAATTTCTATACATTGGTGACCAAAACTGCACACAGTACTCCAGCTGATGCCTAATGTGTGCCAAATAGAGCGGTACTATTACCTCCCATGACTTGCATGCTATACCTCTGTTAATGCAACTTAAAATTGCATTTGCGTTTTTTGCAGTAGCATTGCACTGTTGACTCATATTGAGATTATGATCCACCATAACTCCTGGATCTTTCTCAGCAGTGCTGCTGCCAAGCGAGTTAAACCCCGATTCTGTAGTTTCTGCTTTTGACTGTCTTCCCTAAGGGTAGCACCTGACATTTGTCTTTGTTGAAGTCCATTTTGTTGTCTATAACCCAGTTCTCCAATTTATCAAGATCCCTTTGAATTTTAGCTCTATCCTCCAAAGTATTTGTAACCCCCCGCCAGCTTTGTGTCATCTGCAAATTTGATCAGTATGCTCTCTATTACTACATCCAGATCATTAATAAAGATGTTAAATAACACCAGCCCCAGAACAGATCCCTGTGGAACCCCACTCGAGACCTCCTTCCAATTTGACATTGTTGCATTAATAGTTACTCATTGTTTGCAGCTGTTTAATCAATTATGTCCCCACTTAATGGTAGTTCTGCTGAGCCGACATTTCTCCAGCTTACTTATCAGAATGTCATGTGGGACTGTGTCAAAAGCCTTGCTAAAGTCCAAGTATATTATGACCACCGTGTTTCCCCTATACATGAAATCAGTGGATTGGTAATCAGAAAGCGTTTGACAAGGTCCCTCAGCAAACACTCTTAAGCAAAGTAAGCAGTCATAGGATAAGAGGGAAGATCCAGTCATGGATCAGTAACCGGCTAAAACAGAGGAAACTTTTTATATATATGTATCCAAATAGTTTACTGATTCTGTTCAGAGCTACATAATGAATTCAAGGCTGCTTAATCAAGAGCCATAATAGCAATGAAATAGAAGGAATGCAGTTCAAAGCCAAAACAGACAGCAGATGTACTGGCAAGAGATATAGCATTCCAACCCCCTGCTTTACATTATATACAGAAACTAAGGAATAGTACAGTGCTAATGACACTCATGAAATAAACATCCTATTGGACAGGTGACAAAGGAACAGTACAGATCTAATGACACTCATGACACTCGGGTGACAAAGCACCAGGCAAGTCATCAGATGCTCTGTGTACCTACACAACTGGGTTTGAAAATTCTGGTTCAAGTTAGGCACCTAAATCTATATTTAAGCAACTGATTTTCCAAGATGTGTGACCAAACTGCTGGTGGTAGCTGCTCAAAGCATAGGAATAAATGGTCAGGTTTCAGAATGGGGAGAGGTAAATAGCAGTGTCCTCCAGGAATTTATACTAGGACAAATGCTGCTCAACATATTCATAAATGATCTGGAAAAAGGGGTAAAAAGTGAGATGGCAAAGTTTGCAGATGATGCAAAATTACTCAAGACAGTTAAGTTCAAAGCAGACTGTGAAGAGTTTCAAAGGGGTCTCACAAAACTAGGTGACTGGGCAACAAAATGGCCGATGAAATTCAATGTTGATAAATGCAAAATAATGCACACTGGAAAATGTAATCCCAACTATGCATACAAAATGATGGGGTTTTAATTAGCTGTTCCCACTCAAGAAAGATCTTGGAGTCATCATGGTTAGTTCTCTGAAAATATCCCTTCAATGTACAGCAGCAGTCAGAAAAGATAACAGAATGTTAGGAACCATTAGAAAAAGGATAGATAACAAGACAGAAAATATATAATGCCACTGTTTAAATCCATGGTACACCCATATCTTGAATACTTATCACTCCATTCACTGGAGAAAGTGAATAAGGGAGTTGTTATTTACTCCTTCACATAACACAAGAACCAGGAGTCACACAATGAAATTAATAGGCAGCAAGTTTAAAACAAACAAAAGGAAGTACTTCTTCACACAACACACGGTCAACCTGTGAAACTCTTTGTCAGGGGATGTTGTGAAGGCCGAAAGAAAAGAATTAGAAGAATTCATGGAGGATAGGTCCATCGATGGCTATTAGTCAAAATGGACACAGATGCAAGCTGATGCTCTGAGTGTCCCTAAACTTCCGACTGCCAAAGGGTGAGACTGGATGACAGGGGATGGATCACTTGAGGACTGCTTGTTCTGTTCATCCCTTTTGAAGCATCTTGTATTGGTCACTGTCAGAAGACAATACGCGGCCAGACGGACAATTGGTCTGACCCAGTATTGCCATTCTTAAGTAATCAGACTAACAAATCTGTCCCAGAGAATAATCACACCCACTGTAATTCACCAGGGCAGTAGGACTACCCTGGCGACTCTTGTAAAAAGAATCATGCGATAATGATCATAAGTAATCAGGATCGTGGTTTACTTCTCATCCAATGGATAGCACCTTCAGCTACTCCCACTCAATCTAAACTATTAGACTGGAAAAGGAACTGTATTTTTTTCAATCACACAAGTGCTGAGCAAGTGCTTAAATGATTTGACAACAAGATCAGTATGTAGAGGACACCGTTAATACTTACCTGGAAGGGATAAATTATGAAGAGGAACATCCCAGAGATTTTCTGGCAGCCGTGACATCCACTGACCATTTTCATGGCACAGATGAATGAACCTTTTCGAAGAGGCTTCCATTAGTTGCAATAGTGGGTTCTTACAGGATGTTCTGAAAAGAGTTGAAGTATTTTATACATTATACATAGTTTGAGTAATCCATATTCCTGTTGTATAGCTTACATTTGATCTGCCTGATGAGCAAGGATCCTAGGGCCTGATGTCAAGTGCACTGAAGTCAGTGGAAAGCTCCCATTAACTTCAGTGAGTTTTGGCTCAGACCCCTACACTCTGCACAAGCAGCCAATTTACTAGTAAGATGGCTTAATAGTCTCTAAAGCTTAAGTTTGGCATCATCACCCTTCTTGGAACCACATGTTCATTACCCAGCAGGGTCACCTCAGTCTTTCCTATAATCTATGCACAATGCAATTTATTGTGTATGGCCTTTCAGACAAGGGCATGGCCTCGATATGCTAATTAAAGGTCCCACTGCATTATCCTTAGTCACATTTCTTTCCTCTTCATTATTGTTCTGCACATCACTTAGTTGGTCTCCTCTTCTCCCATTTCAGTGGTGCTGTGTGTACTGTATGTTGTTGGCACAGTGGGTTCAGAGGTCCAATGTAAGCTTAAAATAATATTTTTAAATGCTAAACATTTGCAGGAATTAGGATAGTCTCTCTCTTTCCCCCTCTGAACAGCCAATGGGAGCTGCTGGGTGTGCAGCATTTCTGAATATCAGGCCACTGATTTCAGCACCTAAATAATGAATTAGGAGCCTAACTTCAGGCACCCATTTTTGAAAGTCTTTGTTTTGGGCTCCTCACCTCTTTTCCTAGAGGTTTCTTGGGCCACCTAAGTGTTTTCCATACACAAACCACCGCACAGAATTGGAGCACAGCCTCTCGACTTAAGGCCAGTTTCCAAACGAACCTCGTTAGCTAGCTAAACTAATGAAATATGCCTGAGCAATTTACGTTCAGGATTTTTAGGATGATACTGTAACATCACCACTCAGTGACACTGTAACATCATCAGTCCTCTCTGGCACATGGCTAAAACTCCGAGGGGCAGGTCCTCAGTTAGTGGAAATTGTCAGAGTTCCATTGAAGTTAACAGAGCTGTGACAATTTACAGCAGCTAAGGATCTAACCCTTGTGTGGCAATGACTCTCTCTACTGCCAAGGAGAACTCAATGCAGCTCTCTCTCAAGCCTGAGAAAGTCAGGCTTGTAATGGAAATTGAGGTTCAGCTGTAAGGAATAATGGAATAAAATTTTGATCCTAAAAACAACAAAAAATATAAAAATGTTGATTGTATGTTTTCTCTTTTCCCCCTTCCCCTTTCGTCTGTTGCTTGTCTTCTTAGGCCCCAATCCTGCACTCCTGCATAAGGGTCCAGCAGTGCAGAGTCCCACTGAAGTCAGGGAAGTACATGGAAGAATCAGGGCCCTCAGTTGTAAGAACTTTGAGGCATGGACTATGTCTTCCTGTAGGTTTTAAGGCCAGAAGGGACATTATAATCTAGTCTGCCCTCCTATATAACATGGGCCATAGAATCTAACCCAGTAATTTCTGCATTGAGCCCTTATGTCTTTCAGAAAGAGATCCAGTCTCGCTTAAAGATGGGAAAGCAATGGAGAATCTGTCACAGCCCTAGATAAGTTATTCCAGTGGTTAGTTACCCTCACTGATAAAAATGGGTGCCTGATTTCTAGTCTGATAGTGGACAGGCTAGATGTGACCAGTGCCTAGCACTTTGTTGATATTACCATAAAACAAATAATAAATATTAAATCCAGTGACTAGGTAGTATACAATTGCACAGACATAATGGACAGTTTCATTAATATTTTAATATCTGTATTAAACAGCTATAATATGCACGATATAGTTCAAAAAACACAATAAATAATGCAAACTTACAAAAATATAATACAGAGTACTATAATCTTGGCCCATTGCCTTCTAAATTCAGAAAGCCAAAAAAGTGGGTGTGGCATTTCACCCGTGTGGGGAAGTTTATGTTGGAAGTGTATATGTTATGCTCAGACCTGTGAAATTCCTGATGAAACAATGAAAGTGATTTCCCCACCCCTCTTAGAAACAAACTAATACTGCAGTGATTGAGGAAAATATGTTTACGTAAAGTAAGTGAACTGCCACTTAAGAATAAATTGTCTCTGGAACACGCAAGCAAAAGCATCCACATCTAGAAATTATGAACTCCAACTCACAGATTGCTTTTAAAACAAGTATGTATTCAAATAATTCCAGGTCTTTGATTTAGTTACTATACTTTTGTTCTCAAGGAGGAAGGGATTTTTTTTAGTTTTACTTACTCTTATGAATCTTTCTGTTTTCATTTCAGCTGTTCATTTCTTCAAAACGATTGCTTTCCTAGCAGCCGGTCTTCCATTGTGCAAGAAAGAACTGAATCTCACACACTACAGCAGGAAATAAATGCAAACAAGCCCAGTACGCTACCTGCCATCGGATTGGTCAGAGACTGCAACACGCACTCTCAGGTCAAGTGACAGCCAGTTTTATGAGAGGAGGAAGAAAAAAAGTTCCTCAGGCTTGTGAAGCTGCCAAACACGTAAGAATGAGATACTTGGTTAGCTAAAGATGGCTTGCTTCATGATTAATGTACATGCTAGGAATAAGGAAAGGAAGTCTAGCAGCACACAAAGTAATAATATTTAGCAAACTTTCTGCAGCATTTTAAGATGTAAGGAGGAACAGGACTGTATAAGAACTAATCTACATGATTATTTCTATTAATTATTATCACCTTTATCTTCTAACTGAGTTTCCATTCCCTATTTCAAGGAGAAGAACTATATGGCCTAATATTTCTTTTCCCATCTCCAACTTCTACAATTTCTACATTTAGGATGTAGATTATCATAATTTATCCAGGTATTTTACAGACATAGGAGTGAAGGTCCCGTGCCCTAACAGCTTACTATCTAAATAGACAACACATATACATAAACAGGAGTCTCCGTGATGCAAAATTAAGCCAAACCATGTGACTGCGTTTGAAGGGGATGGCTTCTGGTTCCCACTCTCCAAGTCCTTCCAGTACAAGCCTAGACGACAGTGGCACCCGACTGCTTAACAGCTCACCTTGGGGCTTGTTGAGCCTATCACTGCCTGTCCAATATATCAAAATCTGTTCTGGGCTTGTAGGCACAGGGGTGATAAGTAAGTGAGCTTCTCCAGCACAGTTTCTCCGATGCCTTCCAGGAGCCCTCTTAGAAGCTGCTAGCTGCTTTCTCCCAGAGCTGCCCAGCAACTGTCTGGAACAACCAGCTTTTAAATCATTACTCCACCCCTGACATGATTGGCAGGGCTGGAGAGGCAGGGCCAGCCTTGCCCACAGTAACTCTTTAACCTCTTTGTCATCCAATGCAGGTTAACACACCCTGTCACACTGTGGAGAAAAGCAGATGAACACAACAACTGGGAGGGCAATGCCGTGTCCAGCAAGCACTAAAGCAAATGGGAATATCTTTAAGATCATTGGTAGTAGATGACAGGACAAGGAGCAATGGTCTCAAATTGCTGTGGGGGAAGTCTAGGTTGGACATTAGGAAAAGGTTTTTTACTAGGAGGGTGGTGAATCACTGGAATGGGTTATCTAGGGAAGTGGTGGAATCTCCATCCTTAGAGGTTTTTAAGGTGTGGCTTGACAAAGCCCTGGCTGGGATGATTTAGTTGGGGTTGGTCCTGTTCTGAGCAGCGGGTTGGACTAGATGACCTCCTGAGGTCCCTTCCAACCCATATCTTCTATGATTCTATGATAAGATTTGAAACTGAGAAATCATTAGGGGATGAGGAGATGGATGGCAAAACCAGGAAGAGGTGAATGTTTTGGTGAGCAAAGGGATATGATGTTAGAGACACAAGATGAAGTAGAGTCTGTGGAGAGTTTTAAAAATCAGGAAGACAAAGTTAAATTTGAGTCAGAGACTACACAGGAAGGCAAGGCAATGGAGGACAGGTGAGAAGAGAGTTATATGGCTCTCAGACACTACTGTGATGAGTGCATTAGAAACAAACAGACTGCTAGGTTCCTGCATTCTAGAGCAAATCTGGCTGCAGCAGTCTGAGCACTTTCAAATTTAAGGAGTAAAGGACATGAATTCTCCCCTCTGGACCATGGTGATGTCAATGGAGTTACTCTTACTTCAATTGCTATGAGTGAGATTGCAATCTGGCCTTAAGGATTTAGAAAGCCCATAAAAGAAGGAATAATAGGAAACAAATAAGCAAGTGATTAAGTAAATATTTCAAAAGAGGAAGGGTCAAGGTACAGAGGAAGTCTGATAATATTGCAGAGATAATGATAAGGAGAAGAGGAAGCTGTGGGAGGAAAAAATCCAGGATGTCTTCAAGATTTCTGGTTTTGATTGCAAAAAATGTCTGAGTTAAAGAGATTAATAGTGGAGTTAGAAATATTGGACAAAAATCAACTCAGGAGGAGTTGCTAAGTTTTTGAAGCATTCAGTAAGAGGAAGTTATGGAGCTGACAGAATCAAGATAAGGAGATATTAGGGGATCAAAGAGTGAGCTGATGGACACAGAGATTATTTATGTCTGTGTTTTTGAGTGAAATCTTTCTATTTTGCTAGTTTTGTAGGCATTCATCAAGGCTCCATAGTTAAGACTGAGTTGAGTTTTGCACATGTAGCAGGGATTCAACCACTTTATTGTGTGTGAATAATACACATTATTTTCCTCCCCATTGCAGCACTTACTTTTTGAATTATAAATGGATTTTCTGAAAATTTACAAGTAAATCTGTGTGAGTTAAAAGTAATTAAAATGGGTCCCTTAATAAATTACACTGCTATGTGAGACTTTTTTTTGTCCTGAAAAACACTGTCTGTCTAAGTGAAAAGTGTCAAAGAAGCAACTCTTTAATAGATGTGGTGAAATGGGTAGCTTTTTAAAATAAAAGTTTAGGACTGATGGTCATTTTTCCATGCTATAAGGTATGGAGATGCAATGTTAAGGCATCCAGACAATCTTAACTGTGAATTTCCCAGGGTTTGCAAAGCTGGTTTTGGATATAAGTGGCATTGTACATCAGAGTAACCTCCTGTAACCCCTATATTCACCACTGTCATACAATTATATGTTTTGTACAAAGTGTGCCTTGTGAGGTATCATTTTAAAAGTCTTGATCTGTTGAACATTAATATCCTATTGGACTGTATGTGTGATCATTGTATGTGAAGTTATGAAGTTTTGCTATTTGTCTGCTACTGAAATATGTTGTGAGGTTGTCAGATGCCAACAGCCAACTTTTCAATTGCCACAAAGGTAGGGTGACCAGATAGCAAGTGTGAAAAATCAGGACGGGGGTAGGGGTTATAGTGCCTATATAAGAAAAAGCCCTGAATATCAGGGCTGTCCCTATAACACTGGGACTAGCCAGACATGCTCATTAAAGGGAATCCACTCTCACAGTGCCCCTCCCAGAAACTTCTCCAAGAGCTCACATGTACCATGGAGACTGCTTGACCATTGGGGACTGCCTGATCCGCACATCACAGCAAAAGACCTTTCCAGCAAGCTGGAAGAAAATATAAAAGAGGGGAGGTGACATAATCACTTGGCCTCTCTTCCCCTCCTCCCCAACTCAACACCTGGAAGCATATCTAGAACACAGAGCCTTTGAACTGGAGAAGGGTGGTCTGAAAGGCAGTTGCAACCTATGTATTGAGGATCTGTGACCTGTTTGTACCATCTGCAAATATATATTTATTTTTAACCAACTTTGATTTCTATAATTGCTACTTACAGGCCTTTAAAATTTATCTGTCTGTAGTTAATAAACCTATTTTATATTTTACCTAAAACAGTGTGTTTTGGCTGAAGGACTTAGGAAATCTCAGCTCAGTTTACAAAGGCTAGTGTGTGTCCACTGCACACTGAGGAAATGGCAAACTTGAACTTACACTGGCCAGGCTTCTGACCAGTGCAAGATGCTACAGTTCTTGGGTGCAAGGCTGGGGAGCTGGAAGAAAATGGCTGGAATCTACCTATTGATGGTTCATGAGTGGCTGCTCATGTAACACAGTTGGGTGTGTCCCTGCCTGTGGATGTCTGTGTAAGTGCAGTGTCTCTCAGAGGATTGTAACTTGACAACAGCATCACAGTGTCCCAAGTTGGTGGGACAGAGGGCTCAGTGGTCCCCTAGTCCAGGCTGCACCCCAGGTACCCCATCACAGTATAATTACACAATTCTGGTAATATTTTTTTCACCCTAAATAACCTTAACTCCCATTGAACAGAGTTTATTTGTCTGGGGACAAATGAACGGCTCAGTGTTTCTGAGCTGAAGCAGTAACCATAAGAGGCGAGCAGTCCTCGCTGTGAAGAGAGTTGAAGGGGAAAGGTTCTGCGGCAGTTGGGAGTTAGTGAGGCGTGGGTCATGGAGAGACAGAGTCTGGGGTCTGAGGGGAGACTGTGTTTGGAGGTAGTTGTTGGACTGGTTTTTGAGGCCAATCAGGGGCTAGAGGTCATTGGGCCCATCAGTTGAAGCATCTTTAACACTTGCCTCTGAGTTGTAGGTACAGCTGGTGCTCTATCAATTCCCTTACCAGAAAAAGATTGATGACCAGAGCCCTCCAGTAACCAACGGGGAGACGATTGCACAGACAGGGTTACTCATCTGTGTCATTACTGGAAAACTCTTCTTTCAATTAGCCAGACTTGATAAAAGAGAGCTGGAGAGGTCCATTCATATGGCAAGGGTCAGTATCCATTGGCGGCAATGGCTATTGCTACAACATATAAGCAAATAAATGACTATGATGGTTTATGTATGTCTTGGCTTAGTTCTGGTAATTAAAGTATTCTCTGCACTGAGGCACTGTACTAAAGCTGATGGACTCAGGCCAGGTCTACACTCAAAAGTCAAGTCGACCCAGCAACTTTGCTCAGGGATGTAAAAAATCCACACCCGTGAGTAGTGGTGTTAAGCCATCCTCATCCTCAGTGTAGACAGCAATAGGTTGCTGAAATAAGTCCTCTATTGCCCTACTACTGTCTCTCAGGGAAATGGATTAACTACGCTGCCAGGGGAACTCTCTCATTGCTGCAGTGAGTGTCTACACTGAAGTGCTGCAGCTGTGCCACTGTAGTGTTTCAAGTGTAGACAAGCCCTCAGAGGAGAGAACCAAAGAGGGAGAGAAGGAGGGCAGATGACTCACTCATAAAATAAAGTGATCGCTAGGCCTAAGAGAGTAGCATCAATCTGACATTTTGTTTTCCATAGCTCTGTAGCTTGCTAGGAGCTCTGAAATCTCAGTGAGGTGGGACTCTCCCTTCTTGGAGAGCAGCTCTCTTCTATTCTATAGTATTTTTTATACTGCCCTCATCACTTTAGTATCGTGAGCACCTTTGAGTACTACATTAAGCAAAATGACTAACAACTGTCACACATAGGCTGTTATCTCTATCTCTAATCCTCTTCCCAGGGGAAGAATTAGATGTGTAGCATATAGTTGTGTTTTGTTAGGGTTTTGGTTTTAGGTCTGTTTTGTTTTTTAATGTACACACTATTCTGTGTTTAATAGGGAAGGCAAAGTTGAAAAAGTGCGCCTTGCAGTTGGAGGAGAAGGTGGGGGAATCTGTGGTAGTCCTTACTATCTATGGGAGTTCTTTCTACAGCCTCTGAGAAAGCTCTGCCTCATGCACAGACAAGATTTATTCTTAAGGTACAAAGCTCTTTTGTGTCTGAGCTGTTGACCATGGTCTGTATTTGGAGCTTTAGGTGATCATTTAAATACCTTGGACCCAAGCCTTTGAGTGCCTTGAAGATAAGGACTGGCTTGACTCAATATTCCAGGGAAGCCAGTGTAGAGAATGCAGGACCAGTCTGATGTTCTTGCAGTAGTTTGTGTTACTGTGGAGATGCACTGCTGCATTCTGTACTAGCTGGAGTTTCCTAACGGCTGATGACTTCATGCCCAGGTATATTGCTGTGCTCCAGCTGAGAAGTGACAAAGGAATGCATAACCAAGACCAGGACTAAGGTACTATTTATTTGCTACTCCAGTTGTCCTGGTTATTGCTCTGTGGTGGCTTACTACAATAAAGATCTCAACTACCTGTGATACACAATAATACTTAGTATTACAACCCTTTCAGTTCAGAGTAGAAAAGCATCCAAGTAAGGCCCATCAAAACTCAGACGTCTGGCAAATGGATGAAGATGTTGGACCATCTGATGAGTGCCCAAACAGGTCAACTCAAGGGCGGTTGGTATGTGAAGGAGTGTACTATCCCTTTAAGGGCCAATCCGGACCTCACAAACAGAACAGGCTGTGTAAAATTACCTGTTCCATCCTACTGACCTATTTAAACAGAAAGACGAAGCAGAGCAAGGTTAGCCAATGTTCAGGGCCTTGCCAAATTGTGTACATTAGGAGGATAAATTGATTATAAGAGCCTGGTATTTCTTTGGTGCAATCCAGTTTATTTACAGAGAATGTACACAGAGTCCTGTTTCTCCAGTCACAGCATGCAGTTTCCTTGCTCACAATTTCCAAGCCTGCCTCTCCTGTCTAGTTCTGGGCCCCAAGTTGCTCTGTCTCTGCTGCCACACAGGGCCATGTTCACTACTGCTTTTCTGGTTTTCTGCTAGGTTTGTCTTGTTTTTTTGTGTCTGACACACAAAAGCCTAGCACCAGCATTTGCAATGAATCCTCAGGAAAACTCCTCAGTCCGTGTATATAACTTAGCTGGTGATTGGCCCTGTATGCAGCCTAGTACTTTGGTCTATGGCTTCTATTGTTTCAGCTATCTTACTCTCTACAGGAGCTTAATTGCTTCTTCCATTTATCCTGAATGGTAAATGAGTGAGTAGGCTCTTAGTTTTATGACAAATCCAAAAGAGAGCACCTCCGGCAACCCAGAGATCCTGTCATGGACCGGGAGGTAGGTGGTCAGGCCTAATGGTTGGTCACTGACAACCTGACCTAGTGGTCAGTGCTTTGGAATCCGGAACCAGGAGCCCAAGCCAAGGGTCAGAGCTGGGGGCAGGAGCAGGGCTGGGAACAAAGCAGGCACAGGAGTGATCGCAGCTGTGGACATTAGCATTGAGCAGAGCTGGCCAAGTCCTATAGCTGGGCTTAGCAGCAGTCCTGGCAATGCCACTCAGACAATCTGTCCAATTAGGGGTTCCAGCTGCACTAGCTCAGTTCGCTAGCTGATCCCAGGCCCAGATGCAGGCCCTCCTTCCTGACAGGTCCAGAGTATCATGCAGGGGGTAATTGGTTCAATTCTTCGACATCTTTTAATGATTAGCTACAGATCACTCGTCCCACAGAAGGAAATCAGGAGGAAGGAAAGTTCCACAAGGTTCTCCTTGCTGAGTTTTTCCTATTCCATTAGGGGAAGGAGGATTTCCCAACCCGTTCCACTGCTGGAAGATTGAAACATAACACTGCTTTATTTCTTAGAATTCAGAAACATGCACAAGAACAGAGAGAGGGAGAAAAACAAAACAGGCTGCTCCACAAGTAAGAGAGGCACCATTCACCCACCTTGTTTTAACCTGGCTTTTCCTATACTGCCTGTCTGTTGACTGACTCAGATGACCCAGAACACATGGCTTCCCTCCGAGCCATCTAGCCTGCAAGCAGGACCAGGAAAGCCTCACAGTTAAAGTGATAGTTTGTCATTTTTAACCGGTTTCCTCAATACACCACCCCCACAAGACAAGATGGTACCCAGTTAAGTAACAATCTATTTCTTACTTAGCTCTTCCTTACTGTTGCATTTCTTTAAAAAATTCAGAAGGCTAAGTCTGAGGGAAAGGGATACAGCTTCCCTTTAAATAACACACATGAAGATTAGAGTTGTCATAGATGAAAATGCTTAATTCATGCTTCATTGTAATCCATTAATTATTTAGTGGTTCAAATTTCTCTAGAGGGTGTCTTAAATCCACATAAGGCTCCTCAGAGCTGTATTTTGCATTTAGATTTCTGATTTGGTGGACAGATATGAAAAAAATGCATGTAGCCACTAGCCAGAAAATTCCCACATGATCAGTTTCCACATGGGCTGATGCCAAAGCGGGTCTCCTATTCCAGCTAAGATTAATTAAGTGAATGTGGATAACATTAATTGCATGTGTTTTGTTTTTCTCAGCTGCCTTTTTCTGAGAATATAATAATGCCTTAGTGTGGCATTTTTATGATTCCATCCACTTTTGGACAGATCCCAGCCTACATGGAGACTCTCCAGTGAAAACTTGGATGGTGTGAAATTGGAAATCAGCTCCTTTGGGAGGACAGCAACATAATAACAAGGCTGAAAATTGCTGCAGAAGCTGCTGGTCAGAGCCAGAGCTCCACACTGAAGCTAATAATGATATCATATGTGCTTTTGTGTCAAGAGAGAATGAATTTGGTGATTTGGTTCATCCTTGTCCATATACAGCATTTGCTCGCCACAAAATTTGGCACCTGTCTCAAGCTCTCTTCAAGAGAAACAGGGACTTGACTATCAGGGCAGCCACAGGTCAGGCTTGCTTTCACAGAGAGGATCAGTTGCGTGTGCAGCATCTACCCACAATCAGTCCATTGACATCCACAAGACAAGACCAGCCTGAATTGTGATTCTAGCCAACTCTCAACCCTGACCCATCTTGTACTTTCTAAAGCACCAAACTCAGACAGTTTAAAACACAACAATATAAAGAAAATCAAGTATCGATTATCCATCCATATTATTGGACACAATCTCTCACAGCCATAACCAGTGAAAACAGTTTGAAGACATGACAGCTATCCACTCTTGCTTATCTTGTGGATGATAGACTCTTTCGAGAGTGAACTGAAAGACCTTTTGAAAATAAATATAAATATACCTTTAAGTTCATAAAGATAACAGTCAGGTCTAATTTAACTCACAACAAGATCAGCAGATAAAGTTTGCTTGTTTCCAACTCTTATGGAAGGATTGTTTTAAAAAAAAAACAACAACCTGTATTCTTTGCAACCTACATTTTGCAGCATTGGGTAGGTCCAGAAAATGAAAGGGACTTCTGAGTTTTTATTTTCCAATCACAGATAAATATTGAAGTGAACAAAAAACTCATAGATATAAAGCACCCAATCATTTTTAATAATCTAAGGTGTTGTTAGTAATATCGCTAAGAAATGTTTTAGGAATGTTATTTAAGCTAATAGTGTCCCTTTAAATCAATAACAAGAACACATGTGTAGCTTTGAAATTAGAAATAAATACATTTTTTAAAGTAAATCAGGATTTTTACCTTCCTGTCCTGTTGACAGACCTCTATTGACAGGCTGTAGAAGACAATGGTTCTTTAGTGATGACCTGCTTCCCAAATAAACAAGCTTGATTGTGGTTTGGATTGCGCACTCCTGTGGATAGGAAACCTGTCATTTGTATAGTACCTAAAGCAACCTATAGTCATGTGATGCTATATAAATAACAACAATATACAGTTTTACTAAGAGGTGGGAACAAATTCAGAGCTAGTATAAATGGGAGTGTAAATTACTACAACTCACTGTTGGGTAAGCACATGTAAACTAGTCTAATTACACACTGCAGCAGGAAGGTGGGTGGTGGAGCAGGAAAAGCAGGAGGGCAGGTTTCTACAAAGTCCTGCAAGTTGTCTTTCCTGCAGCAACACCCTCAGGGTATCCTTAGTATATTTGTTACTCTTTAGTATATACATTACTAGTTCCACTTACTGAGGTGTAATTTATATAACCATTTATGTCACCGTCTCAATTTTGCCCTAACTCTTTAAATGTCATGCACGTTTACCACCAAAAGGCAATAGACATTAGCTGAAATCTTGAAGAAGTATCAGTTCTGGAGATAGCACCATAGGAGAAAGCTTTAAATAACAAAATGACATTTTAAGAGAAAAGATGGTCCTGTAGTTAACAGGACTCAGCAGATCTGGATTCACTTCCCAATTCTCCCACACATTTTCTGTGTGGGCTTAGGGCAGTCACTTAATCTCTATGTGCCTCAGTTCTCTATGGTAAAATGGGAATAATGATACTTCTCTTCTCCCACCCATTATCTATCTTCCCTGCTAAGACCAGAAGCTCTGTGGGGTAGAGACTGTCTCTTACTATGTGTTTGTACAGTGCCTTGAACAATGAAGCCCTGATCTGGGGTGAAGCTTCTAGAGGCTACTATAATGTAAATCATATTTTGAATGTCAATAACAACACTGATAACTATTAATCAATAAGAAAAGAAATTCAGATTAATAAAAAAGTTAACCAGATGCATTTTAATTCTGAGTTACAGTATCATAGAGCTAGAAGGACTTGTTTACCAGTGATGTAAGTGTGGAATAGATCCTTCTCTTGGATGGAGTGTAGAGAAAGCCATCTGATGTCAGGAAGAGTCAAGAGAATTCCCAGTGTTGCTATAATTTTTAATACTGTATCGCAACTGTAAAAATGGAACTTAAAGGCAGCCAGGTTGGAAATTAAAGACAGACAAATTCAAATCAGAAATAAGGCACACATTTTTAACAGGTGATTAAATATTAGAACAAACTATCAAGGGAAGTGGTGGATTCTCCATCTCTTGATGTCCTCAGATCAAGACTGGATGCCTTTGTGGAAGATATGCTTTAGTCAAACAAACAATTGGGCTCAATATAGAAGGGTAAGTGAGTGAAATTCTCTGGGCTGCATGATACAGTAGATCAGACTAAATAATCTAAGGTTCCCTCTGGCCATAAAATATATGAATCTATAAACAATATACTTGTGCATATAATTGTTTTCTTATCTATATTTCCTTTGATGTACAAAAATGTTTTTCACTTTAAAATGAAAAGTGAAATGATTTTTTTAAAAGAGAGAAAACTTCCATTACATCAAAAAGAAATCCAGAGTTATAATAATGCTAAAGAATTTTGGAAGCAATATTGCACCTCAGGTTTCACAGCTTAATCCAATTTCTGACTACCAAGGAATCCGATTTCTTGCACCTTCCTCTCGCTAGGGTGCTTGGGTGCTATAATAATACAAATAAAAATAATTGGACTAGATGAACCATAGATCTGATCCAGTCTGGCAGTTTCTATGTATGTTCCTAAAAAGAGTCCAAAATTTTACTGTTTCCAAGCCTGTGACAGTATGGTGACATATGAATAACTCTAGTGACAAAATGTTAAAACTGGCAAAATGAGAGTTAACTATGACTTTAAGATGCATCAGCTGACTTTGGTGTGACTTTAAGACTAGGACATAGACTTTAATAAGGACATAAATAAACAAGTCTTTCAGTAAAAACAGTAAAGGGTATGAGACTGCCATGCAAGCAATAAGGAGTATATCGACTAGAGTGTTCCTAGACCTTTCCCACAAAAAAACCAAAGGAGTCTTGTTAAAAGACCTTTCTCTCCGCTGAATAACAATACTTTGTGGGAAAGAAAAAAGAGCTAGTTCTGAGCAAGCGTGAGGCTGAAAATGACAGATATAAGTTCAGCAACTGGAAAAGGTGGTAGCTACAAAAAGATACCTAAAATAAAAGCTTCAGCTGGAGTGAAAGGTTCTGCCTAGGTCTTGTTCAGCAGACACTAATGACTGACAGCATTACATTAACAAGAGGCAAGATTACTCCTTTGAGCAGAGAAAGGCATCTCCATAGATTAAGGGAATAATTTAGATATCTGCGGGTTTCCACCAGTTCCTGCATGTCCAGGACCAACTCAGAGGAGGAAAGCTATGCACCCAGTACCTGAGGAGTCCATGGGGAAGAACTGAACCAAGCATGACTGTGGAAGTGGAGGATCTCACCCTACATTTCCAGCTACGTGCCTCATCTGGACAGACACTATTACCTCAGTTTTCAGTACTAAAAAGCCTGCTGGGAGTAGCATCTAAAGCTTTCCAGTTTAACATCCAGGCCTGCTCTCAGGCTGGGTCTACACTGATAGCAGTAAATTCACCGCCGTCAGATCGATTGCTCTGGATCGACTGAGCGGTCTGTGTAGACCTGCTCAGCGATCCAGCAATCAACGCAGGAAAACCACCCCGTAAGCGGCGCCACGCAGTGTGGACAGTGCGTAGAGCAGATGCAGCGAAGTTGACGGGAGATACGCAAGTGATTTATGTCACTTGCGTATCTCCCGTTGACTGCCGCCGAATCCGGAAGGTAAGTGTAGACCGGGCCTTGTACACAGGATAATTAGAGGCCAATTCTTTCTTGTTCATAAAGGTGACAGTTACAAAAGATAAAAGCACCTTTTTCCTGGGAAAACATCTATATTGTCATTTAGTCAAACAAATAGACATCTCTTTGATCATTTAGTTATTTCAAATCAACTCATTTCCTTTCTGCATACAAAACCCTTAAATAAATGAGTCCTTATCTACTTTTCTTGTTCAGGAAATGATGTATTTCACTAATTATTGATTATTACGTGCAGTGCCTTAACTCACTTCATTTTGCAAGAGACCTCTCAGTTGAACAAAAATGGCACTTTGCTCCCAGGATGCAGGCTGGGAACTTAGGCCCAGATCCACAAAAGGACTTAGGCATTGCAATGCTGAGTGTCGCAGCATCTAAAACGTCGCAGGAACAACACTGAAACCCACAAGACCTAAGTTAGGTGCCCATGCTCCTCTCCATGCATTGTATAGAGACAGGCACATTAGACCACGATCCATAAAAGCCAGCACGCTAGGCATGGAGCTACCTAAACTAGTCAATAGGAGATGCTGGCAAAAGTGTTGTCTCCTAAACCCCACTCCTCTCACCAGGGCCCAAGCATAATTTTTGCGGGCCCAGTACAAACTTGTAACACGGGCCCCTCCCATACACATACCCATAGGGGTTGCAGCCTGGGATGGGACCCCCTAGACACTCAGCCCCAGTAAAGTGTACCCTTTTTCCCCCCCATGTGGGGGCCCTGCCTCTCACAGAGACAGGCACCTAAATCCAAGCTGCAGAGAGGCACCTATCCTTGCTCAGCTATCCATAACTACAAACCCCTCTCCTAGAGTCAGGTGGCTTAGGCACCTAAGTCATTTCTTACAGCAATGAGTTAGGCAACTGTCTCACTCCACACAAAATGGCCGGTGGTAGTGCTGGTGCTCATCTTATAATTTTTAGCCTAATGGTCAGAGCACTGACCTGGGTTCACTTCCACCCCTCTGCCATAGGGGGTTGGGGCCAAGGATTTGAACAGGGATAGCCCATGTTTCAGGAGACTGCTCTAACCACCAGATGATGGGATATTCTGATGTAAGGCTCCCTTAATCGTTCCTGTTGGAGCTGTTCCTCTGTGGATAACTAATGAAAGCGTGCTTGGAGCAGGGTGACTGTCCTCTGGGTTTCCTACCTCCCAGGTGTGTGTTATAATCACCAGGCTACGCAGGCATTCCCTGACTCGCTCTCTCTTTTTGGCCTAATGACTGTTTAAGTATTTATCCACAGCAGAGCTTCAACACAATAGACTGAGGGGGCCCCACATCGGAGTATCCCATAGCTCAGTGGTGAGAGCACTCAAATCCTTTCTCTCTGTCAAGCAAAGAGGGGGGGAATGAACCTGGGACTCCCACAGCCCAGGTGAGTATTCTAACCACTGGGATTAAAGTTATAAAGTGGACACCCCTTTCTCCAGCCAGATTTCGAATAGGACCCGGCCTGCCTGCCAGATCGAGCTGCACACACAACTTAGGTGGCCAAACACCTGTCTTTCCCCAATGCATGAATCGCTCTGAGGCTTAGGCAGGAGAAAGGCACAGGCCTCAGAGTGAGATGGAAGAGTGAATAGATGCTGAGTGAGTTTAGGCAAGTACAAGGCTCAGTGGGAGTTTTGTGGATCGCCATGGAGCCTAAGTACCTTTGTGGATCGCACCCATGACGGCTTTATTCAACTGCCTCACAACAGAATGGGTGGGAGAGCAGCAAGTTACACAACAGGAAGAGAGGAGTGGAGCATAGCTCCATCCCACAGTACCTTCAGTAACCAAGTCAATACTCTTATCACCACTGTACTGAACTTCACACCAATTTATTTTCTTTAATTGAGGGTGCTGGATATGACTTGCCTCTGTTTGCCCTGCCCCAGCATTCCTTTTCAAATTGGGTAAACAGGAATCTTTGCATAATTTTCAATGTACTTTATTTCATCTTGGCATATGCCCTAAGCCACAAGGCATTTAACACTTTAGCTGTGTTAGTATTCCCAGCAGATTACTGAATACTGGAGTGATCGCGGGACAGAACATAAACCACCTTGCTTACCAAACATTATGAAGGGGCTGAAGATTTTATTTCTCAATTACAGTTACATAAAGTATTTTGAAATATGGTGGTCCTTGCATAGATACACAAACGGAGGAGGGTGCAAACAGCTATCCCCTTGGGGTAGGAGAGAAGGACAGAATGATTGTCCATGTCCCAACATCTCCTATAACAGCTATCAGGTCAATTAGCAGTAGAGTCAAGTGCTTGCTGCTGCCCTTAAGTGGCAGTACATTGGCAAGTTTTTCTTGTGTGCGATAGATCTCTTCAAATAGCACCTGAAGCTTCTCCCAGGACCACACTGCTTTACTTTGCTCCCGACTGTGGGTCAGAGCCCGATGGGCACAATCTGGTCCAAAATTACATGTAAAAAATTATGACTAGAAGCACATCTGGTCTTTACTTAACTGGTCTTTTTTTTTTTTTTTTTGCATTGTATTTCCTGTACCACAACAGTATGACTAGCTCCTGCATCTAAGAGAGTGGACTGTTGGGTAACTGCGGGAATGCCAGACAGGGTCTCTCTTGGATGGAGCATATAGAAAGCCACGTGATGTCAGGAGGAGTCATGAGAATCCCCTGGGTTGCTATCATTTGTGTTGCAGTATTCCAGCTGCCAGGATTTTCTTGAGTGCATTTCACCAGTCTTAAACCCAGGGGTTGCAATTCATGGAATCCTGGGAGCTATCAGCTAATGCTTCACCACTGCAGTGCCTGGGGAAAACAGTCAACATTCTTCCACTAGGGCAAGACCTGCTGAGAGCAAGAAATGGGTCATCCAGTAATGGCTTGGTATTAGTTGAATGAGTGGGTATTGATTATTGTACCATGCGGCTCCCTCATGCTGCTGCTGAATGCATGCCTTGCTCACTGCAGGCAGGCTGAGAGTTAAGCTTTTGGCTGTACCCGCATGGAAAGAGAAATCCACTGGTCAGAGTCCCCTCTTCAGGACCTGGGGAGGGACAATCATCCCTGGCTCTTGTCAGCCACCACTGGAGTTGGAAAGAAGAATCCAACAGTTCCTCTCATCCAGGGAAAGAAGAGAAAAAAATCTCACCTAATATGGACTGATGTGGATTCTCAATATGGACGAGACTCCTTTCTGTTCCCACTCCCACGCCCAAGACCCCAGGTGCTGAGTTTCCCAGTCCCCCACCTTCCTTTCTGTGATGAGTAGCAGATGAGGGACAGACTGAGGGAGTTGTTATTTATTCTTTGCATGGTGCCCAGTTACATGATAGACTGAGGGAGTTGTTATTTATTCTTTGCATGGTGCCCAGTTACATGATAGATTGAGGGAGTTGTTATTTATTCTTTGCATGGTGCCCAGTTACATGATAGGTACCTCATAGGGACATTTAACTAAACAAAGTTACTGTCCCAAGGAGCTCACAACATACAATTAAGACTTAACAAAACAAGTGTGGATGAAAACAAACAATGGTGGGGTTGGAACAGGTTGGACAGCATTAAATAAATAAGATTATGCCATGACTCAAGTACTTGAAACAGACTACTTACAGACAATTATTCTTCTCTCCTCCTTTTTCCTTTGTCTTGTGGCAAGGGCAAGATTTTAGGAGGGATTTTAATGAGGTCAGATTCTAGGAAAGCATTCCATGTGTAGGTGGTGGCATGGAATAAGGCACAGTGATGTTTGTGTGAGGACACAAACAGTGAGAATCAAAGCAGACAACTTTAGGAGAGAGGAGAGGCTGGGGGCAGTGCAGTGAGAGACCTAGGCAGAGATATAGAGCCTTGTAGACATGGACAAGAGATTCAAACTCGATATACGGTGTGATAAGGATCCTTTAAAGAGACACAGAGGAATTGTAAAAGAGTGAGAATGGAGAGAGAGAGAAAAAGAGGGGGGAAGGCAATACAGCATGAAAGAAAGAGAGAAAGAGAGAGAGAGAGAGAAAGAGAGAGAGAGAGAGAGAAAGAAAGAAAATTTATGGAGGATAAAGGAACAGACACTAAACAGTGGAGGAAAAAATATGCCACATCTGCAACAGAAGTGAAGGGAGGAAAAGAAGGTATAACAAAAGCAATGGAGTGTATGTGTATGTCTGTCTCCATCAATCCTCCCTCCATCTCTCTTTACCAGGAAGATTACTTAGAGCATCAGTCAGCAACATGATAGGGTAAGCCTGTATCTCAAAGCCTGATTGTATGTTGACTAGGTCTGTTCACATTCATACAGCGTTCACAGGATAATTTTTGTTTCAAAAGAATGTTTTCAAAACACACTTTATAACATGATCACAGTTTATTTTCAACTCTACAGAATTTGGCTTCAACTAAAAAGACAACAGAAATAAAGAAAGTGAAATGGCAAAAGGTTCAGTGGGGCAAAATAAGTAATTAAAAATGGAGAAGTATAACTGCCAAAAAGAGAACCTTACGGGAAATCCAAAAGCAGAAGAGCAGTTTGGTTCAAGTCAGCACATTTGAAAGAGTTACATAAATCAGAGCATATCTCATTACAGTTACATGATTGAAACATGAAAATATAAGTCAAATTCTGTCTTCAGAACTATACAAATAGGCCAGGGAAGAACTGGCCATAAGACATTTTTTTTAAAACTAGGAATGCTGGAGTAAATAATAAAGAAGGCTTATCAAGAACATAAGGAATTTTAGAAGTCTACACATTTTGAAAAATCTGTTTTCACATCTAATGTTACCTCATTTAACTGCTTCTGCTAAAATCCCACTGTGGTACTAGGCTGTAGAGCCAAACATGGAGAAGAAAACATTAGTTCTAAATTCTAAAAAATGAAGTTCCAAAAGATGCATAGAAAACTCTTCAGATAGCTAGTTTTGCAATTCAATGAATAGTTCCTGTTCAAAACTGCTCCTGCATGGGACATGCATTTATTTTATAAACTTGTTACAAACTGTTAATATTTAAGCAACATAGGAATATTGTGGGATTCCTTTCACACCCAGGCCTGTTATCTGTTGAAAAAATAAAAAAGGTCAATCTCTAATTGATTGCTTTGGAAGCATTCATTTCTCATGCAATCAGAACACTCACATTATTAACCTTCCCACATCCTTAACAAATTCTACCCCAAGTAAAGCTCACTATAACCTGAGCCAGTGATTCCATTAAATTCACTAGGGACTTTACAATTGCCAACAGATTTTATATGAAAGGTCAGATACCACAGTGACTGACAGAAATACAAAACCCGAAGGTTGATTCTAGATCATAGACCACAGTGCAGTAATTCTCTTGTTCTACAAACTATTTGCCTTAGATATTATTATGGTCCCCATTACTCTCAGAGTGTCTCACACTCTCTTTAATGCATTTATTCTCACAACACCCCCATGAGGTAGGAAAGTACCATCTCAATTTTACAGTGGGAGAACTGAGGTACAGAGAAGCTAAGTGACATGCTCACGATCACACGCCAAGCAGGGAATTGAATCTGGGTTTCATATGTCCCAGGATAATGTCCTAACCATCCTTCCAAAGTGTCTCCAGACTGAAGATGTACTTTTCTTTTATCCACTGCAGCACAGAAACTGTCCTTTCATTTCGTGCTGTTGTCATTCTCTAAGAATAGAGTCACATTTGTGGCGGTGTGTACAGACACTGCACACCCACCTAGCATGGATATAAGTAGCAGCATATATAGTGAGGCATGGCTTAAGTGAGTACAGTACAGACATTCCTGAATTGCAGGGTACATATCCTACGCAGCTCTCTACACACCCATGCCTCCCCATCTACACTGCTATTTTTAGCAGGGTAGCGTCCCGCTGCAGAAGACTTTCCCCACCAAACTGAAAGGCTGTGCCAGTGGGAGATAGGGTTGGTGTTACAGGTGAGCAATGTGGATGACTGCCCAGGGCACCATGCTTAGGGGGGGCTGTGGTCCAGAGGCAAGGAGTGCAGTGGGCCTGGGGTACGAGGCCACAGAAGAGAGAGCAGGACAATGAGGGAGTCTGGGGGAGGAGCCCAGGGAGGTATCAAGGCCTGGAGGCGATGTGGAGGGTGAGCAGTCTGGGGAGGCAGTGGGAGCCAGGGGTGCCAAAATACAAGTTTGCCCACGGTCCATTTTTCCCAAGGCTGGCCCTGGTGGAAGAAGGCTTTCCCTGCTGCCTCCCTGCTTCTGGAGCTTTCCACTGCCATGTGCAGCTACACACCTCCATGAGTTTGGATGCAGTCTACCTTTTACTTCGACACATGACCTACATGCCACCGCAAGCATAGGCAAAGTCTAAGAGTTGACTCTGACTGCAATCTGTCACTTGTGTTCTATTCTCCCAGCAATTATTTTTTCAGTACACTTGATGGTGAAACAAAATGATCAACAAAGGGAAAGAAGTTTTGAATCCATGAGCTATAGCTAGAATTGTGATTATTAATTAGAGGAAACATATCACCTACTTGTAAGGGACCAAATAAATGCTAAACAAACATTTCTTAGTAAGATTTGCCTGGCTGTCACTGGGTTTGAATATAAGTTTTAGTTTTATTGTGAAAGTGTAGATATCCTGGCACTGTTCAAAATGAGAGAATGAACATAATTTATGATAGTACAATAGAAAAAGAGTGGTATTTGCAAACTGATCCAACATATAAAAAGAATGAGGGCCAAGAGGCCGAACAAAACAACCATAAAGGACATAAAAGTCGAGAATCATAAGGATCACAGCTGCATTTAAATCTGGGCCAGGGGCACCAGATTTGAACTAGCACTAACCAACCTGAAATGTTTAAATCTTTTAACTGAAAGAAACAAAATGCAATCACCTTGAAAATCTCGCCTGCCCGAGGCTCCTTTGCCAAAGCTGCCTGGTCTAGACCATCATAGGCAGAAGTCACATACATTTCTGAATAATCTTTTCCACCAAAGCAGCAGGAGGTGATCCTTGAAGCGGGCAGCTTCACAGTCTGGATTCTTTTCCCTAGAGGAAAATAATATTTACGTAGTTTAAACTTTCTGAGGAAAATGTAACAAGCAATTTGCTGTTAACCAGCTGAACAGCCACTGTGGTACTCAGTCAGACAGAGCCGTCTACAACATGAATAAAGTGTTTCCCCAGCAGAAAGAAGCAGTTTCTGTAAAGATAGTCTATGGGAAAATGTGCTGCATTGTGTTAACAGCATCACCACTTACATTTTACTTTTTAGCAAAGCCTTTGTCCTCTGTGTCCACTTTTCAAATGCATGCACTGGGGCAGCGGTTCCCAAATTGTGGGTCGTGACCCCAAATGAGGTAGTGCCATCAGCGGATGGGGTCACAGCAATCCCTAGTGTGTGGAGGACCCTATTTCGCTCTGCACAGTATGACCTTGCATGCACAGTATGTGTGAGGTCACGCTGTGCAAAGAGCAAAATGGTGTCCTCCATGCTGTCTGGGGTCGCGGCAAGAAATCCTTCATTAAAATGGGGACGTGATGATAAAAAGTTTGGGAACCCCTGCACTGTGAGGCTCTGGAGATCAGGCAGGCCATATGTTGACTGAAGCTCTTGAAACAGCATGTCATGCAGATGTTTCAGCACTGAAGAGACTCTTGAATTGCAGATTTAAAAGGCAAACATAATAAACTGTTCCATGGAGCATCCAACACTGGTCACTTTGAGCCAAATTCAGAGGGGACATAAACGAGAGGTGGATGTTACACATCAGCAAATCAGCATGAGTGGGTGTAACTTATATACCAAGGGGCTGGAAGGGCAGGGTTTGTAGCAGGAGAAAATAAATGAGGTGGGTCTGCTTTTTCTCATGCCTTCTTATATTCTCCTGCTGGTTGCCTTCCCTGCAACAACCCCACCAGTCTGCCTCTTTTGCACATAGATAGATTTTCAGTAAGATGGCAAACCACATGCATTATCTCTAATTTTGCTCAATGTTTCTGTTTCTCTTAACTCTGCATTACATCACCAAATAACCAACGGTATGACTACAAAGGGATAAAAACCATGCAGCATGGCTGTGGCTGGCCCAGGTCAGCTGAGTTGGGCTCAGGCTCCAGGGCTAAAAATTGCTATGTAGACATTTGGGCTCAGGCTGGAACCTGAACTCTGGGACCCTCCAGCTTTGCAAAGTCCCAGAGTTTGGGCTCCAGACTGACCCTGACAGCAACTTTTCAGCCCCATAGGCCAAGCTTCACAAGCGCAAGTCAGCTAACCTGGGCTAGCTGCAGGTTTTTTAACCCTGTGTAGATATGCCGATAGAGAAACAGTTATACTGGCAAGTAATCAAACACATACGGAATCAGGATCCTCAGCTGGTGCAAATAGATATAGCTTCCAGAAGTCATTGGAGATGTAGCAATTTATATCAGCTGAGGGCTTGGGCCAAGATCTTTAAGTCATAATTAAAGCCCCAGTATCCAATTAGTAATGGTAGTAACTACTATTATTTACTAAGCGCTGAAAATGTTCTCAACTCTTGACAATGCACATCAGCCCAGATTCACAAAAGTGTTTAGGCTCCTAAAGTCCAATGATTTCCAAGGCAGATACAACCTATACCTTGAACAGTTAATAAGTAGGAGGAAGACCAGATTTATAGACTCATAGACTTTAAGTCAAGAAGGGACTATCATGATCATCTAGTCTGACCTCCTGCACATTGCAGGTCACAGAACTTTACCCACCCTCTCCTGTAATAGACCCATAATCTCTGGCTGAGTTACTGAAGTCTTCAAATCATGGTTTAAAGATGTTAAGTTACAGAGAATCCTCCATTTATACGAGTTTAAACATTTAAGTGAACCATGCCCCATCCTGCAGAAGAAGGCAATTATTCTGGGAAGCCTGGAAAAAGAGTAACTTAGACTTTTTTTTTTTTAACTTTGGTTTGATTCCCTTCCTGTGAGTCTTTAGGAGGAACTTGGAATCTGAGGAGACAGAAGAGTGATGGATTGTGCCAGAGTAACAAACAGTAATTGTGTGTGACAGAACAGGAACTTTCATCCCAAACTTCAGTTCACCCACATAACCTCTTTAAACTGCTTGGGTACAGCATCTCTTTAGAATATCTCATCAACCTCAGCTGCTCAATCTAAACTTGTTTTTCCATTGAGCCACGCTTCATTTTTACCTTTTCAGTCTTCTTCATGATTTCAGTATTTTCTCCTGGCTTTTGGAAGCCACCATAAAACTTGTGTGCCATTCACAGATAATTAAGATTCACTTTTCAAAATTTCTCATCTAAAGCAAGATTTTAAAAAGTCCAATTGTTTTGCCCCTAATTCAGCAAAGCACTTAAGTACGTGCTTAACTTTAAGCACATACATGAGGGCTTTGTTAAATCAGGGCCTTTATCCTGTTTCCCATCTTTTTCTGTAATCACGCCCAACATTCATTGTTCCCAAATTCAGATTACAGAATTTTGTCCATGACATGACCACTCTTTGGCTGGAAGTGCTTGAATTTTTCTGAGCTTCCCATCACTTCGGCTCTGTCCTCGTAACCAAACTGTCTCTTCTTCTGATGAATATGAATTTCCTTGAAGACAGGCTCAACTCCTAAGTTTTCTGCCATTTCTTTGGCAGTAGTGATGGCATCTTCAAATCCATTGTCTCTGTAGGCCACAACAAAATTCAGGCAGCTTCTCATCAAAGTAGTAGAGGACATGATGTCTATTGATTAAGTTTGTAATGCCTTGCTTACAACATTTACGTGGAACAGGATATTGTGCCAAACCACAACTGAGACCAGAAATTTGAAGTCAGTGATCTGGTTTGCCAGACTTTGCACTTCATGTTGGATTTCAGCCTCAGCTTTACTTGATTGTGCCAGTTCCATCAGGGCGTTGGAAACCTCAGTCACTTGGTACCTGATTGGACTTATGCTGTCAATGTGGCTCTCCCAGCAAGTATCACTTAGTGGCTTCACAGTCAGATTTGTAATATTGTCTGTGAAGATCTTACACATGATAGGTGATGTTGAAAACAGGATGTATATGCTTGGCAGTACTCCAAAAAGAGATACTAAATCTAAAGGAGATGACACTGCACTGACATAACCAGACTGAGGGAATGGCAACCACAAGGCACAAAGAAAGCTCTTGGATTGAGTGCAAAGATCCTTGCCTTGATGCTACTGTTTCTTCCCTTCATGTTCTCACTGTTGTCGTAGCCTTGGCCACAGCAGTCCTAAAGCTTTATTTTATTCTTATTCAAAATGTTCATAAACAGTTCTGTTAGGCCTCTTCCAGTAGAGTCATCCACAAACCGGAAACAGATTAAATGTTCCTTTAGTTGCATACAGCCATCCTCATTGGCCACAAGTCTTACTGTAAATGACATCTTTCCCTGTGACTAATGTCAGGAGTACAGTCCATTACTACATTGTCATACTTCACTTTTGCTGAGCCGCATCAATATGTTATCAAGCACCTTTATTGCTATAGGTCAATCAATTCATTTTGAATTTCTTTTTACTTCAGACACCCGTCACCTCTCTAGCCATGCACCACAGGGGTCAACTGCATCTCCTGCTCCTAAATCCAGCCGGGGTCTATCTAATGCAATAGTCTATCTTCTGACAGTGGCTAATGCCAGGTGCTTCAGAGCAAATGAAAAGAGCAGGGTAATTTTGAGTGTTGATCTCCTTACATTCAGTCCCAACTCCTGGCACTCAGATGTAGGGACACCCAGAGCATGGGTTGCATCTCTGACCATCTAGGCTAATAGCCAATGATGGACCTATCTTTCCTGAATTTAGCTAATTCTTTTAAAACCCAGTTATATTTTTGGCCTTCACAACATCCTCTGGCAAAAAGTTCTGCAGGTTGACCATGAGTTGTGTGAAGAAGTACTTCCTTTGGTTTGTTTTGAACCTGCTGCCTGTTAATTTAATTGGGTGACTCCTACTTCTTGTGTTACGTGACGGGTAAATAACACTTCCTTATTCAATTTCTCTGCACCATTCATAATTTCATAGACCTCTATCATATGCCTCCTCAGTTTTCTCTTTTCCAAGGTGAACAGTCCAAGTTTTTTTAATCTCTTCTCATCTGGAAGCTGTTCCATGCTCCTATCATTTTTGTTCCCTGTTTCTGCACCTTTTCCAATTCAAACATATTTTTTTCAGTATAAGAAAAAAGACAACAGATGGAGACAGACAAACTGGGGAGTACAAGGAAACAATGGTATAATATTGGTCAGCATGATAGGCTGTGGTCTCAGCACACCAACAGTCAATGTTGCCAAGTTTTTTTGTAGGCATCATGGCAAAGGGAAGTTTTAAGGAAGAAGGATGAGTTAGATTTGAGGATGTTTACAGATAATTTATGAGTTTATGTTTTTTGCCATTTTCTTGTGCCTACTCCCAAGGGGACATGATCTGTTGCAGAGTAGGACACACAAACAGAGCACTTAACACAAAATAAGCAACCCCAATAGAACAGAGAGAGCCTGCCTCAAACAATGCATATGGCACAGGTGATTCCCATCCTGAAATTGGGTTATTGAATGCAGAATTCCAGTTCATCCTTTGTGAGGGCTTACCTGTCTCAGGGTCTATACGGATTACTCTCCCTCCATCAATACAGGCCACCCAAAGTTTCCCTTCTGCATCAATACACATTCCATCGGGCATTTGTTCCTCTTTTTCTAATTGGTAGAAAACTTTACAGCATGCTGCAGAGAGAATTATGAAGTCAGCACCGAGCATGGTGAATTAGCCTGGACAGTGTACCAAATGCTAATTTAACAAATGCATTTAACATTTTCCACAATCTCTTAAATACTCCAACAAATAAATCCACTTATTTTTGTGATGAAGGCATGCAACAAAAAATTGATTTGTACATGTGCCTAGCGACAGATTCATCTGACAGAGATAAACAGCAAGTAGAACCATTTTCTGAAGTTATACTGAATTCAGATGCTTGTGCTTTTTCCAAGTGAGGAGTACAGGTCTTTGCTGTTGAAGCATTCGGTCTATCCATATTGCTCAACATATTAACTCTAGTCTAGATTATGACTATCTCAAGCCCAATGACTTTACTTTGGGTACTCACTACTGATATCAGCCTGTGTGTTCATTTTCGTATGCAAACCACAGAACTATTTAATGTAAATGTAGGTAATATAATCCTTCCAGACAAAGAACAAAAAGCCATTTTAGTACAAAGAGAGACTGGTTTCTTGTTGACCAAATATAAACTCATTATTTTAGTTGGGCTTTGGACACCAAGGATGTGATTTTCCAAATTAGAGACAAATAATCTCATGCCTAAACCACAATCCAGCATGGTGTCCTATCCAGACTGCTGTGCCAACATGGAGTCCCATGGACCCACTGAAGTCAATGGGGCTCTTCCCAGGTGCAGCAGTACACCTGTTTGGATTATAATAAGATCAGAACCCTAATTTTCCACCATAATGGAGATTCACCCGTATAAAACCAGTGTAAAAGGCAATTCAGGCTCACAAACGTTCATACTTTGAAAAGACAGGCGTCATTAAAAAAATCTTCTTACTAGAAATATATAGAAATAAGCAGAGAAAATCTAACTGGGCTGTTGTATTCCACTTCTAAATACTTCATTTATATATGCATAAAGTGTGCACAGATTTGTATACTAAGGGAACCAATTCAGCCATTTGAATCACAACTGACATGACATAATTAATCTCAGTTGAATTGCTCCTATATGAGATAGGCCCAAAAAAAAGTTTCATTGAATGTTTGCTCAAGTTTTTAAATGATTTTTTGGCAGTTGTACTCACATTCTGCAAATACTGTAGTAAACAAGGAATATTTGCCCAAACCATGAATTTTATATGAATGTATGGAACATTTGTGTGGAATTTTAAATGTATATTCGTGAGTATTCATACTGGAAACCGGGTTTTAAAAATATCCTTCTGTCATCAGGGAAGCAAAACATACGGTATGATCTTTTATGAGAGTTAATAGAAAGTGTGTCAGTAGATGGCACTTAAAAATGAATTGTTTATGGTTTTTGTAGGATCAATAAAATTCATAGTGTTTGTGCACTGCAAACGCTTTCCTTTGTGCAGCTCTTTAAATCAGTTTTTAACTTGACTTAGCTGGCCATCAAAACAGCTCAGATTTTGAATTCTCACAGTGAACTGTTGAAGAACAGTCTATAATCCAAGAATTGGTTCACCAAATAGTCTTGTACCACATATTGTGATTTTCTTGAATTTATTTGTTTGTTGACAATTTTTAACAGAAAAAGACTTGAAATTTGTCAATTACTTCACTGCCAGTCGCATAGCTAGCTCTTGATGCAGGAAATCAAACTACATTTATTTAAAAACTGATTTAAGAAAAGCATCTGTACCGATTTTTCCTGTATGCACATCATAGTCGAAGGCATGGACAGCATATGACAGGCTGTCAATATGAAAGAAGGTTCTGTGATCCAGTGACCAATCCAATCCATTAGAGATGTCCACGTGGTCTAACTGCTTCATTACAGAATAATCCGGAAAGAGCATATAGAGGGCACCTTGGCGTCTTGCTCGCACACCAGGTTCTGTCTCCTCAGCCATGGTACCTAGAAGGATAATGGAATCATTGGTTGGAGAATCTTTACACCATGGTAACTACAATAATGACCTCCTCATGTTCTACTGAAATTCCTGGAGTACATGGTGCTTCCACTGAACTCAGTGGATGTTCCATGCATGGATGGTTTATAGAATCAGGTCCTGTGAATGACATGAAGACCTAGGGAAAAGCAGCTAGATGGAGGAAAGGAACTAAAAAAACTTACATCAGGAATAGAAAGAGAAGAGATCATTTCAGGTTGAGGGAGGGAGGGAGGAAGGAGGATCAGGTCAGAAGCAGTTCTTTCTTGGGGAAGAGATCCCAATTCACCAATTCACAAGCTTCCGTTAGTCGCATGTGATTTAAAGCTCTAACACAGTCCTCAAAAATCATAATATAGCAAAGCAGTGAGATTTTTACCCACAAACTTCAGGTAGTGAAAGCTAACCTCAGGGCAAATGGTGCAGTCTCATGTTTCTCACTGTTTGCAGATTACTTTTATTACTTAAAGAAACATTGAGCTTATAATGCGGATGCTGTAAACACGTTGCTACCTAGATTATTAATAAAGACTCAGAATAACAAGTCAAAGATTTTTGTAAATTCAATTTACATGTCACCATTTAAGCTCTTTTACTCATTTACTTTTTTGCATGTCTCCACTTGGAAAATGAAAATCAATGAAGCCAGTTTCACTGTTTGCTTGGGGTTTTTTGTTGTGGGGATTTTTTGATTTTTACAGCTACTTTCAAGTTGCTGCAATAATTGAGTTTTTTAATGGGGAATATTTAAGTTTCATTTTAAATTTGTGGAAATGCTTCTATTGGTCTTAAATTTTATAAAAGCCTGTTTTACAATATTTGAGCCAAATTTTAAATTGGGATTGTCCACTCATCACATATAGATATGAACAGTGTATACACAAAAACAATATTTCTCTTTAGTTTTTCTAACTTTAGGCTGCAGCAGACTAGGCAATAAGAATGAAGTTAACAACACATCAACCCCTAATACGGTAAACTTGAGAATAAAATTAGAGTTACTACTGTAGGTAAATATTGAATAATAAGCTGTTAGACTATAGTTGACGTAACATATTAGGACCTGATTTTGGAACCACTGCCAGGCATAGAAATTACTGCCACAGCTCTGTGGGTTTGCTCTCAGTTGTAATTGCTGTGTTTGGAAGCAAGTGTTTGTAGAATCAGGCCTTTAATTTGGATCTACAATGTAAATCGGGGGGGGGGGGGAGAAATGGGTGAAATCATGGCTCCATTGAAGTGAATGGCAAAATTCCCAGTGACTTCAAAAGGACCCAAGATTTTACCCAACAACCAATACAAATCCCTCATTGTCTTCTTTATACGTCTAGTAAAGGGCTTGTATTTTTACCTAGCTAAGCACAATTAACAAAATATGTCCAGCAAACAAAAACATATGCCACTTATCAGACAGACCAGGCTGCCTGTCTGCCCCTGCTACATCCAGACTGGGCCCACTTTAGATTGATGAGTCACTCCTCCTGACCTGACACGCAGTCAGAGGCATCTAAACGTCACTTTCTGCTTCCACGCTTCTGCAATAATAGAAGTGCCCATTCTCACACTCCTCATTTGTTGCTGAATGAAGCTCGGCTGAAGAATCAAATTCCCAGAAACTAAAAGTACAATACACATTTGGAATAATCCTACTTCATTCAGAGCGAAAATTCTCTCGGAAACATACCAGCAAAAAACCTTCCTTTTGGATCCACCTTCCCATCATTGAACCTGTTTATCCTGTTCAAGTCTGGCAATAGTGGTCACTGACTCCTTTTCCCAGTCTAAAAAGGCAAATCTGGTTCCCAGAGCAATGACATAACCCCCACACTTCCGAAGGGCCACCGAGCCAACACGATCATCTGCAAACAAGAGAGGGAGTGGAACGATAGAAATTCAGTGAGTGTCTGATTATTTTTTATCATATGATCTATACCCAGTTTGACGTCACCTTCTCACTAGATGTGCAGTGGTATTTCTTAGCTTTCTAAGGGCCTGGCTGAGATCAGTAACTGGATAAAGAACAAATGGTTGAAGCTGAATTCAGGAAAGACTGAGATAATACTAGTAGGGAGAGTGAGGCACTTTGAAGAATGCACTACCTCTATAACTTTACCTTCCACTGAGATCATTAACACAGCTTGTCGTCTCAGTGTTCTCCTGGGGCTCCTCATTACTTCCAAACGCTCAAGCACCCAGAAATATGAAAAAAAAATCCATTTAATCTACAGCTGCCAGGAAACCAGTGTCCTTTCCTGTTGACTTTTGGGCTTAGCTACAGTGTTCCAGGCATTTGGGACTTCCACTCTGGTAACAATAATTCCTGGTCTTGTTGGCTTGGGCTATCCTGTACTACACAACTGATTGCAGGAGTCCATTTCACTAGTCTCAATGGAAAGTAAAAGGAGCGCATGAAATGCTACAAACTACTAACTGACAAACTACTGACCTGAGACCGACATACCTACAACTCCACTGTATGCAAACTACTAACAGCAGAGATAGACCAACTATGGCTCAGAAAAAAAAACCCTAAAAGGTACAAAAACAAAGTAACAAACAAGTTTTAAGACTCAGGATGGCACTGTCTTACCCACAGACACACTGTGTACTTCATTGGTGAGTGAGTTCCAGCGGCAAACTTTCTGTGAATTAATATCCACATATACAAGTGCATTTTCCCTTTCTTCCCATACTGGGCACTCTCCCATCCTGTTCTTCTCCTTCACAACTGACTCAATCTTAATAGAAGACATGTCCTAAGGGGAAAAGAGCAAAAGATGAGCCACACGAAAAATTCATTGTAACACAAGAAGGCTTATTTTATTGAGTTTTTATAGTAGCACCATATTTAGAGCAAGAATCAGTGAACTATATGGTCCCATAGATACCACACAGGATTAGTGAATATTTGGGGAATCCAATACATCTAGTCTATGGTATTTATATGGTTCCCATTATTATTTTATCTTATCACCTCACAATCTACAACTAGAATATTGTGACATACAGTGTGAAGATCCCAGTTTTATATCTGGACAAATTGCCTTATGCTAAAAACAGGATAAACACTCATGGTGATATTTTCAAGCTTTGTATTTGCTCAGAAGGCTTCTGGAAAGAGAGAGGGAAAAGGGGAAAATAGGAAATAAACAAAAAATGAGTGGGGGGAGTCAAACAGGAGAAAGCATTAAACTTTATAGTTAGACAAGGTGGGTGAGGCAATATCTTTTATTGGATGAACTTCTGTTGGTGAGAGAGACCAGCTTTTGAGCTTACACCGAGCTCGTGCTCAAAAGCTGGTCTCTCTCAGCAACAGAGGTTGGTCCAGAAAAAGATGTTATGACACCCAAATTGTCACTCTAATATCCTGGGACCAACATGGTCCGACAACAGTGCATACAAATTTTATTGTTAGTGTTATGTTTAAATCCTTGGAAATTACTTGTATTCAAAGAGAAACCCACACAGGAACACAGAGAGATGTAAACTCACAGCCTTTATTGAACTACAACTAAAACCAGTCAGAACCGGCTGAGCTATCCCCTAATAGTCTAACTCTGTTGCTGTGGAAACAAGCTAAGCTATGTTGCTATGGCAACCTAGGCAACTAGGCAGACACAAAATACACAACATATTCCTCCCCCCTTCATGAAAACACTCATTTAATAGAACCAGCACTAAACTAGGGAATGAGGGTAGATTGCCTCATTCCCGGCTAAACCCTGGGGATTATTCTGCCCCATAAACATGGGTTTGCCCTAGCTAAAGATCCAACTGTTGAGGTGGCCTTCTCTCTCTAGGTAGATTACGGTGGACTTCTGGTGTTTTTGCACTGGAAGGTGTTATTTGTGTGGGTCTAATCATGGGCTCAGCACTCGTAGCTCAAACAGGTGAGGATGCTGTTTCTGCTCGAATAGATGCTGCAGAGGTGGATGGAGGAGGGGAGTGCGGAACGGTGGATTCTTGATTCGATAACATCTCACCTGTAATGGTGAGGACAGGCAGTTCAACTGGAGATGTGGCCTGGACTTGCATGACCTGGCAACAACTGATCTACATGCTGTGAGGTGAGATCATTTGCAGTCTGGACAGTGTAGGAAACAGGTCCTGTTTGGGCAAACACTGTAGCAGGGACTCATTTAGCTCCAGAAGCATAGTTTCGAATTAGGACAGGCTGTCCAGGACTAAAGGTTTGGTCTTTTGATTTGTGTGCATGTCAGATGACCTTGGTTTTGCTATTGATATTGCACAACTTGTCATGCTTTGGAAGGTTTCAGCAGATCAAAGCAAGTGAGCAGCTGTCATCCCATCATTAGAAAGGCCAGGGACACTCTGGTCATAGTATGAGGTGGACAAATGTCCCCATGCATATTTTAAAGAGTATTTCATTGTCTGCACAAACCTTTCAGCTAATCCATTGGTGGATGGATGGTACAGTGATGAAGTGATGTGATGTATCCCATTTGCTTTCATAAAATTTTCAAACTCCTGAGAGAGGAACTGCAGTCCATTGTCGCTCACAAGTTGTTCTGCCAGACTGAAACAACTAAAGATATCATGAGGTTTCTGGATCGTACTTTCAGCAGTAGTGGACAGCATTACAGACACTTCTGGCCATTTGGCTTGGGTGCCAACAATCACCAGGAACATGCTTTCTTCAAAAGGGCCAACAAAATCAACGTGAATATGCTGCCACATGTTTCAAGCCAGTCCCATGGGTGAAGGGGGCCAGCTGAGGTACATTTCTTACACTCTGACATGAAGTACAAGCTTTTGCCTTCTCTTCAATGGCACTGTCCAGGCCAGGCCACCAAAAGTAGCTTTGTGCAATTTCTTTCATCCCACTATTTCACAGTGACCTGAATGTAGCTGTTCCAAAATCTGTGATCTCAGCAGTGATGGAATAATGAGGCACACTCCCCACAAGCAACCAGAATGGATTGATAACTCCATCCTCAAGGATATGTAGAGACAAAGGTCAGGTGAGACCTGAGTGTCCTGTAGAGACATCCCATGCATCACTAGGTCCATAACTTTGGACAGTATTGGATTCATGCAAGTTGCCCTTCTTACTTGAGTAGAAATGGTGGGTGTGTTCTCCACCTGTTCAAAGTAGAAAATTTCTTTCTGGACAATATCTTGATGTTCAACTGGTAAAGGCAGTCTTGAGAGACCATCTGCACTGCAGTCCAGAGTGGATCTCCAATATTTGATCTCATAGCTGTGTGCAGAAAGCAGCAATGTCCATCGTTGCATATGACTGGCAGCCAATGGTGGAATGCCCATTCATGGTCCAAAAATGGATGTTAAAGGTTGATGGTCGGTGAGAAGTGTGAACTTCTGTCCAAACAGGTACTGGTGAAATTTCTGAATTCTGAAAACGATTCACAGTGCTTCACGTTCGATTTGGGCATAGTTAGTTTCTGCCTTCCTTAAGGTGTGTGATGCAAAAGCAATGGGTTTCTCCTCTTCCGAAGGCATGTGTGACACGACTGCTCCCACACCATAAGGGCAGGCATCTCAGGCCAATTGTAGAAATAAGGACTGTCAAAACCTCTGAATTTAGCGATGCTCATTTAGCCTTAGCTCTTCCTCTACCTCAGTAGATCCAGCACTTGCTTCTAGCAGTAGATCAGGGAACTGCTTCATCCTTTAGTGTTCTTCCACCCTCTAGTGGTGGTGGGGGGCAATACAGCCTCTCTAAAATGGACGGTCCCTTCTGCCTCCAAGTCCTGTCTCTGGGTGTCATAGGCCCTTGCCTCTTTGCTGGGGATCTTGCCCCTCCAGTGAATGGTCAGTAGGGGGTGGAAGAGGCCTGGTCCCACCCTTGACTCCAGGCCCCAACCCAGAGTCCCTACAAGTAGCAGCCTCATGCTGTGGCTTCAGGAAAGCTGCTAGCTTCCCTTTGTTACTTCCCCATGCCTCTTGACTTAAAGTCTGCACCCTGCTTAGAAAGGGGTCCTTCCTGGCTTCCTTGCCAGGGAAGGCTCTTGACCCCTGACAGCCACACTGGGCATGGTGTTGCCCAAACCAAATGTCCAGTTCAATCTTTCCCTTCTCGCAGGGTCTCGTCCCTTAGGCCTCCAGGCCTAGAAAAGATCCTTTGCCCTCTTTGGGCATGGTTTTTATCTCCTCGACTCTTTGTACCTGCAGGGTTCTCTTCTGCCTGCGTTCTGCTCCTTTTCCTAAACTGTCCTGGCTCTTGACACACTCAGAGCGCTCACACACTCTGGTAGTTCACCTTACTCTCACAACTCCAGCCACACCCTTTCTCTAGAGAGGAGGCTTTTAACAAAGGCTTTTAACCCTTTTATGCAGGGTCTTGATTGGCTGCAGGTGTGTTAATTAACCTGTGCTCAGCTACTAGGGGAAAAGGGACTTGTTAAACCTGGGGCTTATGTATTGGCCTTTTAGCACTCTTCAGTAGCCATCTATTCTGACCCTATCACATCTTGTTAAATGCAACATCACAGGCTTCAGTCCACTTCCAGACCTTGTTCTGGCCAAGGAGTTCATGTACTGGTTTTACTAGTGTTGCTAACTGAGGAATAAACTTTCCATAATAGTTCAATAGCCCTAAAAAAAGCAAAGTTGGCTACATTTTGAGGAGGAGCTTCCACAACAGCCTTGACTTTTGCAGGAGCCTTATGAAGGCCAGTAGCATCTATGATATATCCTAAATATTCAAGAGAGGACTGTAAGAATTCGCATTTGTCTTTCCAGATTTGTAGACTGTACTTTTCCAGTCTTTGTATGGCAGCCTCCAAGTTCTTAAGGTGATCCTCCTCATTCTTGCTGGCTACCAGGAGTCATCAAGATAGCACTGAACTCCTGGAAAGCCACTCAAGATCTGGTCCATAGCCCTCTGGAACATAGCTGGAGCAGACATTATTCTAAAGGGCAAGCAACAGTATTGGTACAGCTCTTTATGCTTCACGATAGTCAGCAGCTCTTGGGACTTCTTGTTGACATGCATCTGCAAATACTTCTTGTTCAGATCAATCTTGCTGAACTTTTGTCCATACCCTAGCCATGCCAACTAAGAGGTTATCGATGTGGGGAAGAGGGTATTGCTTTGCACAGAACAGCGGGTTAACAGTGACCTTAAAATCCCCACAAATCTGAATGCAGCCATCTTTCTTCAATACTGGAACAACTGGGCTTGCCCATTGGCTGTGGGTAACTGGTACTAGGACTCCATTTTTGACCAGGTGCTCCACATCTGCTTCAAATTTTGGCCTGATGGCATACAGCTTTGTTCTGGCTTTCAGACATTTTGGTTGACTGTCAGGCTTAATGTTCAATTTCACAGTGATTCCCTTCATACTTCACAGGTCCTCTCAAAAAACTGCAACATGTTTCTTTAATACAGCTGTCAGACTGGTTTCTTCCTTAGCCATCCTGTGCACTTCTGCCCAATTCAGCTGGATTTTCCTAAGCCATGACCTTCCAATTGAGGCTGGGTAATTGCCTTCCACCACAAACAGTGGCAATTTAGCATTCTGTCCATTAAACTCCACCTTAACATCAGTAGAGCCCAACATGGGTACAGCTTCTCCAGTGTACCTCTTCAGAACAATTTTTGTCATTTTAAGCATGAGATGTTTAGCTTCTCCTTATAAACAGTGTCTGAGACCAGCAAAACTGCCGTGCCAGTGTCCAGTTCCATGGGTATAGGTTTACCTTCCAACAGCAGGGTTACCCAGTATTCATGTGAGCCAACTGCCATGGACAAGACTTGGAATGTTACTTCTTCTTCTGACTGGATGTCACTTTGATCATCCTGAGTCTGCTCTACCACATGCAAATTTTCCTTTTTGGTCTGCCAGACAGCAGGCTTCTTTTTCTTCGGTTTGTCTGTTCTGTTTGACTCTTCTATCTTTTGTTTGCAGGCACGCTCAGTGTCCCTTTTTGCCACATTGTCAACACACTATGTCTTTACACCAGCATTCCAATGCATGGTGACTAAACTTTCCTGAGCTGTAACATTCCCGGCTCCACACTGTTTTGTGGATAGGTTCTTCTGACACCTTATGCACTCTGGTTGATGCACTGAGCTGTTGTGCTGCCTTTGCTGCCAGTTCCATAGAGACTGCAAGTTCAGTGACCTTCTGCCAGGTGAGCTGGGCCTCTGTCAATAGGCGCTTCCACACATTAATCTATCATGCAGGGTGTCATTTAACATATCATTAAATTCACAGTGCTCAGCAAGCTTCTTCAGAGCTGCTACAAATTGCACAATTGTTTCACCTTCTTGATTCCTTTTGTAGAATCTAAATCTCTCTGCAATTACCAGTGGTTTTGGGGAGAAATGTGCTTCCAGGATTTTCACAATGTTACTGTAAGATTTTGTCTCTGTCTTACCAGGGTGCACTAAGCTGAGCAGTAAACTATACATTTTAGCTCCCACAACACTTAAGAAAATTGGCATCTTCTTTGCATCTGTAATTTCATTTGCAATAACAAAGAGCTGAAAATGCTTAGTATATGAGTTCCTTTGCTCCAGAGTTTCATCAAAAGGTCCCAGGGGCCCCATAAGTGTAGCCATTGCTCCCCTTTCTTTCTTTCTTTCTCTCTTAATGTCTTTTATTCATGTGTCTTGGGGTCATTCACACACAATTGCTGGTGATTTCCATTCACTAGCACTGCTTCTGTTTCTTCCCCTTTCCCAGTCTGTCTGCTTCCTCCCCCTTTTCATTATGCTCAGTTTCAGTCAGCACAAAGCAAAGCCTCTTTTACTTTCAGTTTCAACCATCAATGCAAACAAACAGCAAAAAGTTTTTTCTTACGTTTACTTTTGCTTTTTACAGGTGCAGCACAGATCCATTGTCCTCATCACCACTTTTGTTATGTTTAAATCCATGGAAATTACTTGTATTCAAAGAGAAACCCACACAGGAACACAGAGAGATGTAAACTCACAGTCTTTATTGAACTACAACTAAAGCCAGCCAGAACTGGCTGAGCTATCCCCTAATAGTCTAACTCTGTTGCTATGGCAACAAGCTAGGCTCTGTTGGTACAGCAACCTAGGTAATTAGGCAAGACACAAAATACACAATAGTTAACATTTATTTTCATTCATTTTTCTATATGCATTTTCTGATGTTCACCTGGAGTAATCCCTCCTTCTCCACAATTCTAAGGCTTCGATTTAAGATTTTTGTAATGTTGCCATGTAATTTCACATTGTAAAGCCATGCTGGGTTTGTACTCATCGTGTGGGTGTCAGGGGGGTGATTAAAAGGTAATGGGTGAAAATAGTGTTTCAACAACATATGATCCCTCTAATTAATAGACGTATATGTTAATGGTATCAAATCCATTAGTAGCTAAAAGTCTGCTCTGTCACACAGGTGTAATATGTAAAGGCATGTGCTAAAAAAAGCCAAAAATGGCTAAGAACTTAAAAAATGGATTGTAGCAGACTGTGAATCCCAGTGATGATTCAACATGTAATATTCTGAACAAAAAGAGCTTTCAACTATGCTTGTAGCTGTTTCCATCACTTCACACTATCACAACAGACATTCTAGTCTTCCGAGTGATATTTGGGGTCAGTGTGTGGGCTGGTTGTATGGGAGATTGTGCTGATTTGGGTTTAGGAAGGTTGAGCTGGGAGATTTGTGTTGATTTGTGCAGGTGGCAAATAAGGGGTGTGTCCTGTGATGAGGAGCTATGTGTGTTTAGCATTAATGTATGTACTGTTGTGTTGTGTGGGGGTTGTGCTGGGCAGAGAGAGTGGTGTGGATTTGTGTGGGTGGCAAATGAAAGGTGTATACTGAGGTGAGGGGCTATGTGTGCTTGGCATTATTGTGTATGCTAATTGTGTTGATTTATGTCTACAGGGAGTAGTGCTGGGAGATTTTGCTTGATTAGTGTAGATGGTGAATAGGGGGTATGCACTCCGGTGAGTGGCTGTGTCTGTTTGGGGTTATTGTGTGTGCTGGTTGTGTATGGATGATTTGGAAGAATTATGGCAGTTGGGCCAAGTAACCCACCATTTTTATCATCCCCTTCATACAACCAATTAAATAGTTGCATGCAAATTAGCTGCAGAGCTAGATTGGTTATTGGCTGAGTTACCTCTGTTATGACAGTGGTCTAGGTCTTTTGGCATGGCAGAGATACGTGCCTGGCTGTCACACGGGTGCAGTTTATAAAGCTGAAAACTTTAACATTGGGCAGTAACAGACCACGAAACCCAGTGATGACTGAACCTGGTGATATTCTGAACAAAAAGAACTCTTCACCTGTTTGTAGCTGTTCCCATCTCTTCACACTGATTCAACAGACATTCCACACTTTAAAGTGATCCACAGTGCTTGACTTTGCAGCCTGAATAGTTTTCTTGTAACATATTTTTATGTGTAATTTCCTGGCTCTTTAAAAAAAGCAAACTGAAAGAATTGCAGTCCCACCATGTGGTATCACAGTGACTCTAACCGTGTAAAGAATGGTAATTCTGTTTTGCAGAGAATTATGAAACTAGATTTTGACATTCTCTGTGAAATTGGAATTACTGTTTTCCTCTCAACTGCATTGGGAGCCTGGATCTGGGGCAGTTCATAAGCCACAAGAACTCCAACTCCGAGAGAGTTCACCTGGCAGACTGTCCTGGAGCTGGGGATCCTGGAAGCCTGTGCTGCCAAGAAGCCATGAGTCTAGGAGCTAGGAATCTCAGTACTTCCATTCTCTCAGCTCTCCATCAGCCCACCTGGTGGCCTCCTGAGGAGTTGGGAACTTGAAAGCCAGGGTGTAGCGTTTTGGTTGTTTTTTTTGTAAAAAGAAATGTAATGCTTTTGGGTATTAGCAGCATTGAAACATCAGATTTTTGACTTTCCAGTTTCAGAGACTTCAGCAACTTTTATATATATTTTTGCACCATCACACCCAGAAGATAGTCATTCTGAAACTTCAAAGCCCAGTTTTCTGTGGTAGAGGACTTTATCAGTGTCTCTCTTTGACGATTGCCCTTTTAGTTGCCATAAGAACAGCCAGGCTTGGTATGACTGACCTGCTCCGTTAGTGTTCCACAGGGTTAGTTGCTCATTAAAATGGGAGTTATGGAGTTACATATCTTGTTAATGCTCCCACATGTGTTCCAGAGGCTTCGCAAAAGGTGTAGAGAGACAAAAAGAATTAGCAATATGAATTTAAAAACATGACACAAGAGAAGGTGACCAGCAATGAAGCAGGGTCTGGCTGCCGAATCAGGTGGGAAAGCTGGCAGGAAACCAGGCAGGATTCTTCTGTTGGAAGCCTGCCTAGTTTCCAGCACAATTTCATCCAAATTGACATGGTCCCACAGAACAACAATGAAAAAAATGTTTCATAACATTTTTTTTGACCACATCTAATACTAACACTCACATAATTCATCTGCAAGGTTGGAACCTTTAGGTCCACCGCCCACACTTTGGCCACTTCAGCTGACAAGCTAAGTGAAAGTAGTTGTAGGTTGATATCCTCTACTTGGACCTGCACTAGAGGGGAATGGGACACTTGCCAGTGGTTTTCACAGATAATTGCTGACAGCAGAGAATGGCGCAGAGGCAGAGGTATATTTCAGAGCCCACACTCCAGCTGAAGCCACAACTTCAAAGTGTTATCTACACAGCTATTTTTACAGTGCTAGCACAAGCCCAATCAGCCAATGCTGGCTGGGAGGCTTGCTACAGTGGGCTGTGTAGACATGCTCCTTGAAGTCTCCACACATCTCATTTTTCAAAGTTGTTCATAGTTAACATGCCTGGTCTTAGCTTATAAAATCTATGGGCAGGCACTATGCGGGAGATTCTCAAAAGCACAAATAGCAATTAAGTGCCCCACGATCATTCAAAGTCATTTGTGCTTTTGAAAGTCTCCCCTGTAGGTCTTCCTCCGTGTTTTGTACAGCGCACCACACACACTACTTACTAAATCACTAATATGGGATCTCATCTGAGGAGAATGATGAGAAAAATTAACATTCCAAAGAGAAATCAGTGAACTCTAACATACTTTCTTGAAAACAACAAGATCTGGTTCACTTTTTATGGACATTTTAGTCTCTTGAAATCATGCCTCAGCCACTTTCAGAGAACACATGACCAACATGTATCATCAAAATCCTTTCCATATCAAAACATCTTTGAAGTATTTCCAGTTAGGAACTAAAAATCAAATGATGTCAAAACATCCATTCTGACGTAAAGAAGAAACTGTATAATTAAAAATCTCTTTTCAAGCATTCTCTTAAAATAGTATTTCTGAATTTTAAATAGTGTATGTCTTTAAAAATCAATGTTGTAGTAAAATTTGTGGCTTCAGCATGTATTTGATATACCCAAAGAATCTGCTATTAATCACTAGCCTCTAAGCATGCCTTTTCCATTTTTCTCTCTCTCGCTCGCTCTCTCTCTCTCTCTCTCTCACACACACACACACAGTCTCAATTTTAACTGCAGATTGAAATCTTGAACCATAAGGCAACAGCTAATACTTTAAGTTTTTGTCCAATTGAGCCACAGTCTGTGAAAGATTATTAAGTAATTTTGGGAACACACAAAATTTTGAGAACACTGAAATTTTAACAGTCAAAAAGGCTGAATAATCAAACCGAGCTATGGGGCACAAAGAGGAAATATGATCCTATTCAGCTACTAAGGACTAATTAAGAAACATAGCTCCTGCAGACAAACCCAAGAACTGGGTTGGTGTCTTCTTTCCTATGCTGACCCAGTAAAACTGTCAGCAATTTCAGAGATTAAAAATGTGTAATAGTTGATGTTACAAATACTTAGCAGTTTTCTGTTTACATTTTCTATGCAGTCAGCAGTCACATGAATGATGAGCATGAAACAGGGCCCTGCAAAGGATCTGTTTCATATTGCCAGCAGCAGAGGGACAACTTGGGAGGTGGAAAATTCTTGCTCAGCATTTTTCTCTGCATTGTCATTGAGAGCAGAGGGGTAAAATCCAGATATTTCACCATTCATGTTCTGCAGTGAATAGCGCAGACTTTCTAAATTTACAGACAAATGACTAGAAGGATAAAATGAGGGGTAAAATAGGATTTTTTGGTGCAATATCACTTCAGACCTCAAAGAAAAATAGTCTTGTGCTTAAGATAATGGGATTTTAAATATGGTGGTTAAGAGGCCTTGTCTACACTACAAACATTTTGCCAGTCTAGTTATACTGGCAGAAAACCTAGTGTAGAGAATGCTGATAGAAGGAATTTTTCTGTTGGCATAACACCACCACGTCCTCAAATGATATTAAGTAAACTGATGGAAGCATCCTTCTGTCAGCATAGCTGCCTCTGGGGGTTTTGCCAGCATAGCTATGTTGCCTAAAGAGTGTGGGTTTTTTCCATATTCCTGACCAACTTAGCTGTGCTAACAAAACTTGATAATGTAGACCTGGCCTTGACATGACAAATCCACAGACTTCTCAGCTGAAAAGTCATGATCTCACTTTGCTTCAGTTCCCCATCTGTAAAACAGGGATAATTCTCACCTCACAGGAATGTCGTGAGGCTAAACCAGCTATTTACAGAGCCTTAATATGATCCTCAGAAATGTTGGTTTTACTAGTGATCTGCAGTGTTTAGTCAGGATACCTAAGAAAATTAAATATTTATTATTTAAACTGAATTTTCACAAACATTTTCCCTCCCACTATCACCTCACTATTTTAAGAGGTTCAAGTAACCCAATCCTACAAATTGCTGATTATTATTTTATTTTTGTTTATTATTTGTATTACTGTAGTGCCTAGGAGCCCCCGTCATGGACCAGGACCCTGTTGTTCTAGGCACTGTACACACTCAGAACAAAAAGTTGGACCCCACATCCCAAACAGCTTACAGTCTAAATAGACAAGACAGTCAGAGGTGGGGAAAGGGGTAGCGCACGTGAGTAGAGTGAGCAATGTGATGGCAGCAAATGGCATGTTAGTTTCATGAGTTATTTCTTGGGAGAGGGTGTTATTTGTTTTGGTGTGTTTATTTAGGAGGGGATAAACTAAAGGGAAGGGACATTGACAGAAAGGGGGACAGGGCTGGGAGAAGAAAGTAAGAAGGGCAGGCTTGGAGTGACACTGAGGTGAAGAAATTGTGAAGGAGGGGCAAAGGGAGAGTTGGAGCAAACAGCCAATAGCACAGGCCAGAGAAAGTCCATTCAGAACTGTACGAAGTTCTCCCAAGGACCAAAAGTCCCTGCTTTGTCTGCTCCTGCCCCTACTGAATGGAGTCTCTGGCTGGTTCCTCTTTGCAGCTTTGCTCCTGCCCCCCTACATGCTGGATGGTCGGGTTGGGGGAGAGAAGACACCACCTGGGTTAAGTGTCCCTAGAATAGGGACCTGGAACATTTCTGGGTCCAGGGAAGGCTGGGGGGAGCCAGCTGGACCCTTCTCCCAGTGCAGCAGTCCCTGAACACCTCATATAGGACCCTCAACATCCACCAGAGGTAGATTAAGGTAAGTTTCGTGGATCTGGGCCATGCCATGAAAGGGCGCCCATGGACCCACAAAGATAGGCTTTATGTGGTGTCTAGCTACAGAAAGCATGCTAAGGTATTCTATGGGGAGTGAGTAGAAAGATGTGGCATTGACAAGGCATAGATTCAGATATACCATGAGAACTTTTGCAGTGGATCAGCTCTTCAATTTGCTGAAGTGGCAGGCAATTGATTAGAGTCCTTTGTTCGGACTGGATCCATGCCCCAGTCTTCATTCATATTCATATTCATATTCATATTCATATTTAGTCTTCATTAACTCTCACTAAATTGAATGGGTATAGATGGCAACTCAGCACCCTGCAGGATCGGTCCTGCAGATCACTAGGCAGGCAAGATAGTAAGTCCCTGTTTCTTTAGTCATTCTGCAGTTTTATGATTCTTTAGTTAACTTTTCAGACAGCTGGCAATGTGCCTATTTTTTACCATTTAAAGTCATAATATCTTTAAAGAACAAATCATCATTTTTTTGTCAGAGTCATTTGGGGCAACTTAGATTCATATAATAGATTATAAGTCATAGCACTATGCCAAAGAGAAATTCAAACATTTCTGTAATGGAAGCCAGTCAAGTCAATTTCTTACAAAGATCATTGTATTGTGACTGGAGATGAGCAAACTGATTTGGCCAAGTTAAGGATTATCCTGAACCTTCCTCAGTCAAAATTTAGTCTCAGTTTTAATTTCAGTACCAATTCTCTAGGTCTCCACTATTATTTACCCATATTACTCCAAATGTTTTATTCTGAAGTAGCAACCTAAAACGAGATCTGAATTCTCATTACCTTTATGAAGAGCTAACTGAAAATTTTTCACTACATTTTTTTGCTAGGAATTTTTTGGGGAAAAAAATTCTGTTTTCATCAAAAAAAAACTAAAAACCAGAAAAATTGTTCATTTTTCTTTGTCAAAAACTGAAAAAGATGCCATTTTGTAAATAAAAACCTCCAAACATCGTTCTTCATCAAGACATTTTTATGGAAAAAACACACTTCCCAACCAGCTCAACTTTTCTGTTGCCGAGACTAGCATGGCCATAATGTTTAATGCCAATTTATAGTGCCAAAATGAAATGCAAAGTGAAGTAATAATCATAACAATAAAAATTAATGTACTGTTTTCTCCTAAAGCAATATGATGCAGTCATTCATTCCAGCTATGAGACAGCTGTGAAAACAGTACACAATGAAAAATTACAAGTCACATAGAGCTGGCTGCAAATGCTCTGTGAATGTGCAAGGATGTAAAAGCGTGAAAAGCTCATCTTCACCCTGTCCAACAGCCAGACACAATTGCTGCCCCTGTACTTCCTGAAGCAAATGGGGTACATCTGCCATGTACCCCTTGGAGTACAACACACCCCAAAGGATGATCTGGGAGTGCCATTGCTATGCACCAGTCAGCAGAAATAACTCAGCATGCATGGAGATGCATGTTGTACTTATTAAATCCCAGAGATTCCCTCAGGACAGTAAACCTCAGCAGCCCTACCCACCCCAAAAAAGGACTGTATCTTTAAAAACATGACTGAACCCACAATGAGGTGTGTGCACACACATAGACACATTAAAAGTTTACCTCAACTTCCTTGTCTTTATCTTCAGTTAATTTGCTTCTTGTCCTATTGTTTGGGAAATAGAAAAATTCTCTTGAAATTGTCAATCTAACAGTATTCCTAGATCATGATTATATCCTTCTTACGCACCACCTGTGGGTTCCTAGGTAGCATTTTCCTCCCCAAGATTACACACATACAGATCATTTTGTCTCACCTGATATCTTACTCTCCAAATCCTTATGCAGTTGCTGTTGGGTTCTCTTTTCCTGTCTAGTTTTCCTAAACTAAACGGAATGTATGAAGGCACTATTACTTCTCTGCATGAGATTCATATACTATTATAAAGACACACACATACAATTTTATTTCTATATTACACACACCAAAGAACAGCATTGGGTTTGTCACTATGGCATTGCAAATATTTATTAATTCTCTTTCTAGTTCACTTTTTCCTCTTAACACCCCCAAATTATACCTGTGCTATTCACTTCCTCCCCCTACGTATCCAAGTTTACACTTATTACTACTAGAATCTCCTCTTTTTGGATGTAACCTGCTCTTCTGATCTCCCAAAATAATTTTGCAGTTTGACTTTGTCAACAACAAACTTGTTTGAATTTACATGAATAAACAGGCATACGTGCCATTACTGACCTCTGTGGTATCCCACTGGGCAATGTTCTGTCAACTGAAGGGTTATCTTCATGTGACTTCCTTCTCTTTGAATGAAACTTGGATCAGGAACATTATGGATCCCAAGACAGTAATTACTTTATAATTTATTTCAATAGAAACTACTTCCCAGTCAAAGGAAAGCCTTGGTTTTCCCAGGTCGGTTGGAAATAAATATGCTCACACGTGACCATAGTTTTAGATCACAAGTGAAAAAACCTTCAGGGTATAGCAGCTGCTCCTCCTGATATGTCTTTTCCTGTTGAGTTCTTGCCCAACCCTACTTAAAATCAATGCAAGTCTCTGTTCAGGAGATAATAACATAAACAAACAAATGCATTAAAACAGAAGTTAAGAAACTCCACTAAACTGGATGAAGGGCAGCAGGGTAGGAAATGTCAGGGAGAAGTGGCTGCTGTTCTTTCATTCAAATATGAATTGAAATATGTCTGCATTAAGAAGTTCAGTTTACAGGATAGGTATTCACCATACCTCAGGCATAAAAATCTACCACACAGCTGCCTAGACCTTGCTGGACAAGATTTGGGAGCTGAAATGAAGGAAGCAGCCAGGGACCTCTGGGTGGGATCTGGGGTTGTGGTAAAACAGCATTCCCAAAGCACCTTACACCAGGCAAGTGGCCAAGATTTTTAGCAAATGATTCAGCATTCCACTGATTCCTTCACCGACGTTCATCTAGTCCACCACATTTCAATAGTGTTAAACATAGACAAGTCCCCATGCTCGTTTCTATTAACTTGCCAATATTAATACTAAGTGGCAGTGCTGACCGTTGTGAACTCTGGACCTAGCAGGATTTGGGCATAGAAGCTGCTTAGCGCTTTAATGTATTTGGAAGTATCTTTGTATGTATGTTATGTATCTGGAAGTATTTGTTTGATGGCATAGCTCTTACCCATCACCACACGCACATGGCACTGTGGCCAGGACAAAACAATTGGAAGCAATCTTTGAAGAAATCAAATATACTAATATGTTAAAGTACAAATATGTATCTTTTATGTATATGGGCTCCTGCTCCCGTGTTGTGCACCTTATTCAGGGAGCGTTACTTGTAATTATGGGGTACCACAAAGCTCAGGATGGAAAGAGTGCTGTGTGTGCATGTACTGCACAAGTTTACAGAAACCAAGATAGCTAATATGGACACATAGTACCATGGGAAGAGCAAAGAGACAGACTTCTAATAGTCAGACACTAGGGAACTGAATTAATTACCCAAGTTTGCTTCCAGTGGGTTGGGCATCTATTGAGTGAGACTCTGGGAACAGGTAATCAATAGACAATGGTGCCCTGCTGAGGACTTAGCTTCAGATGGCTGGATTTTTGTATAAGTGGGGGGAAGAGAGGAATATGTGTTCACATCCCCCTAGAGATTCTCCAAGCAAACTATTTGATATTGTTTGTCCCAAAAGTCCATGTTTATCTGGCACATTGTTCAGTACAGTCCTCTGAAGCACATAATATTTCCCAGGGGTCACATCATATCTCCCCCAGAAAGATTATATACAATCCTGATCCATGATAATACATAATCTTTTACTTTAATTCAATGGACTCCAAAGATACTTAAACTTAGTTCAATAAGGTTGTTTTCAAGGAAATTTCTGGAGGACTCATGCTGCCAATACTAAAACATCCTTGGAATTTCTAAACATAATAGACGACAATTTCCTAACTCAAAAAGTATCACAGACAACACGAAGGAATTCTGTCTTAGACTTGGCCGAACAAGTAAAGAGGAACTGATCACAGAACTGAAAATTAATGGTAGTTTAGATACAAGTGATCATGACTTGATCACATTTATAATGTGCAAGGAGAATAAAGTATGAGCATAGGCTGTTAAGAACTTGTAACCACAGAAAAATCCCTTGGGTGGGATTTGAATGACTGACTCCTAACAAAGACCTAATTGGAATTGGGGTGATCTCTGGTAATCTTTTTATCGTTTTAATATGTTTTCTCTGTAGTATTTTCACTTTAAGAATAAATGAGCTTGCTTACAAAGAGCTACATGGTAACTCATAAGTGCTGATCATTACCTTGTTCATAGCCTTCGAAGAGAAAGCAAAGTGCAGATGCTGGCCTGTTTAGGCATAGCCAAGATGGAGGTAACAAACACACACTCTGATTTGTCACCCTACCTTACTAATAGCCTCATCTCACTGACTCCAGTGCCTTCTAGTGGGAGAAAGACCACTAAAGATCTAACAGGCGGGTTTTTTTTTAACATACTCAGTTGAAAAAACTGACAGGGATTAAGTAGACGAGACAAAATCTGGATTAAACTATCCTGGAGCATTAAGATTTCAAATACATAAATTTTAGTCTATTTAAATGTACTTTTAGAACCAGTTCCAATTGCCATTCAAGCCATTAGAAAGACTCCCACTTCAATTGAAGTTGGATGAGACCCTTAATGCTGACTTGTACATATGCATAAAGTTAACATGCTGGCCAAATTCAAAGGTTAGATGAAAAAAAAATTAATTTAGCTTCAGCTATATGCGAGAATTTTTGGTTGGTTGGTTGGTTTATGAGGAAGGGATTTCTGGGTTCCTGCCATGAAAGCTTACACCCAAATACATTTGTTAGTTTTTAAGGAGCCACAGAACATTCTGTTTTGCTAAAAATAGATCAACACAGCTACCCCTCTGGAACTCATCAATATACTATGTAAGAATTTGGATCATATAAAACTTGTCTACATTAGGAAGTTTCTTGTCCATTGAAGCTGCATCAGTATTATCAATAGTCAAAGTATAATATGCACATCTAGCAAAACTTGCTACTGAAAATTTCAATGCTGGAACTTGGGAAAATAGGTGAAAGACAAGCATGCAATCCTTTCATAGGCATATGTCATCATCAACAAACAACTATGACAAAATAGACAAGCAAAAGCACAAAAGTAATAAAGCAGAAGGCAAAGAAAAAAACCTACAAAAATACAAAACAAAAATATCTGAAAATATAAAAGTTAATTACAAAAACTAAAATAAATGAATAGCAATATAGCAATCAATTATTAGCCTTGAGTCAGGTATTTCAGTGGGACAAATGCTTGCCCCATCTTCATACTGGCAGCAAAGAAACACTATTCTGTTCCTAATACATAAAAAATGAGCTATTATGCAAAAACAGCAGCAAATCAAAAACATTAAGCATTGGACACAAACATCCTAATTTTTGCTATAACTGAACGCAATTATCAAGATTACCCAGACTTTGCTGAAGGGTCCCCATCAAGTCCAACTCATTTGGCAATTAGCTGCTCCTTCAATCTTAGCATTTATCAGATAGGAAAATAACTTAATATCAGCCTACTACCACAACCTTCTGCACCAACAAATTTTGCAAATCATCTTTCATAACACAGCACCCATCTACTACTACAAAAATGTTCAAGTTCCTAAACAACTTCTGCAAATCATCTGTCACAATGTGAATGCTGACACCCTTCCTTCTGCTTTTGGCTGGGATCAGCAAAAACAAAATGCTTTGTTCTGAGGGATTATGATCTCAGTTGTTACTTCTGTAAGGAAAGCACACCTTTTACTGAACTTTCCCTCTCTTTTAATAATTTGCTTGCTATTAGAAAATCTGAATTTGCTGCTGAATTTTGATTTTATTTTAAAACAGCTCTGAATTGGGAAGTTCAGATTTGTACATGTCAAAGCAGGACTTCTTGAGGAAACGTGTGCTGTGTCAAAAATAGAGTACTCTTTTATCATGAAGACTATATCTTGGCCTGTTCCAGCCACAGGCTGTTCTGTACTAGGCAAGGGGATGGATGTGTCACACTAGAAGGCTGACTGGGTGGCAGAGGCTAGGATAAGAGAGAGGAAGTCCTTTCTAAAGCCATGTCTTCACTGCTTGCTAACCATTGGTGGTTAAGCAGTTGAGGTTAGTCAATATGCGCAGTAACCTCACCCCCTACAGCTCAACCACATTGTCCAAATAAACACATTGCCATCTGAGTGATAACTGACAAGCAATACAGGACCTGGGCATATATCCCAAGATTCATAGCAACACAATAAAAAGCAGCAGCTGTTGATTATTAGGGTGAGCAGGATCCATATCTTCTGCACATCACACATCACCATGGGGTCTGCCAGGAAATGGATTTCCTGGCCCCAGGCCATTTCCTCCCACAACCCTGAGAATGGGCAGACAAGTTGCCTCTCAACACCCTGTAAATATGATATATGCCAAGAAACAGTGGTGTGCATTGCAGAGGCTACTGTTAGACTGGAAAAGATGGAGCCAGGGGATATACAAGCAGAAGCACAACAGAAGGGACCCTGTGGAGTTGGAGGTCTGGATCAAGCTGATGATGTTTTTCCATGGCAGATCCTCCCCATGCAGACTGCTGTTTCTGGACCAAGGACCACAAACACACACTAGTGGATCCATATTGTGCTGGAAACATGAGATGACAAAAAGAGTGTGTCCAGAACTTTTGCATGCAAAGCTAGAGTCCTCTTGGAGCTGTGGGAGAAGCTCATTTTGAGCCTTGAGTAGCAGAACACTTAAGGAGAGAAGTCATAGCACTCTAGAAGCATGTTGCACAGCTCTGTGGAAGCTAGCAACCCCAGCAACCTCAGGCTAGAGACTGCTCACTTTACCTGCCCAAGGCCATAGACTGAATGCTCTCCCCACTTGAGGGTTGGGGCCCAGGGTTTTGGGAGTGCCCAGCTAGGCCAAGGAGGCCCAGGAACTGCTAATTTCCCCCTCTAGCTGAAGCGTCCCTGTAGGATGTTGCAGCCAAGAGGTGTGGCCTCCCTCAAAGGTTGACAGCAAGGGAGGGTTATCAACCGCCGCCCACACCAGTGATCGCCTACAGTGTGTAAAATGGTTTCCTAACTATTTTAGTCATAATTAGCTACAGTTAGCACTAGGATCCTTTTTTGTTGGTGAGGGAGTGGCCTGTGGGTGGTTTTTCTGTATCTCAGAGATGGCAACCCTACCTCCAACACTAGGAGTTGGTTCAGTTCTGTTCCTGTAAATTTAAGAGGAAAGCTCATCCAATTTAGCATGTTCTGAAGTGTAAGATTAGATGAAACTAAATATGCATGTATCTCAGCCTTAATCAAACACTTAATTGTGTTAATGAGCTCTTATACCTGGCTCTGTAGCTCAGGGTTTAGCGTGGTAATCTTAGAAACCAGGAGTCACATGTCTGAATCTCACTAGTGCCTGGTGTGATGCCTTGCACCCCCATGTTCACCCTTAGATTATGATAGTGCATTATTTATTGCAAAGCATGTTCATAGAAGATGTTTCTGGAATGCTCATGACATACTGAGCGTTATTGTTATAGTAATGTGTTTGTTGCAGTGTCATGTGTATGCTTATGAGACTTCACTAGGTGATATTCCCAAAGAGGTGTCTTCACGGCTTGAAACATATCCAGGCAAAACTCTTCAGGAGCAGAGGGGCAGCTCACACCTTGTCAAGGCTTGTATAGGACAAACCCAGCTCAGCTTTCCAGGAAAGTGCTGACCAAAGGGGTGAGCCTGGCTGAAGGGAAACCAGCTAGCCTGTGGTGAGAATCATCTAAGTTTGCAAGGTTACTGAAAGTTTAAGCTTAGCTTAGAATGTGTTTTTTGCTTTTGTTGTCTCTTGACCAAGTCTACCTTGTTATCCTTTGGCTTATAATCACTTAAACTCCTTCTGTAGTTAATAAATTTGTTTGTTTTACCTAAAGCAGTGCATCGGGTTTGAAGTATGTTGGAGAGTCCACTTGGAATAACAAGACTGGTGCATATCAATTTCTTTCTTAAACTGACGAATTTATATGAGCTTAAATTAGTAGTAAATACCTCAATGGCATTCATTGCTGTGTATTTATGACAGATTTCCATGCTTTGCGTCACCTTATATCCTGCCCTGTGCTTCCCATTTCTAGTCTGATACATCTTTGCTGCTGTTGGCCATTTTGATTTTTTGTGAGTGTGTGTCAGGTCCTGTGAGGGTGTTTGGACATGTGAATCCTGTGTTTGGAGAGAAGAAAAAGAAGTGAAGGAATAGAGGAAAAAATTAAAAATGAGAAAAAATAAGTGTTCATTTGAAAGAAATTAGCAAGAAAGCCAGGTTCAGCCTAGGGTTTTAAAGAGAGAAAATAAGGGTTAGTTTAAAAGATAGAGAAAGGAATGAAAGAAAAGAGAGGAAAAATTTTAAAAAAGAAAAAATAAGGAGTAGTTTGAAAGAAAGCAGCAAGGTAGGAACACACTGCAGAGAGGAGCAGCTTATTCCAGAGCGGTTGCCAGTTGGGAAATAACTATTCTGGGGGCAGTCAGCCTTTCAGCCTCTCGGTCAGACCATTCAGGAGTTATTTTACAGCTTCGTCATAGAATGCATTGTCCTGAACCATCTATGGTGTGGCTATAGTGGTTCAAAACCCCCTGCTTTTTTTGTTGAACCAATTAGAAATAGAGTTTCATAAGAGGGTTATTTGAAAAACTCTAACAAATGAGCATTTGACAGTTGTGTATAAAATCTTGCAGTTTTGAAATAGGGAACCTAGACACCATGACCATGTCAAGACAAGATCCTACAGACTCCAAGAATCCTGAAATGGTTTGGGTGCATTTGCTCATGTTCAGAAGAAATGACCCATTTATACTTATTTTCCTAAAGAGGCAGCCCCAATACCAACCCTAGTGTTCCATCCTGAAATTGAACCGAAGAACCAGGAAGCCTTGATGGAGTCATTGCCAATTGTAAATGAGGAAAAAGATGTAAAGGAAAGGGTTCGATAAATTTGTTGCTAATTTTGGAGAAAACAGACTTGAGGCCAAAGGTAAGATGGCCTGTATTTTATAACAAACTGTTGAAAAAATTATGAACATTTTATAAATATTTATGGTTAAATATCTTTGGGTTTTTTTATAGGTGGGGGTGAAGGAAGAGTCTGTATGGCAGCTGAGAGATCGTCAAAGAATAGCAAGGCCAAGAGCCAGCTGATAAACCCTGATTCATGGAAAGATGGTGACATTGTTATTGTAAAAGCCACTGAAAGTTTTTACTGACATAAAAATTATTTCAATTATGTGCTTAAAAGGGTTTTGTTTTGTTTTGTTTTCTGACAGCTAACCAAGTTAGGACTATATAGGATCACAGCGTGGGTGTGTAGCAAGTGGCCATCAAATGAATGGCAAGCTGAGCCAGGAGCACCTGATGAGGTAACTTAGCTATATGTTTGTGTTTAATAACAGGATTCTGATACGGTTCCCGATGGCATGAGTGCCAGGTATAGGGGTGATGGTGATGAATCAGAATCAGATGATGGTATGCTTGAGGTAGCATGAGTAAATTGTTTGCCTTTTGGTTTTTAAATGTCTGCAACAAAGAACTTAAAACCTACTTTTTTTTCTTTGCTTTTGTCCATCATCTGTAGAGGATGAGGAGTGACGGTCTTTGAAAGGAATAAGCATGATATGCACCTGCTGTTTTGCACGATACAAGACTTTTTTTTTTAAAAAAGACCGTAAAAAGTAGATAAGTTGACCAGAGAGCTCTGAAGATGACATCATGACCAACATTATTATGGCTGCTGTAGTAAAATCCATTTACCATTGCTTTTTGAAAACAACACAGCCTGTGCGGTAGATGGTCCCAAGCAACTTTGCCACAATTGTGTCATTTGGACTCGCTCAGTAATATTTTACTAGATTAGACATATTTCTTCTAAACTGAATGTAGTCTGGATCTTAAATACAATTATGGCTGAAAGCTACAAACTAAAATGACTTAACATGAACACTGAAGCTGTAAACAAAATTGTCAAAATGATCAGGGAGGTAGCAGTCACCAGACCTGGTGGTGCTGCTGGTCAACCTTTCAAAAAAGGTCTCAGCAAAAATTGGCCAATTGATGTGTAGGAGGATTCGTCAAATAGCTTATACAACTTTTTACCTGACAAGTCCTCCTCCTAAAGTGTCCAAAAACCAACACTGGATATTGATTAAGATGCTGTGTAAAATACAAAAGACTTGTATAGCCACTTCACATATTACTTTGCTTTTAAGACTTCATGAATATCATGGTGCCTTGCTTTTGTATTAAATAAAAACAACAACAGAAACAAAAAGTCTTGTGTTTTCTTATATATACCTGTGTTTTAAAGTAAGATGGGGTCAGAAATGGCAGGTTTGCTAAAGAAAATTTATTACTCTTCTGAGGAAGTAGCATTTTGGGGATGTAACGCCCTTATTTCAGGCCACAAAAAACATGGTAAAACTTTGACCAGAAAACAGGCTGCAGCATGGGTTCTAGATCAAGATGCTTACACTTTACACAAGCTGGCAAGAATTAAATATAAAAGAAATAAAACTGTGGTGTCTGATGTGGACATGCAATGGCAGGTGGATTTGGTAGACATGACCCCTACTCTAACCACAATGATGGCCATAAATATATTTTAACAGTGATAGATATTTTGCCTAAACATGCATGAGCAGTATCCCTAAAGAACAAGACCGGGGAAGAGGTGGCAAAGGTGTTTAAAGCTATTTTTAGGCAAGGCTGCATACCTCAAAAATTAGACAGACCGAGGAAAAGAGTTTTTAAACAACACTTTAAGGACTTTGTTTAAGCGACAAGATGTACACCATTTTGTTACCAATAATGAAGTCTAAGCAGGGGTCATGGAGAGGTTTAACATAATTTTAAAATCAAAGATGTGAAGTTATTTACCACCCGTAACACCTTTTGATACATCAAAGTCCTGCAGGTCTTCATATTCTATTACAATAGAAGTTATCACAGAACTATCAGAGGCGGACCAATCGATGTGACCCACACTAATGTGCTGAACGTGTGCAAGACCATCTATGGGGTAATTTTAATATAAATGCACCTCAAGTGCTTTTAAGAAAGGTGATCATTTAAGGATATCAAAAACAAAGTGTCCTTTTGAAAAGGGATATTAATAAACCTTTACTGATAAAATATTTATCTTATCTGGAATTTTATCACAAGGACAGTGACCTGTGTATGCATTAAAAGATTATGGAAAAGAGGAAGTCACAGGGTCTTTTTGCCCTGAAGAATTACAAAAAATAAACCCTAACCACGAGCAAAATAGGGAAGCTGAGAACATGCAAGAGTAAACAAAGTTTGGAGATAGTCTGGCAACCAGCTTTATTATAGAGGTTATTTTATTACCAGTGTATAAAACTTATTATACTAGTAGTAATAGCCATACAAGGAAAGAAAAACAACCCAAACAGTTACAGTATTACACGATTTCAGTTGGGGTATTGGGAAAATCTAGCCTATGTTTGAATACGAAAATCAGGTTTAGAAAGCTATACCTGGAGTAAGAGAGAGATCAAATTAAGGCTGAGGGGAAAAAGTGGGCTTAACCAGAGAAAGAAAGAGAGAGTTGGGGTCTCACCACTCAACACAGCTGGAACCAGTTGAAGGTTCCCAGGAGACAGGCTGTTCAGTTTAGGGTCCAGAGTGCTTGAGACAGGCAGAGCCCTCAACACGATGAGTCAGGGAAAGGTGACGTCCCAGTGGAACTGATGCAGCTTTTGGATCCAGGCATCATAACAGAAACTTGAGCTTAGATAGGGGTTTTTGTAGGGAAACAACAATGGTTCAAGGGTGAACACTAGATTTGTTTATGGGTAAACAAGGGCTCAAGGGAGTATACTAGCTGTTTTGTTTAGGCTGGCCAATCATTCCTGGCGATGGGCAGTGTTCCTTCGAGGGAGCTCACAATGCAATCAGGCAGATTCAGTATTTGGATGCCAATAGAGGGGTCATGAATAGAACTGGTCTGATTACTGCTGAGATGGGTGTGTGCAAGTGTGGGTTCATTAACATTGGGAGCAGAGATCCCCCATCATGCAGTGCTTCCCTGCTTCTCTGGTCCCTGAGTTCATTGCAATCCATGCCTTGGAACCTCTGTTCTCCACTCTGAATGCTAATGGGGATGCCTCCCTGGCCCATCTTTGATGCAAATGAGACTAGGAGAGTTGCCTTAATTCTGTGCCCCTTGACTGGAGGGGTTTAGGTGTGCCTCCCACAGCCTTTTCATTGCTTTTGTAGGTCTTTCTTCTATCAGTTTTGGTTCAAGCAGGGGATGAGGGAGGGGAGTCCTTTGTGCGTCAGACAGGCTGGGTACTGCACCCTGGTTCCCCAAGAGCACAGAGCTGACAGGTAACATTATGATCGATTTACAATGCCAGAACTCTGTGTCTTTCTAAACAAGCCTGGGATCTGCAAAATAGCTTACAGCCTGGGTACCTCTTTTTTTCCCTGAACACTTCAAGGCATGCGGTACAATTACATGTATGGCAGTGGTTTTAACAGGTGTGTTCGTGTTTGTGGCTCTATGTGGCACAGCAGTAGTTGCACAAATATGGCTTTATTTAGAACCTTTTGTAAAAAAGCACCAATTTCCATTTTCATGATACATTACTTTAATAGCCATGTCTAAGTGTTCTTCAAAAGAGCTCACATCTGTAAAACTAACCATTTTTTGGTCTGAAAGCCCCAGCTCCTTGAAGAGACAGCTCACCCCCTGTAATAGTTGATCATCTGTGAGTTTTTCATTTGATAAGAGACCCAGAACACTTCCAGCACATCACAGGTTGTTACTACCCTGGTTATTTAAATTGATGAAATTTTTTCTTTTTTTTCTTTGATTATTTTACTGTTCGTGATAGTCTTTAAGGGTCTAACAGCCCACTTCCACCCTCTCTGTTTCTAATAATCATGACAACCAGCCTTAGAATACTAGAACCCATGATCTCTGCTTTACTCTGCAATATGTTGATGACATGATGATATTATTTTAAAAATCTTCAGTGTTTAAATCTTCTCAAGGTCTCCTTTGAGAAAGAGAGGTTGGTTTAGCCCTGGAGCATCTAAGTGTAGCTGTAAAAAATCTTCAGGCCCCAACTGGTTATTAAAATCATCTAGCAAATTTTGAATAGCAGTGTCAATGGCCGCCATTGCCAAAAGGAAGTCTGTTACTCTGTCCAAATTAGCAAAATAAAATTCTTAATGACATTCATAAGCTTTAAATTCTCTTCAGTGCCTTATCCAGTGTCTCATATGTTTTAAATACACCTCAGGAGGGGCATTAGAAGTGGGAGATTCTGCACCTTCAGAAATAGGGGTTGGGGGATCTATGTCCATTTCCCTTTCTTGGGTGGGAGGTGGGAGGGATCTCCTTAAAAGCGTTCTGGCTTTTTAAAGTTTCTTTGCCAAAAGCTTCCTTAATCTTTTAGCTCTCTCCCACTTTTCTTCCCAACCCGTCTTTACATTTTTAGGTTTCATGCTTAGTCACATCTGTCCTTCACCACTTTTACAGTCATTGCATGTGTTTCTGTTATCTTTTGGCTTAAGGCCTCCCCCTCCTCTGGGGAATGTGGCTTTTCAAATGCATCAGTAACTAACTTTGAAAATATTTTCTCTACTGAATGCCTTGACATGCAAGCATTAAACAGCTCAACACAAACAGCAAATGTTGCAATAAGAACAGCAGGTGGCATGTGTTGTTCACATTTGTCCTGCTTATCCTCACCCTTGGAAACTGCATCTGTTACAAGCTTGTTTGTCTTTACCTTTTTTACAGCTAGTTCCTTACATGTAGTGAAGGCTTTAGACATGTTGGGGTGTTCAGAATTGGGGGGTTGGCCCTTTTTTGCCACTTACCCCCAACCCTGGAAACAGCAGTTCCTTCAGTCATGTAGTTGGCCTTGATTCTTTTTAAAGCTGGTTCCTTATGTGTAATGTAGGTTCAGGAGGTGCTGGGCTGTTCAAAATCAGGGAGATTGGAGACTTTGTGTCATTTGTGCTCACCCTGGAAACTGCAGTGGCTTCAAAGATGTTTGTTGGTGCCTTTTTTAAAAGTGTTGCCCTTGATTTTTCTTCTTGTAGGATAACACTTGATAAGTCTGCCAACACACATAAATAAGATAATTTTAAAACGTAATCCTGTCACCTGGAACAAAAACCTGCATGTTTTGGTTTTTTTTTATGAACAAACATTTTAAGTAAAAGCAGGGGGAAAAAAGAGGAGTGGGTTCTTATCCCACAACCTTCATAACATAGGCACAGTAACCTCAGCATTTATATATCTTTACATACGTCAATGCATAAACCTGCTTTTTTTACTAACTGTTTTCAAGTAAAAGCAGGGAAAACCAGAAAACAAGGCAGGGTGGCCAACCTTGCATTTTAGTTTTTACTGACATGAAGATCTGAAGTTGATTTTTTTTATTGACACAGTAAATTTTTTATTGACAGCATTAAAATACCATAAATGATACAATGCCACAAAAGTGTGTACTTGCTTGCGGTATTCTGTACACAGGAATTTGGAATTACACAATTGTTTTAGCTGCAGTTAATTGATCGATCAGATTCTTTGGGCATGTGCAATAATAGAAAACAGGAAATTGATAAAGTCATGGTCAGTGTAGTTTTATGACCCAAGACATGATTCTGAAAGATGACAATCAATGTCAAAATACAATATGTTTTATTTCTACCCAATTTCACGGACATTTTAATTTATTTACGGGTTTATGGACAGTGTTAAAATTGTAAAATTTTTTACTGACTGTAAATTTATGGCCAGTTGGTAACCCTGAAACAAGGGGGAAGGGTTTTTTTCTTATCACTACAAACTTCAAGGCCAGTTTTTTTAACTCTGGTGTATATGTTTATATAGTTCAAAAGACCTTTACATGTGCCATTGCATAAACCAGCTTCTTTTTACTAACAGCCATTTTAAGTAAAAGCAGAATAAAAAGAAAAGGGAGAAGGGATTTTTCTTATCACTAGCTAAAGCAGCACAGCCGGTTTTTAACTCCTGCCCACGTCTTTCAAAACTTTTACACATTGGGTGGAAGATGCATGGTTTTAAATTTGTACACTGATTCCAATAAAAGACAATTATTTGAAACTTATATTAAAAACAGATACTCCATACCACCTTCCGTAATGTTGAGAAAAACAATCGTCAGTTGACTTTGACTTCCATCTTGATCTAGATTAAAAAATAAAAACTTTAAAAACAATTCTTTCAAGAATAAACCATAATTCTGTAACATGATAAACATCTTGCCAAAATTTGTTAATCCGTCTAGTGCGGACTGTGATATTTCAAGGAAAAAAGGCATCATCCTATTTAAAATAAAAAGCTATTATTTTTTGCTAAACAACACATATGCACATGCATAAAAACTATAGGGGTAAGCTGTTCTGCTCCTCTCGTCTCTCTCTCTCTTTCTCCCTTTGTCTCTCCCCACCTCCCTCTCTTTGCCTGGCCTCAGTAGTCCAGTTTCTTGCTGCTTTAAAAACCTTTTCTTCTAAATCCTGTGTTCTGTTAGTGACACAAGCTCTCTTTTTCTTTATTTCAAACCAACCTTTTTTTCTAAAACTTTTTAAAGCACTTTTTAAAATCCTCTGCCAGGTGGCGCTCACTGGCTTCTCTTTTTACCTTATGCTCTTTAACCTAGCAGAGAATTCTTTAATTTTTCCTTTTCTCTTTCATTTCTCTCTTTCTCAGCCTCTGCTTTAAAACTCTCTTTCATCCTACCAGAGAATTTTTTAATTACAAAATTATTTCAAATTAACTCTTATTTTTTCTCTTTTTTCAATTTCCTCTTTTCTTTCATTACTTTCTCTCTCTCAGCCTCTGCTTTACAATCTTCCTCTCAGCCTAACAGAATTTTTTAATTTCAAAATGCCTCTTTTTATTTTTTCTCTTTTCTTTAATTTCTCTTCTTTTCTTTCTCTCTCTCTCTCTCTGTGTCTAGCATGTGCTTTGCTTTAAAAGTTTTCTCTCAACCTAGCAAAGAAATCTTTAATTTCAACATTATTTCAGACTAAACTATTTTTTTCTCTTTTTAGTTTTTTCCTCTCTTTTCTTTCATTCCTTTCTCTCTTTCAAACTAACCCTTATTTTCTCTCTTTAACCCCTGTGCCCTCTGACACAAGCTGGCTTTCAAACAACTTCTTTTAAATTTATCTTTTAAATGTTTTCCTCTTTTCTGTCATTTCTTCTTCTTCTCTCCAAACATAGGATTCACATGTTCAAACACAAGCACCCCCCTTATAAGACCTGAAATGTCCGACAGTGGCAAACATATCAGACCGGAAACAGGAAGCTAAGGGCAGCATCAAAGGCATGAGCAGCACCTTTCATTAGGGTGCGCACAGTTCATTAGGTTGTGCACCCAGGGAATTTTATTTTTTATTTTCTTTAATTCTTTTTTTAAAGGCGAGTGGGACTTGCTCTAACTCTCTGTCGTGAAATCCGACAGCAAAATGAGATTTGACGGTGGAGTAGAAGAGTGGGACTCACGGCGGAGAGTAACAGCCTTTGCTATCCCCCATGAAATCCCATGGCAAACTGAAATTCGGGGCAGAGTCGGACTCGCGGCAGAGGGTAACACCGCGAGATCTCATGTAATTTTAGTCTCCACAGCAAGTCCTACTCTGCTGCCAAATCTCAAGGTCTCACAGCGGTGTGCGCAGCAGCCACAGGACAGATCAAAATGGTTTGCCATCCCTGCATTAGGGTGTGCCTGGGCACACCCTATGTGCACGCCTGTGGTCAGGATATAAGGTGCTATGGAGTGTGGGAACTTGTCAGAAATACATGATGATGAATTCTATCGAGGTCTTTACTACTTACATTGTTCATTGGGCATCACTGAACATTAAAAAATGCAAGTTCCTACTGTTGTATTTGGCACTGGGGGTATAGAATAGGGTCATTCTGTTGTATAATCCAACTACTTGGATTGCTACAAGCACTCACTCACTTAGTTAGGAGCAGCTTGCTTACCAGAGGCTGTGCGTGAAAAGTCCAGGAGTGGGGGATCTTACAGCAGGATAGGGCAAAGTGGGTTCCAGGAGTGGGAGATTGGGGTGACTCAGCCATTCACCAGTCCAGACTGCACTAGGGGAACATCACAGTGGTGCAGCGAGCAGGGTCTATGTTCAGCTTGTTACTCTGAATAAACTTCACACTTTAAGCACTGATATTTGTGGTTTTAAGTGAGTCTTAAGTGTGGTGGCTAAGAACAGTCAGAAGGAAGTCACAGTTGTGGTACTTTCTGTTTGTTTATTTTGGGCAAGGGAAATCTGAAAATGACTACCAGTGCAGCAGCTACAAAGCTAGAGCTTGCCAGACTGGAGGCAAGTAGACTGGAGAGATCAAAGGAACACGAGTTTCAAATTCAGCAGGAAGAAATGAGGCTTAAAGAAGCAACTGTGGCCAGAGGAACTGAGGAAGCTGCACACTGGCATATTTTAGAGCTGAGGCAGCAAGAAGCATCTGCAGCCAGAAAAGTGGAGGAAACTGCTCACAGATGTGCTTTAGAGATGGCTAGAGAAACTGAGGAAAGGGTCCATCGTGAGCCATGGAGGAGAAGGAGCAGGAGAGAAAATACAACCTAGAAATGATGGACAAACTTGGGAAGATCACAGGTACCCCAAATTCTTCCTCCACTCCTAAACCCCCCATCTTTGATGTTATGTGCCACTTACAAAGAGAGATACTGCACTGAGTACTTCACTAATTTTGAGAAGCAGCTTGAAGTGCACAAAATTCTTGAGGACCAGAAAGTTCCCACTCTCATTGCAAAACTGTCTGGTAAAGCTTCGTCTGTGTTTAATGAAATGCCAGTTCAGAAAGTTTTAATTTATGCTGAATTTAAGAGGGCTGTTTTGCAAAGGTTTCAGATTACTCCTGAAGGCTATAGAATGAAATTTAGAAATCTTAAGAGTGGCACTGGCATTAGCCATACAGAATATGCTTATAAATTGTGTGATTTGTTAAAGAAATGGGTGAAGGGAAAAGGTGTTAAAATCCATGACCAATTCTTTGACCTCATTGCCCAAGAAAAGTTTTTAAGTGCGTGTGTACAGATGATGTGAGGAATAGCCTGTGGAATACAGATTTGAAAGCTGTAGTTGAGATGGCTGCACTGGAAGACACCTTTGAACAAGCACCGATGTCCATGGGCCATAAGCCTCAGAAGGAGGGGCATAAATCCAGTTCTGAGGGGGGAATCCCATTTTACACTTGTGAAGAAGGAGGATGAATGGGAGGGTAGGCAATCACCCCCCAAGAACCATCCGTCTACTGGAAAACCCTGCCAGAAACAAACTATGAAGGAGGAGGGCCCAAGGAGGTGTTATCAGTGTAACTCCACTGAGCATCTCAAAAATCACTGCCCTGAGATGAAGAAAGCTAACCTTCCCCCCGAACCCCTGTACCAAGCCCAGGTGAATGCAGTAATCTTGGCACCTGAAATCCTGGAGGTACCCACTGTTTACATGACTGGCTTTGTGGGTTTTGGTTTTGAAGGAGGAGAAAAGGAGTTTATCAAAGATATCAAGATAAATGGCCAGGAGGCTGTAGAGTGGAAGGACTCTGGTGCCCAACTTTCCCTAGTCAGGCCAAGCTGGGTGCCAAAGAGTGACAAGTTACCTGGCCAGAAAGCATTAATCGAAGTAGTGAGAGGTGGTAGGATTTGGGTACCATGGCTAGAGTGCAGTTAGAGTGTGAAGGCTTGGAAGAGAGTCTCAGGGTGGGGTGCTGGACAAGATCCCCACCAAAATGCTAATTGGAAATGACTTGCTATAGGTTGCTAAGGCTATTTGTGTGGTGACCTGCAGTGGCCAGGAATACCATGCTGATAGCGTAAGGGAGGGGGATGAGACCCCAGAAACTGCAGCAAGGGAGGCCAGCACATCTCCAGGGAACGAGGCGGGAGGGGTAGCTGAGGTTGGTTCCTGCCCATCAGGGGAGAGGGAAAAGACCCCCTGTCACCGAGGAAGCAGTCCCTAATGCTAGCTGCCCATGTTTTGCGGACAAGCAAAGGGCAGATGCCTCTCTGGAGAACATTAGGAAGTGTATCTCAGAGGGAACCATGGAAAGGGAAAATGGAAAGAGATTCTTTGAAGAGGATGGGAGGTTGTATAGGGAAGCCTCTGTGGGAAAGAACAAAAGCCCTGGACAGCTCTGTAAGCAGTTGGTTGTGCCCATCCAGCACTGTGGGGAATTAATGCTATTGGCACAGGATTGCCCTTTTGCTGGACACTTGGGGGCACAAAGATCCTTTGACCGGTTAAAGAAAAACTTCTACTGGCTGGGGATACAGAATGATGTAAGGAGCTATTGCAGGTCTTGTGAACTCTGCCAAAAAGGAAGACCTGTAGGCCCCCAGCAATTCCCCTTATGTCCCTTGCCCATAATACAAGAGGCATTTGCAAGGGTGGCAGTGCACATTGTTGGCCCTAAGCCTCATCCCACACACAGGGGAAATAGGTATATTTTAGTGGCGGTGGATTTTGCCGCAGATATCCTGAAGCAGTGGCTCTGTCTAATATTGAGGCAGAAAATGTGGCAAGATCCCTCCTCACTATTTTTAGTAGAGTGGGTTTTCCCAGGAGATTTTGTCTGACCATCAGTTGAACTTCATGTCTCAGCTGTTCACCAAGCTCAGAAAATTATGTGGGGTAAAGCAATTGAAGACCACCCCTTGTTGCCCAGAAGCCAGTGGGTTGGTAGAGAGGTTTAATGGGACCCTAAAATCCATGCTAGGGAAGTATGCAAACAAGATAGGACAAAACTGGGATTAATTGTTGCCATTCCTGCTGTTTGCATACAGGGAGGTGCCTCAAGAGCCAACAGGGTTTTCCGCATTTGATCTCTTATATTGGAAGAAAGTGGGGGGGTCCCTAGACTCATCAGAGTCTTCTGGAAGGGAGATTCTGAGGTAAGAGCTGGTGACTTAATATGTACAGAAGTTCAGACAAGAGTTAAAAGATGTGATGGATATGGTCCAGGCAAACCGCGAAGACAGTCAGGCCAAACAAAAGACGTGGTATGACAAAAATACTTGTAAATGCTCTTTTGTAATGGGGGACTTGGTATTGATATTAAACCCTGCTAGGAAATGTAATATGCAAAACACATGGCATGGCCCAGGGGAGGGGCCTTATGAAATGATAGAGGTGGTATCTGAGGACACGTTCTGTGTTAGAAAACCTCAGGATGGTGCCATTCCCCAACCGATGCATGTAAGTAGGTTTAAGACTCATCACAGCTGGGAGGCCATGGTAAACAAGGTATGTTGTGCGGAAGGAGAAACTGATGCACACTGATCAGAAGTGTTTTCTAATAAGCCAGGGAAGACACCACAGCTGAGCCATAAAATCATCATGACTGGACCATAACCCCTTCCCAGCAGACCCTACTGGGCCACTGGCAAGGTGCAAGAACAAATTAAGGCAGAAGTACAAAATACATTAGACCTGAGGGTGATCAAAGAGTCTGACAGCTCATGAGTATCACCTGTGATCCTGGTCCCAAAAAAGGACAACACTGTAAGGTTTTGTGTTGATTACCGGAAACTCAGTGCTGTTACAGGGCCAGATGTGTATCCTATGCCTAGAATTGATGACATGCTGAATTCATTAAGCAGAGCCAAACATCTCAGCTCTTTTGATTTGATTCAGGGATATTGACAAGTCTCCCTAGATATAGATGCTCAAAAGAAAACTGCTTCCATTACTGATACAGGACTCTATGAATTCACAGTGCGACCCTTCAGTTTAATCAATGCAGAGTGAGTTTTCAAACATTAGTCAATCAGGTACTGAACTGTTTGCAACGCTTTGTAAAGGCATACTTGAATGACGTTGCTGTATTCAGCAATACTTGGGTCGACCACAAAAAATACCTGGGAATTGTGCTGTCAAAGCTCATGGAGGCAGGCTTAACCATAAAGGCTTCTAAGTGTAAAACGGAAGCAGACAAAGTATCTTACTTGGCACACTGGTTGGGTGGGTGGGGAGAAATTTCCCCTGACCCTTAAAAAGTGGAAGTCATAGTCAAATGGCCCACCCCACAAACTAAGAAACAGATTAAATATTTCATAGGTCTGGCTAATTATTACAGAAGGTTTGTGTGTGGGTTCAGTGGTATTGTGTAACCCTTCTGCCATAGTCGGCAGCAGCAAGGGTCTATATCTAGGGGTCCCTGTCAACGATACAACACCAAACTGGCTCGAGCCCCCACCCAGTCACCTGGGAAATCACACACTATCCCCTGGGCACCCCAAAGGGCAATACTTCCCCTCTCACAAGCACAGAGTCTGAGTGCAGAAAGTAACCCTTTTAACCAGCACTAGTTTGGGAAACAGTGCAAACAGAATTCATGAACTCAATGAGCAAAAACCCACCCCAGAGTACGGGGCGTGTCCTTCGCCTCCCCCTTCGTGCCTTCCCCTGTACTGACCATCGTAGTGTCAATGTCCCGTTGGGGGCTCAGCCTGCCCCTCTGCAACTCCCCCTGGCCAGCGGCTTGACCAGGCCTCCTCCGTGGCTGTCTCCTACTGCCTCCGGGCCTTGCTACACCTGGCTGGCGCCGACCACACCAGGCTCCCGCTGACCGCTGGTGCTGACTGCACCTGCTCCCACTGGCCACACCTGGCTGGCGCCGACCGCGCCAGGCTCCCGCTGACCGCTGGTGCCGACTGACTCAGGTTTGTCAGTTGTCAGGCAAGGTTTCCCAGGCTCTCTAATAGTTCAGCTCTTAGTGACTTTCAGCTCATGGGTAAACCTTCTGCTGACACAGAAGCAATGTCCCTGTTTTCAGGAAACAAAAAGGCTCCAAGAGGAGTCATTAATTCTGCCTTTTAACAATGAGAGGAGATCATACTCCATGCCTGGGAGCAACCCTTTCCCAGGGCTGGTGCAATCCCAATAGGAGATTCATTGTATCTCTCCTCCACTTCACAATGCTGAAACATCTGTTCGCCACCCTCGTGGCACTCTATCTAGTTTAGGGTAAAGTATTTTATCATAACAGGCTAAGCACAGTTTTGCTGACATCTGTTCATACAATTGAAGGACAACATTTCATTACCCCAGCAGTTAACACAAAAGTGGTTTGTAGCCCAAAACCAGCCATGCTAACCATTTCCCATTATGCTCAGCACCTAGGTGTGCTTATTTGCAAATACAAAGCCCATGCAAACAAAGTGCCCCCCTCCTTTCAGCTGACTGAGCAGGAGAGACCACCACTCAGACTGTCTGAGCAGGGGGGATTTCCACTAAAACCTTCCTTACATTGTATCACCAGTCACAGATCTGTATAAAAAGAATAAGCCAAACAGAGTTAACTGGACAGAGACATGCCAGGGGGCATTTAATAAGGTGGAAAAAAATCCTATCTGAAGAACCTATCCTAGCTAACCCCAACTTTGAAAAGATGTTTTTGAACTGTGCACAGACACATCGGATACTGGATTGGGTGCTGTGTTTAATGCAGACAAGGGAACATGGCAAAAACCACCTAATTTCTTTCTTAAGTAAAAAATTGACTCTAACTGAACAGAACTATTCAGTCATAGATAAGGAATGTTATGCCATAGTGTGGGCAGTTAAACAATTAAGGCCCTACCTCATCAACACAAAGTTCAAAATCTTATCTAACCATTCCCCATTAAACTGGCTAGGTAAAAAACAAAGGCTCCATCCCCAAGCTCCTGTGTTGGAGCATCATACTTCAGGAATTTGACATGGAGATTGTTCATATTAAAGGGAAGGAAAATCTTGTGGCAGACACCTTATCCAGGAGGGAGGACCCTGATTTACTGCCTTCAGATTAGCTAGTGGCTAACCCTCCTGTAGCTTTGTAAGGGGGGAGGTGTGATGCCCTGCACCCCCACGTTCACCCTTATATAATTTTGTACTGTTTAATGCTAAGTGTGTCCCGTGAGATGTTTCTGGAATGCTCACGACATGCTGAGCATTATTGTTATAGTAATGTGTTTGTTGCAGTGTCGTGTGTATGGCTATAAATCTTTCCTAGGTAATATTCCCAAAGATGTGCCCCCATGGCTTGAAACATATCCAGGGAAAACTCTCCAGGAGCAGAAGAGCAGTTCCCACCTTGTCAAGGCTTGTATAGGACAAACCCAGCTCAGCTTTCCAGGAACGAAGGACTGGCCTAGGTGTCAATGAAAATGGGACTCTTGAGTGAACCACCCTCTTTCCTTGGCCAGCTGGGAACCATGATGAGGTAATGCTCACTGACTCATGCTATGGATGAAACCATGCAAGGATGCTGTTTGTCCCCTGGCATTGATGGGCGGCGGAAGCCAAAGCCTCAGAGGGGAGAAGGAACATTACAAAAAAGGGAGGCATTTGTCATGCTCTCTCTTTTTCACCTCCATCTACAAACACCTCCAAGCAACTGAAGTGCTGACCCACTGAACACTGTAAGATGGAAGTTCCTAGTGCTGTATCTGGGACTGGGGGTAAAACTAGGATATATACAAAGCATGGCTGGCTAGATGTATTCACTCACTTAGTTAGGAACAGCTTGCTTGCCAGAGGCTGTGTGACTAGCCCAGGAGTGGGGATTCTCACAGCAGGGCAGGGAAAAGTGGGCTCCAGGAATGAGGGATTGGGGTCACTCAGCCATTCACCAATACAGATTGCACTAGGGGAATGTCACACTTGGTTAGCAGTCTCTGCCTCAGACTCTCCTTGCTCATTGCTCCTTTTGTGGTTGCTTGTCACTCATCAGCCTTAACCAAACTCCACCCTGAAATCCTCTACCATTTTACGCCAACTACTACATAAAAATGCTGTTTTAAGAAGGCTGTTGGTCACAGGTTCCTGGAGAAAGGAAGTGCAGGTGCTCAAACCCAGTCTGATCTGCAGGCTAAGTGTTTGGTATGTATACACACAGAGAGTAGCATACTCAGGACCCATGCTAAGAGTTGAAGGATTGCAAGATTCCACCCCAAGACAGATAAGTGCAAGAGCCCTGTCTCTGAAAGCATCCCTTCAGATATACCAGAAGAGGGACACAAGTGCAGCTAGCCCTAAATCTGTGACTTATGAATAATAAGAGCCACTTATTTTCTGATATGTTTTCTTCAGATATGTTTTTGCATACGATAAAAACAAATGCAGCACACAAAACCAGTTAATTTATACCTTATCTCTAATAAAAGAAATCTTTGACCACAGACTGACAAGCATGAGCTGTGTGTAATACAATGTTCAGGGTCTCCAGACAGTAAGGATCTTTGCTACTAGGCGATTAGATGTGGATTTTTGTTTTCCACCTGATGGATTTTGAGCTGTCATTGCTCTTAGTTCCATGAAAATGACAAATCTGTGACAGCCGTTACAGAAGAATGACAGGTACAATGCACAGAGTCATCCAATTCTAGTTCTGGCACAGACAGGCTTACTTTGTCAGGGAATGCCTTATGCTGGTCAGGTTAGCATCCTTTAAAAAAAATTTTACAACCTTATGGAAAATCTGAATGGCATAGGATTGGGATTTGAGAGCTAGCATCTTTCCTCTTACTTCGAGCTATAGATATGGTGATTCCCAAACTCTGACCCTTGTTTCCTGATCCTTTTTATAGTGTGGTGGCAGTGATCTTAATTATGGCTGATGTGGAAGACTCTCTCCTGGAGGGAATCTTTCTCCAATCCTATCTTCCCCGTCTCTGCCAGAAGCCCTTCGTGATCCAGTAGACAAGTCTCCCCATTCAACTCTGTTCCCTGGTGCTCGTTCCTGACTTGAGTGCTTGATACATGGTATAAAGGAGGTTCACACAGGAGTGGATGTTCAATGTCTCTGATGCAGGTGGGGAGGGCTGCAACAGGAAAGCAAGTGTTGGCTAGGAGAGTGTGCTTGTTTGGGGAGTGGGGGAGAAAATGGATGGAGGGCTGAGGAGCTGCAGAGGTAAGTGTTTTCTCATCCTGTCCACATCAAACATTCAGACTAGGTATATTCATCTTCAGTTTTCTCACTGGATCATGGCACACATTTAAACATATGCAATAGTACAAATAAAAATACATCTCATATCTTTCAAAGTTGGGTTTCCAACATCCTTAGACTCTTTGAAAATCCCACCCCACATATTTGCCAAGTTATGATCCAAGTCATGACTGCTGTACAAAAGTCTCCTGGTTGTCTTTCTCATTGTAACACTAACTCTTGTTGAGGTGTGATGATGACACAGTGCATCTGTTCAAGTGTCCCTGTCTGTTCTGTGGGTGCATTCTTTCAGGACCTGCTTTTACATGTACTAAGGATTTGTTTCTAATTCTTCTCAATTAAAGTTCCTCCATTCCCCAGGGCAATCCAGCACAGGATCTCCCTTGCTGCTTTGACCTAAACTGAGCCATATGCCAGAAAAGCTCTGATTTGCCTAGGGCAGGGACTTGTATGATGTTTACAATCTATTCTAAGAGGAATCCATCTCATCTTCACATGCTTTTAAACATTTGTTTTTAATCCCTTTTACTATGAATCACATCCATCCCTATGTGATTTTGTAACTCCTCATAAATAGAATGAATTACATTATTTCCTACATGTGTTCTATATTCATATCCCCAACAAGAAGTAGATAGGCAGGCAGCAATGCTACTTGGCATGTAGGGCACTCGCGTGCCAAGGATTTCCCTTTGAAAGCTTTGCTCTTTTCTACCATCTCAAGAGCTAGCTATGGAATAAGCTCTGTAATATCTTATATTCAATAATAGTAAATCTGCCTCCCACACACTGTTTTATTCTCCACGTATCTCAAAAGACTTTTGCTGTCTAATGTTAATGTTCTACAGCTATTCCCCACTCTGTCCGATGGGTGTTCCTGTAAAGTGGAAGTGGCGATCTCTATTCAATTCAATCTTGTTTTTCTCAAGATGGCCTTCTCCTACGCTTTATCCTGCTTCCAATCAACTTTATTTAACTGAATGCTCCATTTCTCTCTCCTGTAACTTGGTTTATCTGCTTGTTATATATGCTATTCAGCAGTTGAGGAAAAGCGTATCGCTGTCTAGAGCAACATTTTATATAAAATCCTCCTTTTCTTGTTTTTTCTTGACCTCTGTCTAGCTTTCTGTCCTTGTACTATGAGCAAATGGGGGCCAGTTTAATCTCTTACGTTTTTGGAAAGTACATCATAGGTGCAATTGGAAACACACAATAACTACTCCATGCACACTTCTATACAAAACCTCCAAACCTTTTGAAATTTACCTGTGCATAGTTATTTCTGCCTTTTAAATCAAAAAAGTATATCACCAGTTATTTTGGCACCCTGTTCATATAATTAACACATAATCTGCAGAACAACAGGTCCTGAAGAAGAGCTCTGTGTAGCTTGAAAGCTTGTCTCTTCCATCAACAGAAGTTGGTCCAATAAGAGAGATTACCTCACCCACCTTCTCTGTAGTACCCTGGGGCTGACACAACACACAATATAACTATATGGCGTTTGAAAAGCTATACAATCAAACACTATCAAGAAATCCTGGCTGGAGGTACTGTGAAGGTGTTGAAAGAGCTGTACATTTTTTTTCTTCCCTTTTTTTTTTTTTTTTGCCTTAAAAATATATCACAGTTTCTCAGTATGTGTAGCTAGATGAGAATTGAAATTCTGCTACATTACCTGAGGTGAATCCACCAAACATACATCTGACATGTCAGACATCAAAACCTGTAGCAAAGATCTTCAATTTCCCCCAATATACCTGTGGAAGGTCTATTTGCTTTTTGCCTTTCTATTTATCCACCTTTGCTTTGAGAGTCAGACCTCTCGTCCCTGTGGGAAAGGGCCCATTCTGCCCTCTGATGTACAGCATGCATTAGTGTAGCTTGGAAAATAGCTACTGTTGTAGAGTAACCATTTATAAAGATATGAGACTTAAAGCCTATTATAGATAATATATTCAGATCCTTAAAAAGAGGTACTTCCAGGGCTGACATAATATAGTCAAGTCCCTTAGAATGGACTATTTTTATAAGAATGGAAGAGGTCAGCATGGAAAATGTAGGTGATAATGATATGTGGCATCAGAGAAGCCTAGTGGATGGGTTATTGGACAGGGATGAGGGATACTTGGATTCATTCTGACTCTACCACTGGCTGTTGGGTAACCTTGGGCAAGTCACTCTCCCTCTGTAGAATGGAGATGACCCTGATCTCCCCTATAAGGTGCTTTGAGATCTATGGAGGAAAAACATTATGTACGAGATTATTGTTCTCCTAAGACCCACCCACTTGTGATGTCAAAATCATTTGTCATTCACAATAGATTTGTACTTCTCCTGTACCCTGGCTTGGTTTAATCATCAGTGAAAATCTCATCAGTGTTCACACTTAAATTCTAATAATAGAGGTGGAGTTTTCTGAAGATACTTTTGTAACCCATCCGTGCCCAGGGTAGCCCACTGATAATGCCAGGGTCAGGGCAGGCTGCAAAAGGAGAGCAGATTCTCCCAGTGGTGGGTGACACTGCAGTCAGACTTCCCAACCAGCCACAAACAGTGCTTCTGATTCCCCCACACTGGTTATCAAGAAGCCACTGTGCAAATACACACAGCCCCCTTTACTGCATTTCAGTCTCTGGCTCCCCAAACTGACACTAGGTCCAGTAAAGAGACCAGTTATTTAAACTCTATGCTCTTTACTAAAAAGATTCCCTCTGATCCCAAAGGACCAGCCACAGTACCAGTTCACTATAAGTTTGGATCTTACCCAAAATACCACGCTGCCAGCCAATCCTTTAGTAACTAAAACTAAAGGTTTATTAATAAAAGAAAAAACAAACAATAAGAGAAGTGTTAAAGGAATAAAGCAATCAGATCATACAAATGATTCAAAAGTCCAAATACATCAGGTTTCTAGAACAACTGTGGAGTTGTATAGTTCCTCTGGTATACATCCAGTACCTGGATGGGTCTAAGTCCTTCAGTTCAGTTGCAAAGTGTGTTGATCCAGAGGTGTGTCTGCAGCTGGACAGGAACGAGGAACAAGACAAAGACAAAATGGTTTCTGTGGTTTGATCTTATATACCCTCTGTTTCTGACCATGTGACTTGTGGAATTTTACAGGAACCAAAATGGAGTCCATAGTCACATGGGCCAATCCTGGTAACTCTTCAGGTATGCCTTTAGTTTCTTCCTAGGCCTTTGGCTTCTGTAAAGGTCTTGATGGGCCATTAAGTGGGCTATTGTCCTGCGGCCTCTCTGTCTGGGGTGTGTCTTCTACAGCACAGTTTGAAATACAGGGATATCAAAGATCTCCATAACTTTCTTCACATATATCACACATGAACACAAATATTATCTTCTTTCTCAGCACATTATAACCTTTCTAACAGCACCTGACATGGTATATCTCACATGAATTACTATGATGTTGACATACTGATGTCAAATAACACAAATGCCCCCCCTCCCAATCCAGTCCGCATGACAACTTTCATTACACTTTTCAAAGAAAAATGGCTTTTTGAACAAATGAAAATTATCTGCAATGTTTCCTTCAAAGTTTTCTCCAGTTTCTTTAGCTCTTGAATTTTTTATCAAGAATAATTCAGGCTGTTTTTGGAAACTTAAACCAAGCCTAGCTATTTTTGTTGAAACATCAAAAAAGGAGAAAAACTTCAGATAAAAATAAAATGTTTTGAACTAGACTGTTGAAAAATAATGGTTATTGTTAGGAGCTCTACATATAGGCTTCAGAGTTAATGCTGCATTCATGCACACAAAAGCAGCTTGCATCTTTATTTGAGCTTCTGTTTCAGTATCTCTGCAGACACAGGTATGTGTCACTACTAGTTGCAAAAGTTACCTTCCAACAATTAACTAAATGCAACCATAACTAAATAAAAGCCTATAGCACAAAATGGCAGTCACCACAAAAAAGTTCTGGCTTGACAAGATTCTTTGTGCTAGTCCAATGCCACCATTGGGAGTAGATAATAAATCAGTCAAAAGAATAATCTTCCTGTGTATTTAAAGATTAATTGCAATGAAAAGTTGAGTTAGGAAAGGGAAAGAACATGCAATGGGATTTTAAAAAAATAAATGCATCTTAATGAAAAATCAGCTATAAAAATGACTTTAGTATTTGTATTTGACTTTGATTGTTTTAGTACAGTTCAGAAAATCTTAGCAGCTTTGTTTTCGAAAGGAGCAGTTAACATAGTTGCCATTGGGTGTAGCTATTGTTATTCTCTTTAGAGTTGTTCACAAAACAGCTGTGAAACTGTTTATTTTTACACTAAGGCCAGAACAGAAAGGCTCTTTCAATAACAACTTTACATTCCATAGGATTTTCAAAGGATGCCAGAAATCATGCTAACTACTAATTAGCAAAAATATTAGTTTATCAGCATATATGGCTCTAAGGGAAATTTCTTTTGTCACTAGATTATTTTTTAAAAGACTCAAATATATACTTACCCGTGAAAGTTGGTAGGATGAAGAATGGTGCCTTTTCCTTGTTTGAATAAATTTGGTTTTGAAATAATATTCTGGAGACATGGAAATATCATACTCAGAACTGAATTCTAGAGTATGCAGATCATATATGAACTGTACATGCCTAGCAAAATTTGCCCCTTCATTCCCACATGATCAGTAGTTTCTCATGGGGAATACAGGAAGGTAGGGATCTCACATAAATGTATCTCAGCAATAGATGGGACACTCTGGAGCCTAAGCTTTAGGATGCTATTTAAACATGATAAAGGAAAAGACATGGAACTAAGAGAAGGAACTACTACAAAGCGGACACTTTGGAGAACAAGATTAGAATTCAAAAAGACTTTGAAAAATTGGAGAATTGGTATGAAAAGAAAATGAAATTCAATAAAGACAAGTGCAAAACACTACACATCGGCAAGAAAAATCAAACGCATAACTACAAAATTGGGACTAACTAGCAGAGCAGTAGTATGGCTGAAAAGGATCTGGGGACTATAATGGATCACAAACTAAATATGAGTCAATGTGATGCAGTTGTTACAAAGGCTAATATCATTTTGGGATGTACTAACAGGAGTGTCAGATGTAAGGTAATTGTCCACTCTGCTTGGCACTGGTGAGGTCTCTGCTGGAGTGCTGTGCCCAGTTCTGGGTGTCACACTTTAAGAAAGATGTTGACAAATGGGAGAGAGTTTCTCTCAGTTGGTCTAGATGTTGACCAATATCTGGATGTTCATTTAGCTAACTTAATGAGGAAACACCAGGTCCCAGGCGAACTGGCTCAATCTCCTGATACATCTCAAAGGTGAGTTCCAATTCTTTTACTTTAGGAATATCTGACACAAAATAGATGTCTCATCCAACGATTCTGTACATGTTACATATACACATCTTTACAGACTCATTATGCAGTACTATATAAAACTAATTCACTGTAAATTTATTACATTTGCTCCTAAGATATATACAATTTCAATTGACACAGGAATTGAATGATTATGAAGGGCAAGTTTTAGATGATAATAACACTTCCCAGCATCAGGGTTTAAACAAATGTGTCCTTCTTGATATATATGTATTATTGTTGCAAATATACCCTTTACCATGCTCCAACTGACATTCCCCCAAATCAACTACAATCATCTGCCTTTACCTCTCTGGGAATATCTAATAGTGTCAATCTGGCATTTCCCAACTGCAATCCTAACGGTATCCATGGATACACCCGTTTCACTGTTTCATTTTGAATAGTTGAAATGAAAGCCACTGGTGTCTCTGTCTTTGCAATGTAAGTAAAGTTTAGTAGCTCCCACCATGGCTTGTTCTGGATTTCAAAGGCCTCCAGCTTATCTCTGAGCAACATCCTTAGTTTCACCAGGATATTGGCTCCCCAGTCTTCCTTTAAAAAGGCTCTATTGGTGGAAGATAACCACACCTGAGCCTGCACACAGACAAAAGTTCATGCCATACCCTTCTGCAATTTTTGCTGACCTCCTAATAAACCTCTGTCATATCATATCATTTTAGGGCCCTAACCCTTTCTGGTATCACCTGAGTTATGTCATATCCAAAGTAGAAATTTTCTCTAAGGCCAATGATAAGGGTTGCTCTAAGGAGGTCACATCCTGACCTACATTTCTGATTTTAATGGCTAAACTCATGGCGACAACAGCGGTTTTGTTTCCTTGCCCTGCTCCTGTGCAGCCTAACAACTTCACCATCCAATCTTGTCTCCTTCTTTCCCCAACTTTTGGGACCAGATCATTGATCCATGCATGGTATCCCCTTAATGTAGTAGACACAAATGCCTTACATTTTTCTTGTGCTGCTGCTATGGAAACCAGAATTGGAATAATAACTTTTCTTAGAATATATTCAGGGTCTACCATGACCTGTCTCTTTCCATTTTCTTTGATAACCAGTGCTCCCGCTTGGTAAGTATAAGGGTGAGAAGATACTACTACTTCTATCAAGGAGGATGCCCCATAAATTCCAGATGCTCTTTGTGGTACGGTTTTGACTACTGATGTTTATCAGTGTAAGCTGCGTGCATGAGTCCCATGTAGGTGCTGTCTTAGCTCTGCAGATAGCCAAGACAGCTCTCACAATCGAATGAATCGACATGACCACTGATTAGCTGACCAGCAAAGGCACCCGAGCCAGGTATATTGTGTGTGGCACATTGAGAAGTGACCCACATTGTAACGTCACAGAGTCAGCTTCCTATATGTGGCATTACAGTGGTCACAGCCCAATGGTGGGACTTTCCGTTATCCCCTAGACCGGACGACGTTGTTCCCTCTGACACCCTCTTTTATACATTGTTACAGACAATTTCATTCTGCCCCCTTTGATGTAGGTAATTGCCACCCTTTTGACGTGGGCTAATACCACCCTTTTCCACTAATTGGCTGATTTGGGCAAAACAACTCCATTTATCACCTTTTGATCATTTCTATTAATCGAAGGATCATTTTAGGGAGTTAGTTCTTTTTGGTATCTTGATGCCTTCTGCACCTGCTACATAATTTGCATTTTAGTAATATTTTAGCTATGTATATATTTGCAGTATTAGCACTTTCCTGTGCCAATTTCAGTTAACTTGAGTTTTTCCACTTATGCCTTAGCCTATTTTAAGGCCTTATGCTCATTTCTTACTACACTCACCATGCCCCTGAGTCATTATGCCATACCTGTACCTCCTTTTTGTTAGAGAAAAAGAACAGGGGGCCTTGCTCAGGAGGGGAGACAATTATTTCATTAGCCTTATTCCTTGTGCAGATGGCCAGGAAGGGAGGAAAAGAAGAGAGATAAACAAGTTTTGCCTGTGCCATGACCCCATTCCCTGTAGCTTAGGCCTGACCATTTGTCCAACTTTAATTCTTGTGGCAACCTGCCGGCTTCCCCGGGTGGGTCTCATGCTTTTACCTCTCTTCATGGGACAGGGTGCCCCCAGCTACACCCATCTCCCCTGGCTGCAGGGGAGTTTTGTCTCCTGATCTGGGAGGGAAACATCTCCTCCAGCTGCCCCAGACCTTCTGGCAGCTTCCCCTGGTTTGCTCCCCCCTCCCCTCTTTAGGGGAGGCAGGGATTAAGTACACCTGGCATGGCCCTTCATTGGGTCCAGGTGCCTCTAATTACCCTGTTGTAATCTCTCCTCTGCCAGCAGAATGAAGGGCCTTTAACCCTTTAGGGCCCACATACCGTCCCTCTGGCCGGACTTTGTCACATATCCTCTCCCTCTCTCAACCCTAGAGGGTTGGGCTACTTGGGTCACACAATGGCGCACCCATAACAGGCCATCCACTTGCATCTTCTGTTGTTTCCCCATACCAGGAAATAGGGCCTAGGTGGACTCAGCGAACCCAGGGGGAGTACAACCTCTGGAGGCCTCCCTACTGAGCTGAGAGTCGCTACCCATCATGGACTATCCCACCAGGAGTGGAGACCCAAACCCTGGGAAGTCCCTACCTATGAGCACTGGATAGGGAAGTTTCGGGATGACACCCACTGTTACCCTCACAGTTCTCCCCTGAATCCCAACCTGGACTGGAGTGATTGGATACCAATTGACCACTCTGTGCACACAGGCTATCCCGGTGTATTTGGCCTGGGACACCTGGTCCTGGCCCACCAGTTTCCCCGAGTCTAGTCATGCTACGGTGAGAGGATGGAGGTGGGTTCTGGCTGGACAATACAGTTAAAATTACAGACATGGTTTTCGGGGAGAGGCTAGGACAGTGCAAAGTTTTAAGCATCCCATAAACATGATTAAAAAAACAACAAATATAATTAATATTCCTACAACATGAGTAATATGACTGAGGGGTGAATGAGAGTCTGTTAAGCCTGTTTGAAGGGCACAGGCTACATCAATCAAAGCATAGTCAACAGTCAGTTTAGCGGCTAGTTGGAACGCATTGGTTCCTTGGAGGGTCTGGGCTTTCAAAACCTGTATTCTGTGTTGCTCCGTTTGGAGTTGTTTTAAAAGCTGTGTCAGGTAGTCCCAATTTAATCAGGAGGATTCTGGTACAGCCTCAGTCCAGTTCATTGGAATTGTTGGGTGTTCCGTTATATTAAGCTGTTGTATAGCCGGTATGCAGATTTCATAGGTGAAATTTCCTAGTTGCAAGGAAAAGTTTCCTGGTCCAAACCCCACTCATGCCACACACCTTTCATCCTTTATCCCTTGGCCATTGACAACGGCTGATCCTTCCCAGCAGATTTTATTTCCCTGTTCCACCTAAAGCTGAGGGGATACTGTTTCTATACATTGTAATGGTGGTGGTTCTTGTGACCATCCCTCCCATGTATTACCTTATCCTGCCCATATTAGTCCCATATGCAGATAATATACCTCTGCCCAACCAGAAACCCTGTGTCGTTTGTTCCAACCTGCACCTGCCACACCAGCTCTCAGGATCATCCCCATTTGCACCCACCTCCGAAACCTACTTGCAATAGCGTAGTAGAGGTCCAATTCCATCTAGCTACTCCTTTGATAGCGAGAGTGCACTGGGCTACTCTGCATTCCCCAAAGGTTGTTCGCCAGGTGGCTCTGAAAGGCCAACAGCTTTTTAAATTGCTTTGTTACATTGGTAGCCTCTAATCCAGAAGGCCATACCTCCAGATGGGCATCCCATAAAAGGTTTACAAAATGATTCATTAGAGTTTGCTGGACCTGGTCACAAGCTTCTTCCCATAAAATAGTTTTAACGCTTCTCACCAAATCTGTCATAAGGCTTTTGGTGAGGTTTGCAAGGCTTAAAATAACCATTCTCAGCAGGCGGTCGGTGGAGTTCAGTGCAGATCCCTTCAATATCCCCACTCTGTCCAGCAACCCCAGGGCATGTTCCAGGCTTGGGCCTCGAGCTGCTGAGTCAGATTCCTGTAAAGACTTTCACCCTTCCCACAAATAGTTAACAACATCCTGTTGTTTTCGGAGATTAACCCCTGCTGAATTTGTAATTGCCCACAGCAGCATTTTCCCCCTACTCTGATCAATTGGGAATAATTAGCAAAGGTATTACCCAGAAACCAAACAGTGGGGAACAAGGTGATAGATATAGAATCACAGAATCATAGAACCATAGAACATTAGAGTTGGAAGGGACTTTAGGAGGTCATCTAATCCAACCCCCTGCTCAAAGCAGTCCTGATGCAATAAGAACTATTGGCCTCTGGCGGGATGTAGACCACCAGGGAGATGGTTTGGTAATTGATATTTTGGAAGGAGGGGGAGATGTGGGGGGAGTGAGTGGGCCAGTCATGGTGCATTTTCTTTTAATCTGGGAGTGGATAGCACAACAGATCCAATTAAAGGGTAGTACCCTGCCTAAAGAGTTTAATGGAATCCAAAGGGGAGTGACACTCTTGTCAGATGCCCAAGCACCTAAAACCATTGAATCATTTGTTTGTTTGGTTAAAGTGGGAGGAATAACATAAATGATGGCTTGCACTGTCTGTGTCAAATGCTCTGAGTGAATATTTGACCTCCCCTCTTGAACTGTCCATATTATTCCTTTGCCTGCTAAAATATAATGAGTAACATTATGCATTTTTAAGGAGCCATTATTAAACCATTCAATGATTTGATTAGTTAGGCCACAGCTGTTCCATATGTAGGTTTTGCACCATTTTTCAAGGATTTCTGGGTCTGGGAATGGTGGGTTGCGAGGGGAAGAGGGGAATGCAGCTTGGCAGGGGACACTGGTGGATAACCCTGAGGCTGGGGTACTTCGCTGCTCCGGGAACCTGGGTTCAGGGTTGGACCGTACGGGTAAAGGTGAATGGCTCCTCGCTTCCCTGAATCTACAGTTTCCGGTTTAGGGAATAAATCCCAGATAAAATGCCACCCCACATCCATCACAGGTTCCCCCCCTGTCAACAGGGAGTGGATCACCTCCAGTACCAAGGCCACTGACAGACTTCCTCGAGGGTGTAGTATTTTGGTTCCTGCATTAGCTCTGGCCTTGGTTCCAGCTTTGATTCCTGCTTAGGTTCCTGTTAAACAAAGTCACTTAATTCCTTTTGGCCTTTGGCTAATGAACTATGATGCTTTATCTGAGAAATGTGAGCTCACAAATGCTGGCTCCCATGGGATAAACAAACCAGAGATGGCCGGATTATGTCAGCGATCAAATAAGGGCCCTCAAATCGAGGCACTGGAAAGGGATAGGGGCCATGGGTCCAGTACATTACTAGCATCATTGTTTTTATTCAATCCAGGGTGTTGTGGGGGTTTCGGCATTAGCCTTACCCTCTGAGCGGGCTGCCTCCATTTGCAGCACTCAGATTTGTTCCTGGAGGTGGAGAATCCAAGCCTCCATGTCAGTTTGTACAACCTGCTCCATTAGTGGAAAGTTGAGGAGATTTTCCTATCAAGACATTGGCCTTCCTGTTAATATTTCATGGGGACTAATGCCGTGTCTTTGGTAGGCCAGGCACAGATTTGCATTAGAATAAAGGGTAGGAGCTCAGCCCAGTTGGTGTCTCCCAGGTTGGCACCTCTTCGTAGCTCCTCCTTGATGGTGCAGTTCATGCATTCCATGTGCCCAGCAGCCTGGGGATGGTAAGGGATGTGGAGTTGATGCTTGATGCCCAGTAGTTTACAGCGGTGGCACAACAGGGAGCTATGGTCCTCACTCTGAGTCCATCTGAACCCCCCAGTGTGTAAAGACCTGAGTAGCAAGCAGTGAGGCAGTAGTTTGGGCGGTCTGGTCCTGGGTCAGGAATGCCTCCACCCACTTGCTAAATGCATCCACTATGACCAGCATGAAGTGATACCCATTTGCAGAAGGGGTCCACATAATCTTAGTTTGCAGAAGGGGATCACATAATCCTTTGTATTCTTTCCCAGGGGCCAGTTAAAGGCTGTTCCATAAGCTTTCCCTTGTGGCCTGCTGGAACAGGCTAATGCCGGGCACACTCCAGGCATCTATCCACCCATGCCTTAACATCTCCTTGCCATGCAGGCCGCCAAACCAGACTTCCCACTACCCATCATTTTCTCTTCCCTCAAGTGCCCGTATATCCACTGCAGCAGAGTATCCCTCCACCAGAAGGGTATGTAGGGAATGAGGTGGCCCTGCTGTTTTCTTTAACCCAGAGACCCTTTTCCTGTCATAAACCTAGGGGGGTTGGACCCTCCAAGTCCCTTTACTCCCATTCAAAGATGGCAGCCCACTCCATTTGTTTTCGGGTACAAACAGCCGCCACTGAAGTATCCTTAGGGGGCACTTGGTACCAGACCGGGAGCATTTGTTCTGTGGCTTTGGCAGCCGCATCCACTTGTGCATTTCCCGATTCTCCAAATCCAGTTTTTCAGTGAACTTTCACCTTAACCATTAGAACGGAACCACAGACTTTATCCTGGATTGCCCTCCACAGATGACATATGGGGCTTCCTGAAGTATCCTGCCACTCATGGGAGGTCCCCCACCCCAACAATTGGGTATCTCCCCAAAACACATAGTCACTATCCAGGACTGCCACCCTCCACCCTGTGAAGAGAAAATCTCCATTCTGCAAACTGACCTACCCTCTGTGTCCTATCTTTTAACCAGTTACTGATCCTGGAAAGGACATTCCCATTTATCCCATGACCACTTACTTTGCCTAAGAGCCTTTGGTGAGAGACCTTGTCAAAGGCTTTCTGAAAATCTAAGTATACTATATCCACTAGATCACCCTTGTCCACATGCTTGTTGACCCTTCTAAGAACTCTAATAGATTGGTGAGGCATGATTTCCATTTCAAAAGCCATGCTGACCTCCTCAGCCATGAAGACCCAGGCAAAGAAGTCAGTTAGTTTCTCCACACTAACCTTATCTTCCGAAAGTGCCCCTTTAGCATCTTGATTGTTCAGTGACTCCACTGATTGTTTAGTCGGCTTCCTACTTCTGCTGTTATTTGTTGAATCTTTGGCTAGTTGTTCTTCAGATTCGTTTTTGACCTTCCTAATTATATTTTTTTATTTCACTTGCAAGAGTTTATGCTTCTCTCTGTTTTCCTCTATAGGATTTAACTTACACTTTTTAAAGGATGTCTTTTTGCCTCTGTTTGTAGCTGTCAAATTTTGCACCAGATCCAGCATGCCATTAACTGGTAAAGAGTACCACTTTTATTTGGAGTTCCAAAAATACTACAATGGATTCTAAGGCCAAACTCAAGATTCCCATGTCAGAGGGGGACCATCCCAACAATGCTTCCCACCACTCATATTTTAGATTCTGGACAATTCTTGCAAATATCCACTTAATTTCATTGACATTATGATGCACAATAACCATGACTCTGAACACATCCTGTTTGGTAGTACAACTGGTTCTGCACATCAGGATGTACAAGCAATATTTGTAAAACACTCAAATTCATTCCAAGGAGTACAGGCTTCACAGCAGAATATAAAGTATACCTCACTTTTAACTGATTATATCTGAGTTCAGGCACTTGAAATTCAAACCCCCTTCCCTAAGCACTGTAACATGACAAAAACATGAGGCATATAATCTACTTCAGGCACATAGTTAACAAGAAGAGTAGGACAGCAGCTTCTGAGACACACACCTCGATCACCTATATACACAAGTACAGAGTTATTATTTAGAAATGGGCTAGCAGCATGGTGGCATTTTTCTTTGGTGGATTTTAAACACACATCCTGTACCTGCAAGGCATTTTTGTGGCATTCACATCCAATGGTACATTTCTTTAAACAGGTTTCCAATTTTACTGTTTTTCAACCCTGGTCAATTCCCCCCCCTCCCCCCACGGTCTATATGTATCAACCTTTTGCATTTATCTTGTTTGCTAGCATGTTTTCCCTAATACTGTTAAGAGCACCTGTCCTCTCTCCAATTGCTCCCCATAGGTCCCTTCACACCTGCTCTTGCCAGATTTGGGGACCTCATGAAGAATTTTCCAGTTTTTCCAGATTTGAAATAATGGTTCGACAAACTGCTCATAGGGGGCTCTGGTGCTGAAATGTTTGCTAGGCTCAGGTCTAAGATGACCTCTTTCTGAGAGACTGGAGGGTTAGTTATCAATTGCTTCTTTACATAGGTTTGAATTACATATGCCCTGACCAAACTGGTTACAAGTGGTTTCAAAATTCACATTTCTATACTTTTTACTCATAGGGATCATGGAGAATCCGTTTTCCCATTATATTGGGCTGCATGTCAATAACTGCTTTACCAAGGCACCGCACTTCTATCCAAACATTCTTTATCCCTATTATAAATTTCTTCAGAATCCAGGGCCTCCAAAATGCAGGGCAAAGGGACCTCCCATTCCTCTCCTGGTGTCACTCTCTACAGCTTTGCCTCCCCCAGAGATTCTTGTCCAGTGTTTGGGGAGAAAGGGGTTTTTTCTGCCTTAAATGAACTGGCTTTTCCCTTGGTGCTGTCTGCTTGGGGATGTCAGTGCACAAATAAATACATATGGGCCTACTACAATTAAATAACAGCCTATCAGTTCCCACCCAGCGACAACCATATTCACCAGGGTAGCTTATAATTCTCCCCTCTAACAATTCGCTTCCCCATTGTCCCCCTGTGTACACGAGGATGGTGCGGCTTCCACTGAAGTGGTAGGGATTCCATAGTTGCCAGCGTAGAACGTTTGCAACCCAAACCATGACACGTTTCCAATCCTAGCTCATTCTCTTGCTAATATTTACTTGGTCCAAATCCTAGTCTTTCAATTTTACTAAAGTGGGGTCATATCCATCCAAAGGCCTCAAAGAGTGATTAGTTCTCCTGGGAGGTTGGGATCAGAAGTGACGTCAGTGGTATTGTTCACTTTACATTTCACTGATATTCATGGAGGGTTTCCCCATGCTGCAGGCACAATGGGCTCCTGATTCACATCACCGAAGAAGCAGGTCTGCAAATCAAAGGCCAGCAACACCACCACACAGGAGTGCCTTGTCTTCAAGATCTTCCAGCATTTGCATGGTTAACAATTTAAAACACAAAGCAGAGCCACCGTCCCCTCCCTCTGCAGGAGGTATCACTAAAACATTTAAGCTAATTTATTAACTTTTACTCAGATCCAGTGAGCCTGAGTCCCTCTTCCCCTCTCCCTTTTACGTGAAAGGGGACTCTTGAACTTTTAGCTGCACTTTGAGCATGCACGTGGGACTCAGCAAATTCAGTCGCCCTGGTTTGCTTAGGGCTTGCTGAGGCTAGACTCGTGACTATTGTTGATTTTGCCAGTGAGAACAGGTTTTACAGTGGAGTGGACAGTTTTCAGTAACACAAGGGACAATCCCACCAGATATTCCCAATGCTGCATAGCCCAGACTAATGCCAAAATCTTTTCACAGGGAGGAAATCCCTTCCCTGCTTCACTTAAAGTTTTGGAGGCATAAACTACAGGGCAGAGCACTGCTCCAGGGCTCTAACTCAGCAGAGCTTTCATCCACCTCCTTCCCCCCTTTCTGTAATTGGCAACTGCAGCACAAAACAGTTTCACTCGGTTCCTTCCTTTAACAATTCATGCAGCAGGGCCACCTGCTCTGGAGAGGCCTCTATGAAATCTCAGCTCCACTCTTTGTTGGTCAGTGGAGTCCTCCTGGTGTCCCAAAATCACACCAAAATAATTTACTTCTTGGGAGCACAGTTGGGCTTTCTTTGGGTTTACCCTAATCCCACTTTCCTAAATCTTCTGTAACACGGTGTCCAAAACCCCCAGATTCTCTTCCCTGCTCTGAGTGCAGATCAGTGTATCAGCCACCTAAGAAACCACACTGTCTCTTTCAGGTGTCCCATCCCACATCTTGACAACATGGTATGGTAGATTATATGGGGCATTACTTCAGACCATGGGAACCCTGGCAAAACACAGCTGTTTTTCCTGAAAGGTGCAAGCAAATTTATAATAGCTGTTCTGATGAAAAGGGATAGCAAAAAAAAGCATTGGCCAAATTCAAAACTGAAAACCACTGGGTCACTCCTTCAGTGGAGACCATCACCTCTTGCTACTTTACCACAATTAGACCATCAGAGAGGGCTCATCCAGTTAAGGGGTAAAAATCCACCACAAGCTGCCTTGGCTCAAAAGCCCTTCAGTTGTTTACTGTAGGCTAGTTTCTGCCTCCTTTTGGATATTGATACTGGTTTGGGGGCAGGGGATCTGGGCCTGCATCCATTTTATCAAATTTTATTTAATTTTTAGCCCACATCTTCCAGTGTCTCTCCACAATTACTAAGACTTCTGCAGTCCAAGCAGGCTATTCCAGTTCTTCTGATGCCTTAAGGGCTGCTATTCAATAGCTTGCTGTAATTTCCAGAGACTCCCAGGGTGTGTCAGGACTCAGGAGACATTCCCGCAGAACCTTGTTATCAAAATCAACCAGCATTCTTAATTCTCTCAAGACATCTATTCCCAGGACCCCTTCTCCCAAATCCATCGAATCAAATTGCCCTTTATTTCTCCTCTTTCCTACCTCATAGAGGATGTTTCTGTAAATACAGTTAGAGTGCACACGAACTCTTTTCTGCCTAACACAGTATCCCTCTTTTTTAAACACAATACACAAAAATGTTAGCAACAAGACAAACAGCACAAAACTATTTTGGTCACAACAGTAGATCCCTGGTGCCAGCTTTTCCTAAAGTTCTAAAAGACAAAAAGAACATTTTTCTACCCCTTTTGGGAGGGGCAACAGCTTATTGTTTAAAACACCCCTTCCTTTTACATGTCCCCTTGCTGATCTCAGGCAAAACAGAGAAATTACCCCCATATTTTCCTGTGTTTTTGTTCTATAGGCCGGCTAAGTTTGCAATGTTTTCTACCCTTTAAGGGTTAACCTGTCTCCCTCAGTATCAGAACTAACTTGTTTCCCACCTTCCTTTCCTGAAGGGTTGAGCCTTTTGGTTTCAAGTAGTTTCTTTGCTAACTAGATATGTCCATTATCTGCAGCTCCTCTGTGAGCCTTTGTCCAAAAAAAGCATCCAGAATCTGTGCCCATTCTTTCTGGTTCTGGCTGACTCTGCCATAGCCACAATTTTGGTCTTTTAAATATATTGAACTTTATAAAGCATGGACGTATCCAAAGGGTTAAATGCTAACAAAACCAATTAATCTTTAACCCAGAAAATGGGGTTTTACAAACCAAGAGTGTTGGGTTAGGGCCTTATAACCTTACATGATTACACAATATATTTACACTCACAAATTCTCCTTTTCTTAACATCCCTTGCACTGCTGTAATTATTTTCACACAGCTGTATACAAATTACATTCTTTGTTATGCATTTGGAGGCAGTCAAGTTCCAATTGAAACCTCTATGTTCCTTTAGTCATTTTAACTCAATCATCCATATTCAAATTATTTCAGTCAGGATTATTCACAGACCATTCCTTTGGGGAAAATGCCCATTTTTCCTTCAACATAGTTGCAAAGAAACCAAGAATTCTTTTTCTATAACACTTTTCACAACTTTCAACTTTAATTCCCTCCAACCTCTGTAGTGTTAACTTCTCACTCTCTTTTCTTAAATAAACACTCTTGGTTTGTAAAACCCCATTTTCTGGGTTAAAGATTAATTGGTTTTGTTAGCATTTAACCCTTTGGATACGTCCATGCTTTATAAAGTTCAATATATTTAAAAGACCAAAATTGTGGCTATGGCAGAGTCAGCCAGAACCAGAAAGAATGGGCACAGATTCTGGATGCTTATCTTCCTTGCTTATCTTCCAAAACCACACCTCCATCAGCTGAAATATCGCAATTTAAGTATTTGTCCCAGCCATCTGAATCCCTGGTGCCTGCCCTTAATCCTCCCATGCTCCTGCCATAATGCCCCTCTGGGCTCCCAGCATGTTTTCTCTTTACTACATGGTTACTATTTTTCTTGGCCTGATTCTGCTGCTTTCCTTGCAGAACGGTTCATTCCCATGGATACAGGTCTTGGTCCACTACACAGTTAGAAAGAAGGGTGGATTCCTCAACTAGCTCCAACCCCTTCTGGTCCCTTTTCTTCATTCCCTTTTTTTCTTGTTGCTCTGGGATGGTCATTCTGCCAGGTAGGTGGTGATCCTTTCTGACAGAAGGAACAGGTATTCTGCTATTGTTTAGTGTTAGACTCCATCAGGTTGTGTCAAGAAATAAATCAAATAGAGACATGACCATCCAGCCAATAGATGAATTGGTAGAAACAGTATATCACCAAAGTGCTCTCACTTAACAGTTCAACTTTACTTAGTTTCAAGCACTTACACACGTCCGAAACAGGTTAATAAAAATTTCTCCAACCCTCAATAATTACTGAAGTTTGAGGTGGCTCTCGAGCAGCACCACAGCAGCTTTCTGATTGCCTGGTTGAGGGACACCAAAACTGTCTCCAAGAAGAGAGTCCTAAGGATCAAATCCTTCTCCCCACCCTCCACCCCCATTTATCCTTATTAGTAGACAATAGCATGTCAAGAAAAACTTGTTGGGCAAGCAGTTTGAAAAGTTATTCAAGAGGATACCTCAGAGTACTAATTAACTAGATGTGTTCCCACAGAATCACGTCTTGAGGCCCTGACAAACATCTCCTAGAGGCCTGCATAGATAAGCGTCTTGTTTTCTTCTAAAAGACAGATCCCAGCACGTCCACCAAAGACTTCATGGGGGGAAGGGCTGCAGAGTCAGCTAAGATTGAGAAAAAGGCTCCCCCCCCAGTCTTAGTCATGCCAAGGATGCATAGGCCTGCAGAAAGGCCTACCACTATTGGCTGCTGTTAGCAACAAGTTGGTAATCAATATATTACACTATCACATGCTCCCTGGCCCTTTTAGTGATCTATCAAAATCTTCCTCTACGAAGTGAGGTAGGGTAGTGTAGGGCTTGGGACTCAGCCTCATCTTTAGCACTTTACCTAGCCTATGCAGATGAATGGATGAGTAAGGAAGTCATGTGTTGGGGACCATGTGACTAAGAACCAGACCTGATGGGAGATATAAGAGCAGACTCTCTCAAGAGAGAGACTTCAGGGAAAGAAGTTATGGGCTCCAATGGTTCATTAAAGAGTAAAAGCCAACTAGGAAAGGGTTAATGAAGAGGAGGAATAGGCTGGCTATATATGAGATGCCAAGAAGAAAAGTCAGGGTATTTTGGGTTATGGAGCAGTGAGCTCATTCGCTTAGGGTTCTTTGGCTGGACCCATAGAAGAGGCTGGGTGCAAATTGTCCCTTTCCCCTCCTTGTTGCTATCTGGTGAAGTGGTGTAATTCCCCTTGTTAATAAAAGGAAGAAGGGCTTGATAAGAGCCCAAGAGGGGAAACTGAGCTAATGAAAGGGCTGAAGACAAATACGGCAGATCCTGAGGAGAAGGCCTTTGCCCCGAATGAGTCAGATAAAAAAAAATGGTCTTGTTTCCTTTGGACTTTAATTTAACTCGAGAAGGGGGGTGGACTCTGTGTCTTAGCTGGAGGGCTAAGTCACCTCAGTGATGATTGTGCCTAAGAGCTTCACAGCAGCCTACAAGCCTGTAGATGACTGCTAAGAAGGGAAACCGAGGCACTAGAGAAGCCCTCACCCTAGACTGGGTAAGTGTCAGCTATACACTTACTGCAGGTTTTCTGATATCTCCCTCTGCAGCACAAAAATCCTTAATTCTGCATTTCCTAGCTTTTGAGTACACGACATTGCAATTGTGCCATTCTTTTAATGTAGCTTTTTGTATGTAGCTTCAGTATAGCATTTCTTTTTTGTTGAAAATAGGGTATTGTACTATGTATCACCACATCAGGATTGAACTCCGCTCTCCATTTCACTGCCATGAATTCAGAGAAACTTTATGCTACTCTGGATTTACACTGATATAAAACCAGAGTTTGGCGACTAATGTAGCTATAGTGTAACCCTTTTGCCAGTTGGAGGTGGCAGCAACAGGGGCCATGTTCAATATCTAGAGGATCCTTTCAACAGTACAAGACAAAGCTGGCTCAAGCCCCCATGCAGTAACCTAGGACAATAACACACCACACCTTGGGCACCTCTAGAGGCAATACTTCCCTTCTCGCCAGCACAGAGACCGAGTGTAGGAAAGAGACTTTTAATAAAAAGGGGAAAAGTAACCCCACATTAACTGGGGAAACCACTGCAAGCAGGATTCACACACACAAAACCATGAACGTAACACCTAACCCAAAGTACATTGGGCAGTTTCCTTTTGCTTCAGGTTTTAAGTTCCTTTAATGTGCCCCTCCCTTCACAGCACCCCACTCCTAGGTGTCCTTAGTCAGGGCCAACCCAGAGTTTATAGATGCAGTTCAGCAGTCCCCTCGCCCTGGTTGGCGGGAGAGGAAATGAAGGCACCTTGCTCATTCCACCATCCAACCGCCCTGCCAGCCCGTCCCCCAGCTGCCACTTGTTGCTCCATAGGCCACTCTGCCAGTTGCCCACTAGTGACCCTGCTGCACACCATCATTGTCGGCTACCACTTGCTCCTTCCCTATGACCTCTGCACATTGGTCTCTTGAGATTCCACCCAGCTCTCTGAGGCCTTGTCTACACTAGAACGTTTTGTGAGCACAAGTTATGCCAGCAGACAGCCTCCACGGTAGTTAAACCACCGTTGCATGTCTTCACTGGTTCCTTGTATCACTGGAGTGCACTCACATTGCCCTTACATCGACACAGGGAGCAGTGCACTGTGGGTACCTAACTCACTGGGCAACTGCACACCAGGTGCTTTGGGAAGGCTTTGCAATGCTGTGGACATCAAATGATGAAAGGCTCTGAAACCCATCATTCCATGGGCATCCTCCTAGTGCGACAGCTGCTTTTCAACTGCCCTCAGCCAAACTGACCTGCTCAGCACAAACACAAGACGCCCACGGAGTGTGGCAGGGAGGGAGGGAGAATCAGTGTGTGTAGGGGGACAGTGAGTGTGTCTGCACACTGTCTCTTTAAGTTCTGACAGCAGTAGCTGGAAGCAACCAAGCCTGAGACCGAAACTGCTGCACAGGCAGCTGGTGTCCTTTGTCCCCCCTTCCCAGCTCAGCTCAGGGGACACTGGTACACCCGCCGTGGGGAGGGAGATAATCCCCACCTTCCTTCCTGACTGCACAGCATGACTCAGGGGTTATAATACACCCCTCCCTGTAGTTAGGGCAGGCAGGACTGCATTTGTGCTGTGGAGCGAGTTCTCCACACCACTTATTTGAAAACATCCTGGGGCTTTGAAAGGGGAGAGGCAGGTGGCTACAGGGCAGCTGAGTGCAGACTGTTTACCAGGGCAGTCAGGACGGGCATCCTGAGATATGTCCAGAGGCCATCTACAGCAATATAACCAAGGGCAGCGCCTACACAGATGCTTTGTCACTTACACTTTGCAGTAAACAGCTCCACGCCTCTCATCAAGACGGTTTTATTTTCTCAAACAAATAGTTTTGTTGGCAGAGGGGTGATTGCAGTATACACCAAAACGGTTTTGCCCCCTGTGGCAAACTGCCAGCCTCCCCCTGCTGGGCCCCCCCCTTTGCCTCTGCTTGTGGGTTAGGGTGCCCCCAGCTACCTCATCTCCCCTGGCTTCAGAGGAGCGCTGTCTCCTGGCCTGGGAGGGAAACTTCTCCTCTGGCTGCTCCACACCTTCTGGCAGCACCCCCTGCATTTGTTCCCTCCCCCTCCTTTAGGGAAGGCAGGGTTTAAATATTCCTAACCCCACCCTTCATTGGTTCCAGGTGCCTTTAATTGCCCTGCTGTGCTTTCTGGTCTGCCTGCAAGGTAGAGGGGTTTTTAACCCTTTTGGGCCCTCATACCAGCCCCAGCACTCCCTTTTAAAGCCCTCCAGCCTGACTTTATCATACCCCCAAAAAGCTAACTTTGGCCAACAAAACTGTTTAGTGGAGACCAGCCCTGATTGTCAGCACTTAATTGGGTTGCTGAAGCTGGAGCACCGTCCCACACAGTAGATGAGTTCAGTTCTAGAGAGCACTTAACAAGAGACGCCTAATGAAATCTTAATTAGTTCTGTCTTTGAACTGTGGAAGGGGGAGGTTAAACTATGCCTGGGCCTCTTAAGCAGAGCCCACACTTCCAGGCAGGAATACCTGTCCCCACAACCCCTATCCACCTTCACAGGGTTCTGGCATCCAAGGCCCTTGCTTAGGCCTGATCTATACTTACTGGCAAATTCCGTGGCAGTCAACGGGAGTTACACAAGCTACGTAGAGTAGCTTGTATAACTTACATCGACTTCCTAAATTCTCCGCTATGCTGACGGGAAATGCATACGGGTAGATGCAGCACTACACTTTTTTTGGAGGCGGTTTTATTGAATTGACTTCTGGATCGTTTCAGTGGGTCTTCACTTCTGCTCAATCAATCCAAATAAATCGATCTGACAGCAGCAAATTTGCCACTGTCAGTGAAGACATACTATTAGCCAGTTCGGTTCAGATAATGACTTCTCAGTCAGACCATGCTAAACACACTCCTGCTGCCCTCTGTTCATACAATAAGATTTGAGAATCAGGTTAATTACCTTAGCTAGAGGTGGAGGCGTCAGAACATTTGGGAAGGTTGATCTCCTAGAGGAAGGTGTGAGTTTGTGACACTTTGGGTGACTATAATTGTGAATAAAAGGGCAGAAAATCTTTTGTTGTTGCATTTAACACTAAAGTGATTTGTAACCCATCACCAGCCAAAGGTATCATTTGGGCAAACCAGTGCTATCCTGCTGAGCACAGTGCGTGTGCTCGTGCAAATACCAGTTCGGCAGGGAAGTGTCCATTCAGACCCTGCTTAAAAGAAGTTTTTAACACTAAATTACAAACACCACAAAAAAAGAGCTATTCTGCAGATGAAGAAAAAGCTTTCAGCAAAACACAGCAGCTTCTGATTTTTCCTTTCTGCTTGTGGGAATATCACTTCGTAAAGAGAAGTACTGCTCAATAAGATTCCCACTGGACCCTAATGCAGAAATCAGCAAAATCTCATGGAAAATCTACCTTTTTGGGGATCAGCCTGCTGTATTATGTGGGAATGCAGGTACAAAACCCTGTTCTGTACAAACTCTGTCTACTGCTTTGGGAGTTCAGTGACCCATTTGGGTTTAAATACCTTGTGTGACAGGATATTTCTAGCTACTTTATTCCCTGTTTTATGATGGTTCTTTAAATCTGATCGAGCAACATGCAGGGAGGCATTTATGACCCTCTTAGGCAGCTTACCTCCAGTGTGACTAGTCATAGCAAAACAGACTTGGAAAAGTCAAATTCCATTGCTTTGACTTCTGGAGTTTTACTACAAAAGAAGCTGGATCTTATCAGCTTTTCAATATTCTCATAAAATCCAATCTTGAGGTTAAAATCCCAACTCTTGTAGTTGGTCAGGAGATTGAGAAGCTCAAGGCTGTGATCGTTTCTGATAGTTTGGTAGCCCAAATACCATAGTGATTTGATTGGCACCCTGTAAATACACAGTTGCTGTGCAATTATCTGGAAACAGAGACACATTTCATTCTGCCACTCATGAGCTATTTGGTCAGTCTTGTTCATTTCAAAATATGGTTGTGCTCCCGAAAAGTGAAGCAAATGATAATTACTGTTCTTGTTTCCTGATCTGAAGCAAGTAATAATTACTGTCCTTCCTCCCTGATTGCCAGAGTCTGTAGCATAACTGGAATAAAAGAGATTCTTCCAAAACAGGTGGAGTCATCACCCAAAATGGGGACATTTCAGTACCCAATCCTGCTGGGAGACTGTCCCAGCAGTTCACCTTTAAAAATAATACTCCAAATATTCTAGATTATCCTCCTATCTATACAAGTTCTTACAATGATGCACATTTAACATAGTATCTCCAACTCCTCCAAGCCTAAGGATAAAATCTGTTAGGGCAGGTCTACACTGTTGGCCAAATTGCATGGCGGTCAACAGGAGTTACACAAGCTATGCAAAACACCCTGCATAACTCCCATTGACTTTGTTATTTCCCTTTAGCACGCCATCTCCATGGTGCTGTGCTGACGGGAAATGTGTTCCCGTTGATGCAGCACTACGCTTTTTTTGGAGGTGGCTTTAATAGATTGACTACTGGATCAATTGAGCATCAGTGAAGACAAGCTCAGTCAATCCAGAAAAATCGATCTGACAGTGGCAAATTTGCCACCGTCAGTATGTACATAGCCTTAGTCTCAGATATTTATGAAAAGTTCCTAGCAATCATGATGTGTAAGCCAGTTTCCCTGGAGAATGGAGCCTTTTTAGGGGACTTTTATGCTCCTTCAGAAGTCATTGGTCAAAATTATTTTTGATTAAAAATTGGGTTTTCAAATAAAACTTTTTCATGAAAAAAACAAATCCCCAGAAACCTAAATATTACAGTTTGGAAATGCTGCCATGGAGCCTTAGGGGAGTTTTAGTTTGGTTGCCTCATGTCCCCATTCTCCTCTATGGGCTCCAGGCTCCCTTGTCAGACTTCATCTTCCAGGATGCATGCTGGGCAGGGACTCTCCAACAGGGGAGAGCATTGTGCCTCATAGGAGGTATAGTCTGAGCAAGATGCCCCGCTTATAGAGGAGAAAACGAGTATGAGGCACCCAAACTACAACGCCAATGAGTCACTGTGGCAGCATTTCCAAATTGAAATTTTTCAGTTTTCAGCTAAAGTTTTCTAGTATTTCAATTTTTACTGAAAAAATTGAAATTTTCCAGAGATTTTTCTTCTGGTCAGCTGTATATGTAGCACTTAGGTTTAATAGTGATCAGTAATGTGTAAAATCCTGATGTGTTCGTACAGGTGACCTGTATTAATGCCTCAGAACATAAGCAAGGAACTGGAGAGGAAATGGCTTCTCTCTTCTTTATTGTTCTGGTGATAAGAAAAATCCCCCTCATGGCCATCATCCTCCAATACTATCACAGATGAACTCTAGTGAGATGGATGACATGGGAGATGTATGCAACCAGGATCTTGAAAGTGAAGGTGTATATTACTTGCCTCCTGCACTTTCTGTTCCTATTCTGCAGATACAAGGATGGCTATGAAAGCTAATGCAGTTAGTAGATACCTTTCATAGGAAGCAATTTAACCAAAGTAAATTACCTGCAAAAATCAATTATATAAAACAAGCTAGCCATTTAAAATTAAACATCTCTGACTAAGTTATTTATGTCACTCTAATATCTTTTCTTTATTGTGAATGTACACAAGGGATAATTTATGTGAAGCTTCGTAAGTTTGTTTGAGAGAGGTAGCAAGCAAATGAATGTAAAAGGTTTTATCAGTGAATCGATATACCATAAACTGCAAATAGAAAGGCGATGGCAGAGCAAACAATATGAAAAAAAATATGTTAAAAGCAAAAAAGTACCACTGCTGAAGTTATATTCCAAAATTTATTAAGAGGAGAATAATTTTAGTCCTACAGAAAATTACAGGAGATATTCAAAGTTAAGAATTTTGAAAAATTTGATGTACTTCAAACGTTGCCTCATTTATCCATTTCTGCCAGAAGTCTACCAAAGGGCTGTGGTTTCAAATGCAGAAGATACAGAATCCCAGCTAAAAGTTCTTCTTTTATGTTCCTTGATTAAGCTACTCCTGCTTTTGATGTGTACTTCTGTTTGTTCTGAAGAGTGAATATTTAACCTGCAAATGAATACGGCGGGATTCCTTTCACCCCTAGTCCAGTTATCTATTTAAAAATAAAGCAGAGAGGGAGAAGGGAGAGGGGGAGAGAGAGGATAACTGTGATGATTCATGTGTCTTTCCTCAGAGTAATTTTTTCTAAAAGACTGTGCCCATCGCTAGCTTTTAATTACAACCCACTACTGTTTCCGAAGAACTGTGATTGCTAAGCCATGGTCCATTCTCCTGACAACCCTCTTTCCAACACCCCTGGGCCTCAATCCGAAAATTGACTGGTTATGGCTACAGGGATGTGCCTGCATGCGGTCAATTGCATGATCAGGGCTTTATATCCACAGGGTCTGTGTAACAGGCTGGCCTGACCCTAAAAGGGCTAGGAGGCCTAAGGCTAGCCAGCCTTGTTCAGTGAGCCCTGCCAACAATTAGCTGCCTGCCAGCCTAAGGACTAATTGGGTCAGGAGACAGCCTTAAACACCTGGGACTCAAAAGGACGGAAGAAACTCAGGGAAGAAGTTGGGCTCCTGTGAAAGGCCTGAAGGAGGGTCTGGAAGAAACAAGGGATTCAGCGTCTCTCCTAGGGCAGGGAAGACTGAAAGGTACCCAGAGAGCTGAGCCTGTGAGGGGCTCCACGGAAAGCAGCCTGGGAGTCACTGCTCTATCCTAGAAGAGACTCAAAAGGGGTCCAGAAGGGGCTGGGAACTGAGCCCAGAGGATGGCCGAAGAGGAACCACGAGGGGCAAAAGACCTTTGTCTGGATGTCTGTTTCCCCAGAACGGGACTGAATTTACAGTGCCCCAGCGGGAGTGCTGAGCCACACGAGCCCTGGGGGAAACAGAAAACTCCGGTGAGGGGAAACTGAAGCAGAGGGAACCTACAGCACCATATTTGGTGAGCAGAGGATGCTACAGGGCATGCAGGCACTATGCCACTCTGCACTTAAAGAAACCAACTCGCAAACTAAGTCATGAATTACTGTTGAGCAGACAACACATTGTCTCCTGCTTCTTTCTACGGAACATGGTGATTGTACAGAACATTAGCTGTGCCAGTGCTGTTGCCAGTTCAGAACTGGTCTACCACGCAAACATGAAAAGACTAGCTATTTTCTAAATACAGCAACAGGGACCAAAAGGAATGGAGAGTCAAAAAACGAAGAACAATCACTTGAAGCGATATGGTATCTTCAGACTGACCTCAACTGCCTTGAAACCGACATGCATAAGAAAATTATTTCTGGCCTTTTAAAAGAAAGCAAATAATCTGATCACCTTGAAAATACCACCAGCCTGTGGTTGCCGTTTAAGCCGCTCATCATCCATTCCTTGACAGGCGGAAGTCACATACAATTCTGAATAATCCTGTCCACCAAAACAGCAGGAAGTTGTATTGTCAACAGGCAGCTTCACAGTCTGGATTCTTTTTCCTGGAGGAAAAAAAAATAGCTTTTTGGTTGGTTTATTTTCTACAGGGAATGTAACAAATTGCCAGTAACCAGTATGGAACCATGTCCTGCATGGAAATATCAAGGGAGAGGAGGGTACTTGTGTGGTTTAGCAGGCTGAGTGTGTGGCTGGGAAGAATTCTGAATTCTACTCTCAATTCTGGCACTTACTCCCAACATAGCTTTTGGCAAGTCACTTAATCTCTAATTCCGTGAATGGGGCCTGATCCAAAGCCCAATGAAGTCACGAGGCGTCTTTTCCATTTTGTCAATAAATATTAACATTTTATTATTTTTGCATGTTAAACTTTCACAATTCTCTTATCTGTTACCCAAAATCTTTTTAATGTTGTGTCTCTACAAATGTAGACCTCTGAACGTATGACCCTGGAAAAGTCTATCCTTAAACTGTGAGTAATGCTCAGGAATGTATGTAATTAAGTATTGGGATGTACCTAATTATTTCCTGCCCCTCTCAAAATTAATGAAGGGTCCCTACAGAAATATGTTATGATAAACAACACTGGGTAATTGATAAGCAGTGCTTAGGATCCAATTATGTTCTATGCCTGGTAAGAGATATTTGTCTGTAATGAATGAAATAATGATTCCTTGATAGAGGTTTTAACTCATTAGCAACTGCCTGTTGCTACACTTGTCAGTAATACTGACTGGATTAAAAATACCTTTGGGTTATCAATGAGGTAGACTGAGATAGCAGAAAAGACATTCCATAAGTAATGAGGTAAACTGAGATATCAAAACCTGTACACATTGTGGGAAAATAATTTTTCACTCCAAAAGGAGTTTTTTTGTTTCATACCCTATAAAAGGAAAGATTCTGGGCATTAGATTGGGAATGAGAACTGCCAGCATTTCAGCAGTTTCAGAGGAAAGAAACAGGGTTTCAGCTTTTTACCATTCACTAAGGCTGGTAAAGTGAACTATATAGTGCTGTATTTATCTTTCATAATCTTTCAATAATTCCAGTTGAACTTGTCCAGTTGACATCTCTCATTATTATTATTAAATTCAAACACTCAAAAACAGACTTCAATGGGCTTTGGATCAGACCCACATAACAAGAATGACAATGAGTAACTGAACTTTGCCGAGCACACAGATATCTATATAATTAATACAGAGACACAGGAACTAACATGCCCGTGGTCCATTTAGTCAACTATCCTGTTCTCAATAGCAGCCAATACCAGATGCTTCAAAAGAAGTTTTGAGAAACTCATAATGAACAATTATGGAAAAACCTGTCTGTAAAGGCAGAAATTCTTTCTAACCTGAGGCAGAAGTGCTTGTCTTAGGCCCTAAATCAGGAGCAGTTTATATCCTTTACCTATTTGTATCCTATCCACCATACAGATATTTCATACTTTTCTAGAATTCTGCTGAGGTCTTCTGTATTCCTGTGTTTCTTTTAAATACATTTCCTCTCTTTTGCTCTCTCCCCTCATTTATGTTGGTAATCTTTGCAGATAGAAACAATTTAATGATGTATTGAAAGTATAAAAATGTATTTTATGGTGAAATAATTCAGGAGTGAAAACTCCTAGTTCCTTTGAAGTCAAAAGGAGCTTTGCCATGGACTTCCCCAGGCCAAGATTTCACCCTTGTGCTTATTTAAAGGAGATAATTTTGTTTACTATTTTACTTGCCAACAAGCCTTTTGCCTCACCCAACAAGCTACTCTTATTCCCTTTTCTAAATGAAGAACCAGAACAATCAGACCACAACAATGATTAGTTGGCTCATATTTGATAATCAAGTCCAAAAATGAGATTTCAGAAAACACATGAGTACTTAGTTAATTTAGAACCAAGCAGTACATAGAGTCAAACTGTGCAATTAAAATATTCTTTTAAAATAGGTATTATCTTGTCTTTGTCAAAATAGAATTTCATAAGCCATCATGCTGCCCATTCAACTAGCTTTATTAGGTCTCTCTGCAGTTCCTTACAGACTTTTCTAAGCTTGACTAAAACTTCCTCATACCTCTCAACCTGCCAAGTCCCAAATGTGGGAAGTTACATGTGACAAAGACTCAAAATGAGGGAGGCGAACGCATGCACACACGCACACCAATTATTCATCCAGGAAAGTTAAAATGGTGTGTGATTCTTTAAAGAACTCTAGAGCCTCACTTCCACGATTATTTAGTGTGTAAATACTTTACGTACTAAAAGTGAATGGACACCACATATGCGTAGAATACTGGTAACTTTTGTACATGTGTCAAAATGAGGTACTATCTAAATCAATTTGTGTCTTCAGCCAGTTTTTTCATTTCACTGTTTACTCCTTCTTCCAGACCATTTACCAATAAAGTAAACACTGGGCCCACAATGAAAAAATGTTAGAGACTGAGAATTCAAACAGTCTTGCACATGTACTATCAACCAAAGGCCAACAAATACGGGGAATCATAGCAACAGTTCAGCTATATTACCATCTAGAGGCCAAGTTGGAAAAATACTGGTGCAGATTCTATTACATAATCAATGTGTAAAACCCATCTCAAACCTGCCAAGTTTGGTCGCTATCAGAACTCTTCAGTGCATAAACATCATATAAAAAGCATCTTCTGTTCCTCATTTCCTTCAGCAATCATATACATATAATTAGCACGTTGATCACAAAGGTGACATATCCACAACTAGACTAACTTTTAAGAGGAAGAATTTTAAATGAAATAATCCCACATCATTTTTGGTACCAATTAGCAAGGAAGCTGTAGCTATGATTACAAAATTACAAGAGCTGTTCACCCACAGTAGATGAGTACAGCCACGCTTCCAGAAAAGGATATGACCCAGTTGCCCCTTAGCTTATTTAATGCAAAATTTCAGTTCATCCTCTGTAAGGATTTACCTGTCTCAGGGTCTAGACGGATCACTCTCCCGCCGTCATAACAGGCCACCCAGAGTTTGCCTTCTGTATCAATGCACATTCCATCAGGGATGCTTTCTTCCTTTTCTAGCTTATACATACTCCTGCGATTGCCTAGAAAAGGAAGTTAACTGGCATCATACACTAGGTGAGATAAGTATTATGAGTTAACATTTTCTTCAGTCTTAGAATTAGCTAAGAAGGCAGATTTTCTAATGCTGCACTGAATCCAGCTCCCCACACTCCTGCAGAGAGGGTACATAAAAGCATTGCTGCTAGTCAGTTTGTTTCTACAGATGGTTATTATTCAGCTTGGCAGTCTGTAAATCAGTTTGACTGTCAAAAGCACAATGATTATTTTTGGTGTTCTCTTCTGACGTGTCAACCATATTTTCCCCTTAACTATAAATTAGGGAACTACTGAATACATAAGAATTAATAATTTGTGTATTTCATAGGCTGTCTGGACCATTTCAAACACGGAATTTTTCAATCCAGCTGAGAACTGGAGCCATCTCAATAAAGAGGTTCCTAGAACACATCACTAATTGTTGTTCCAACTCAAAGCTGACATTCAAAATATATAAATCTACAGAAAGTTAGGAATACCATGAACTCAAAGGGACACTGTCAATTAAAAAAAATAAATTAAAAAAAAAAAAAAATCACGCTTCATGTGAACATTTTACCAAGCTGCTGCAGGGAGCGGGTGACCCGCACAGTAGAGCTCTGAACCTCCAGGGCAGGGGTGCAGGACCTCACGCCTGTATTCCTCTCCTGCAGCAGGGCTTGGGCTCTGATCTCTGTCAGCCCCATTTTCATGGTTATTTTTAGTAAAAATCAGGGACAGGTCATGGTTCTGTGAATTTTTATTTACTGCCTGTGACTTGTACTAAATATAACTGTGACAAAATCTTAACCTTAATTATATATAAGTTAATAAGTCACAGTATGACCCAACCCATCTAACGACTCTGGGCCTTCTTACATGAGCTGTTTTTTAACTTGGTTTCTGCTAACTTATTTTAAACAGGGTTTTGAAGTCCAGCATAAATGACACCAAACCACATTTACACTAACTCCAAAAATGTGTTCTAGAACCACTGATGTATGTTGGGCTGGGATCCCAAATGATTTTTGCTTAACAGTTGAAAGAAAAAACTGCACAGAAAGTAGCTTTAAAATATTTTAGCATAAGAAAAGAATTCATACACATTTTTCCTGTTTGCAGGTCATAGTCAAAGGCATCCACAGAGTAGGACAGGCTATCTATGTAAAAGAAAGTCTTGTGATCCAATGACCAATCCAAGCCATTAGAGATGTCCACCTGATCAAAGTGCTTCACTACAGAATGGTCAGGAAAGAGCGTATACAGAGCACCTTGGTGTCTCTCTAGCACAGCAGGTCGAATCTCCTCAGCCATAGTACCTAAAAGAATCAGAGGGTCATTCATTAGAAAGCACAGCTCCACAGAAACCAAATGCACTCCTTTTACAGAGGCAATGACTGCCTCGGACATAAACTTCCCTCAAGCTTTGACTAAAAACATTCACAAAAGAGATGTAGTTAAAACCAAAACAGAAAAGGCAAATTTGAGTATTTGCATCTAAGAGAGCATGAGAAATAAAATTATGTAAAAAGATTATTTCAAAAACTGTGGCTGCAAAGGAGTTGAAGGCAATGATGCTTTCAAACATTAAGATGGTGGTCACAATTTAATGCCCCTTCCCCCCCCCAAAAAAAACTCCCACAAACAAAGAAAATATTTTATATATCTGAGACATAGGAAAGAAATAGCACTAACTCTTCAGAATCAGGGCTACAAACATCTTAAAATCTTAAATGACAAGTTATGCCACAAATAGAGAGATAATTTTGAGGTGTTCTGTAAAAGAAAATTGAAGTTAAATCTTGAAATTTCACATGTGTATCAGACATACTCCCTGTTTTGTAAACTCTTTGCTGTATACTTATATTGTTTTATATTATCTATAGATTCAGTGCATGGGAAACAAAACATGGTATGTCAAGTTTTCCACTTGAAACATATTTGCCTTAGTATTTTCTGAGTACATTCAAAACAAGTCATGCATGCCAACATCTGAGACAAGAAAAGAATTTTTATACAAGGCGCAAGCTCTAAGTAAGAGTTTCTTTTTCAAAAATATTTTATAGAAGAGTCCTCTGGGATGATACATTTTTAAAAGTGGATTAAATTAATAGTGCAGGTTATAATTAGATTTGGCATGGTTTAAAGTAAGACTACCATCAGCACTTGAAAGAAAGACACTTCCTGCATCCGCTAGGGAGCTTCACAAATTGTCCCTAAAATCTTAGGAAAAACAGAGGAGCACAAGAAGAGGAGCAGTCTTTAGCATACCTGCAAAAAACCTGCCTGCAGGGTCCACTTTCCCATCATTGAATCTGTTGTTTGGTTTATCCTTGTCAACGTGAACAATGGTGGTTAGTGATTGGTCTTTCCATTTTAAAGCAGCAAACCTGGTTCCTAGGGTAACGACATAATCCCCAGATTTCCGAAGGGCCACACAGCTAACAGGAGCATCTAGAGACAACATAAAGAAAATAGGGGTGAGGGGAGAGGAAGAATACTGTAACTATAGATATAATGGCTCTCATTTTCTCCTTCCACTCTCATTCTGACATTGATTGCAGCCGTTATCTACCTGGCCTGTTCCTGGGACAAGGCAGCCAGCCACCTGTAACCAACCTATGATTGCGCAATCCATTCATAACTAAGGTTGACAATATTGCATTCATATCCAGATGCTATTTTTCTATTTGTAAGTATTTGGCTAAGTAGTGCTCAAGTAAAAGAGTGAACAATACTTGATATATAATTGCACATTAATTAATCTGGTCCATCTATCATTGGACATGGTCCATCTATCATTCATGAGCCGGTTGGCATTTACCATGTGACACAGAAAAAGCTTGCATACACTTCCATTGATGAGAACAATGAAGTAACACTGCACACACAAAAGTAATCCAATTATATACTGAATTAATTTATAGATTGCAAGCTCTTTGGGGAAGGCTTTATATTGTCCTGCATGGCTATATACAAGTACCGAGCAAGGAAGGATGATCCAATGGTTAGGGCACTAGCCTGGATCTTGAGCAACCTGGGTTCAACTCCCTGGCCTGCCACAGACTTCCTGTGTGACTTGGAGCAAGTCATCTTGTCTCTCTGTGCCTCAGTTCCGTACAATGGGGATAACAGTACTAATCTCTAGAGCTCTGCGCGGATACAAAATTTGTATCCGCATCCGATCTGCAATCCACAAACAAGGTCTGCGGACATCTGCAGGGCTCTGCTTACCTCACAAGGATGTTGTGAAGATGCATGTTTTAAAGATTGTGTAGTACTAAGAAACTGCGGTAAAGTAGTAGGGCCTCTAGGAGCTACTGCAATACTGCTACAATTAATTATTATTGTTTATTTATATTGCAGTAGACCCTAAAAGCCCCGTTCCTGGCTAGGACTCCATTGTGCTATGCACTGTATAAACAGAACAAAATAGATGACAAAGATTGATCGGATATACTATAAATTAACAATCAAGGGGGCAGAACAAAGCATTTTTTTAATTTCAATTATATGCGTTTTTCTTTTCAAAAGAAACCTATTTAAAGTTCCATTTGAAATTATAACAATCTACTAAAACCACTTAAGTTAGTTTTAAAAAAAATTATATTCAAGAAGTACATGTTCTCTGCAAAAGTTTTAAAGTACATCAAACCATGGAACTAGTGAAAGTGGCCGACTGAGCCCCTAGACCCAGAGTTTACTCAAGTGCTAATCCAGCTTTTGATACTTCTTCTGCAGGTGCAGAGAGAATATTTTCTTCATTTTTAATTTATTCAACTAGTTGAGTTCATTGACTAGTTCATTCAAAGTTGAAAAACCAACTGAGAGTTGAAATTTTCTTGAAAAAGTAGGAAAGCTTGTTTTCCTCTTCCAATCTATAAATAAAAATCAGGTGTGAAAGGATGAGAGCTACTAGTTCTAAAACCTTGAAAGATGTGGTGACCAGAAACAATCACTTCAATTCAGTAACTACAGATAATACTTCCTTTGTTTAATATTATGAGTTTGTTTTAAATGTAAAACATGTTTTGATAAACTTACATAAAAAAATATCCAGTACACGTAAGATAGTTAAAAAAATTAAATGCTGTTTTTGTGCACTTTGACACAAAATCATGAGTTTTAAAAAAATCATTTAGTAAATAAGAAATGCCCGATTCATCATTTCCTAACAATAAAAAAGGTAAAAATTAAAAATGGGAATAAATGTAGGTTAAGCAATATAAATGCTGAAATAAAATGTATGCAAAAATAGTATATCCTACTGGTTAGCAAAAAGTACCAAATTAGATCAATCATTGAGAATCATCCTTTCTTTAGGAATATAGCGAAAAAGTACAAATGCAAAACAAGATTAAAATCGATTATTTAAATAAAGTTTACCATCTGCTGATTTAAATCAGAACTGAAATAAGTGTTTTAGGGTGCTTTGATTTAAATCAATCAATTTTGTTTACAGTAGTGTGAAACTGAGTTTACTAGAACAATTATAAAAGCAATACATGTCTCAGGTAAGATATGTACTGAGTTCTCTTTTACATGCTACAGCCAGTTGCTACTAAACTGATGGGAATGTTTGGCTAGACAAACATAATACAGTACACACAAAGTATGCGCACAAAATGAAAAGACAAGACAAGGCACATCAGATGCTAATATTAATAACTATTTCTGTAATAAAGTGGAAGATAACTATGTGCGTGAACATCCAAACACTGTTACTGCATTTAAACTAAATTTAACATGGCTTCTTGCCCATATTAAAATAAATAAATTAGACTCTACTTCAGCTCAGGGAGGGTGTTGCATCATTTCTGTGAGAACACTTTCTGAATGCAGACAGATTTAACTTAATAGCTTGAGAGGTGGGTACCTGAGATAGGAAAAGAGAAGCCACAAGATCATGACACAGGATAACAGTTTTTACATTTAACTAACCTAAACTCACTGCCCCTGTTTAATTATACAAGAGAGAACATTTCCTTATTATAAAACAGCCACTTGTTATGTTCACATGGACTGAAATGGCTACACTACAGAATAAAGATGAAACTATGTCACAAGCCTACAGTAGGAAGCTGGGGAAAAGAACAAGCTACTTACATAAAGAAAAATGTGGAACATGAACAGAAACCGAAACACTCTCACAGCACAAAAAAGGCCTAAGAAAATCATTAGCTAAATTAGGACAGCAAAGAACAAAAAAGAATCAAAGGGGATTCTTACCTCATTAGACTATTCAATTGAGATGATCTCCCAGGACAACATGGAACTTGGGGCTAAAATCTATGAGCTGTAACTGAGGCCTGGTCTACACTGCCACGTATCACACATCGATGTACTTACGTCTTCGCAGCACAGTGTCCTCACGACGCTATGATGGTCTCCCATCGATGCTACCTTCTGCCTTATGGGGAGGTGGACTAATTCAATCGATGGGAGAGTGCTCTCCCATTGACTGAGCGGGTCTACACAGAGGCATTCAATTAATGCCACTGCATCAATGTCTGCCACCGCAGCAGTGTAGACATGCCCTAAGATGTTTTTAAAAATAGGTCAGGCCTAAAGATGTTAAGTGTGTTAGGATTCCAATAAAGTGTCAAAGGGGCTAACTATAGAGTTGCTGTAAAAATACTTGTAGTGGGGGGAGGGGAAGGGGAGAAGACAACTATATGTATAAAAAGAGTTGCTATAGAACAGAAAAACCCAGAGTAATACATACTGCAACAGCACATAAGGATCAGGGTTTTACTATGCACTGCAGTTCCATCAAAGGGTCCCTGTCTTAAAGTGCTTACAGATCTCCACAATAAAAAGGAAGATATCAGTGGTAACAGATGTTCCAGTGGAAAGATTTTTCCATCAAATTTCCCAGACAAAAAACACAAGATGTTGTGCAGATCTTTCATATGCTGCAAACTGAATATGCTGTGACCCATCCATGCCTAGCGCAGTCCACATGAAAATGCCAAAGGTCAGGGCAGGCTGCAAAAGGAGAACAGATTCTACCAAAAACTTATGGCTAATGCTGCAGCTAGATTCACCAACCAGTCACAAACAGTGATTCTGGTTCCCCCCACTAGTTATCAAGAAGATAAAAAGAAAAAAAGTTACACAGTCCCCTTTGTTGCCTTTCAGTCTCTGAACCCCAGTAAGCAATTAGGTCCAAGTAAACAAATTCGTTCTTAAAACTCTATTCCCTTTACCAAAAATTCTCCTGATTCCCAAAGGGTCAGACACATGGTCAGACCAATAAGTTGGATCTTACCCAAAACACCACACTGCCAGCCAATGCTTTAGTAAGTAAGCTAAAGGTTTATTATAAAGGAAAGCAACAAATAATGAGAAGGATGTAACTAAACCAGTGGTTCCCCAATCTTTTTGGCTTTAGGGCCGCAAACATCAGTTACAACCCTGAAGGGCCATTAGTCTATCCACTCAAAAACGTACTGACGTATACATCAAGGACTACAAATCACTACATATTTAAAATTAACATTTTGATGCTACTGTGCTCATTTTTACATTCACTTTTTTACACCTACATGTTACTCTCAGTAGGTCATACACATACAGAGAAAGCACTAGCACAGATGAGTGACTGTCACTACACACGGAAGCACATGGCTTGGCAGCTAAGTCACTGTGGGTGGCCTGCTAAGCGCAGGCCAAACCAAAAGGGCACTGATTTGTAGAGTCCTGCCCCTCCTCAAGCATGGGGGATCCTTGCTGCTCTGCCAGCAGCCCACAGCCTCCCATTGCAACCAGAGGGAAGGAGTTCAGCGACAAGGCTGCCTCCTTGCTGATCTCCTGTCCTGCTGGCTGCAGCAGGGAAATGGCACATGTCCTGTAGCCCCATGCGCTCCACCTGAGTCCCTAGGCAGTGGCTCCCTTCTGCAGCCAAGGGGATGGGACATCAGTGCTCCCCTTCCTCTGGCTCCAGCAGGGACCACAGCGCCTAGGGATCCAGGCAGAACACCAATCTCCCATCCTCTTGGCTGCAGCAAGGAGCCTGCACCAGTCTTGTAGCCCCACAGCAACATGCTCCACCTGGGTCCCTAAGCAGCAGCTCCCCTCTGCAGCCAGCAGGAGGAGAGTGGCACGCCACTTTGAAAGACCCCACAAGGCCATGGGTTGGGAACCACTGAACTAAATTAAAGGTTTATTATAAAGGAAAGAAACAATAAGAAGGATGTTAAATGATCAAAGGAATCAGATACATACAGATGACTATAAAGTCTGTATATATCAATTCTCAGCAGAACTGTGGAGTTGGTAGGTGTGTACAGTCCCTCTGGAGTACAACCGGTACTTGGATGGGTCTCAGTCCTTTGTTTCAGTTTCAGTTGTAGATTCGTTGATCCAGAGGTAGGAAGCAGGAATGAAGAGAAGATGGAGATGATGCAGTTGCCTTTTATGTCCCTTTGCCATGTACCTTGTCCCAAACACAGCACATGGCACGGAAAAGCCTCAGAGTCCCCTGTCCATAGGCATGTTCTTACATGTCCCAGTGACTCATAATATGTAGCCCCTGGGTTCTTTCACTGGATTCATTGTACGTTTGAGTTCCCTTGATGGGCCATTCAGCAGGCTTAATGATACTGCCATCCTGTCAGGGGGTGTCACCCAGAAACAAGTTTGAAATACAAATGTAGCATACATATTTAGAATGTATAATACAAAACTGATACATACATATAAACCTGCTTATCAGTCTTCGTGAATCATGACTCTTCCATCAGTACCTTGTATGGCATATCCTGACCTATATGATATTTATTGCAATTCTGTAGGATCGGTATCAGTAATATTACAAATGGTCACTTATATGCCAAACAGTCTCATATGAGTTTTACTTTCTTCTATGCTTCAACCTGGTCTACACTAGAAAATTAGGTCAGCATAACTACATTCCACAGTCTACTGCATCTTTAGTGTACCATATGCTGTGTCTATGTTATTCCAAAAACTAAGAGTTTGTCGTCTATCAGCCTAGCACTGTCTACACAAGGTCAGCTGAAGTATGCTGCCCAGGAGTATGGATTTTTCACCCTGAGAGACTTAGTTAAACCAGTTAGACCAGGCCTAAGCTGTAAACATTAGAGACTCAAGCTGCATTTTTCTGTCCTCTGCTATCCTCTCTTTCCCCTTCTCTGCGTGCATTTGTTCTGTCTAGAGAAAAACAGCATTGAACTTTAACAAAACTTGAGAAGTGAAAGCTATCACCTCACACTGACCCTCCATCCTCTCTCACCACCCAAGGACATTTAATACCTTCTGAGAAGCTTTCAAATAACTTTTCCCTCCTCACAATTTAAAAGGGTCTATCATGGGATATCTTAAAAGGCAGACTTGGGTTTTAAACGTTGTGATTTTTTCCTTTACTTCATACGCATGGTTACTAAATGTTAGGGAGTTTTGTTTGGTGGTGAACAACAAGGAAAACTGAGGACGTGGCAACTGACTCCTGAACCCAAATTCCTGTTAATGTTGTGGCAATGTGAAAAGAAAGAAAAAGATCAACTTAAAAATCGTAATAACCCAAAACCTCATCCGATCCTTACAAATGACCCAATTACAACATTGTAGTGTTACTGCACGGAGGGGACCAAAGTGTGTTTTTGACCTTGTATCTGAATCATGTTACAGGAGAAGACAAGAAAATATTCCACATTTCCCCCTTGATTTCAGATTCAAGCCATGACAGAGGAAGGAAACTGCTACTACATTTTTTTAAATAATTTTTTTTTAATTGTGCACCCATTTTCTAAATAAAACATTGAATTTCTAGATCGCCCTGCATCTTCATTAATATTGTGCAGAAACAGTGAAAATTGGTTATGTATTTGGTTATTTTGAAAGCGCTGCTGAAAGTCTCTGTATAGCTCAATTTCCCTCCAGATACTGTGGAAGATTGGAGGAAGTGTAAGTTATACCCATTTTCCAGACCTGGGTTACAAGACCAGAGTGAAGGCTTGTTGCCATTTTAGATGTGCCAGGAAAAAAATCAGTTGGGAGATATTGTGGTCACAGATTTTTGTGTGTACTTAACTTTAAGCAGTGAGTAGTCCCATTGAGTTCAATGAAACTGGAGGCATCACAGACACATTACCTTTATGTCAGAAGACTGAAACAAAAATCTATTAAACTTCCTTGAACAGTTCACCCTTTAAATTATTGCACAAGATGCAAAAACTGAATATTAAAAAAACAACATAACTCCTGTACATGGAAATCTAAGCTTCATTCTCTCAGTTAGATATTGTACCATTAGAACAGAGAAAATATTAACAGATTACAAAAACGGATTACAACTAGTACTACAAAATTCAAAAGGAAGGAACAACTATATGTAACCAAATAGCAAAAGCCTAAACGTTAATAGAAACAAAACAGCAACATTTTATCCTTTGGACTGCCTCCAGGTCAGTCAAGCATGAGTTTACTGGTCTTCGAGACAGTGCAAAGCCTATTCCTTTTCTCTAAGGGAGCGTGGGCATAAATTGTAGCAAACATTCTTTCTTCCCAACCTCTGAATGAGATGGAATTATTCAGTATTTATGTAAGTTTAATTACCTTATGCTGTCAATTAATCGCAGTTAAATGAATGCGATTAACACAAAAACTAACTAGTTTTTAAAAATAGTTGTGATTAATCCCACTGTTAAACAACAGAATACCCATTTACAATTACTATAAATATTTTGGGATGTTTTTCTACATTTTCAAATATATTGATTTAAATTACAACACAGAATACAAAGTGTACAGTGCTCACTTTATATTATTTTGGATTACAAATACCTGCACTGTAAAAAAGGTAAATGAAAGAAATAGTATTTTTCAATTCACCTCATACAAGTCCACTCTATCCTACTTCTTGTTCAGCCACTTGCCAAGACAAACAGGTTTGTTTACATTTACAGGAGATAATGCTGCATGCTTCTAATTTACAAAGTCTACATTCGTAAGTTGCACTTTCATGATAAAGAGATTGTACTGCAGTACTTGTATGAGGTGAACTGAAAAATACTATTTATTTTGTTTATCTTTTTTACAGTGCAAATTTTGTAATAAAACAATTAGTGAGCACTGTGCACTTTGTATTCTGTGGGGTAATTCAAATCAATATATTTGAAAATGTAGAAAAACATCCAAAAACATTTATAAAATAAATTTAAATTGACATTCTGTTATTGTTTAACAGTGCAATTAATCATCATATTATCATCGTCTCATGATTAATTGCAATTATTTTTTAAAATTGCTTGACAGCCCTACTTCATGCATGAGAGTCTGAGCTTTATGGAAAGTCATGTTTTTTCCTTCGGACTTATAAAATTACATTACAACATTCACATCTCAGCATTCCATGGGATCTTTTAAAAGCAGCTTCTTACCTACAAAAACACTTTCCACTTGCTTGGTGAATGAATTCCATCGGCAAATCTTTTTACCAGTTATATCCACAAATAGTAGTGATCTTTCCTTTTCTTCCCAGACTGGAGATTCTCCAATTTTGCAATTCTCATTAACAACACACTCAATCTTAATGGACGACATATCCTGAGAGGAAAAGAATTAAAAATTAGCAAGGCAAAGCATTAATATGTAGAAGGAAATCAACATTAAATACAACTGAAAGTTGAAATTAAATTTAATGTAAAACAATATTTATATTTTTCCTTCATGCTTTGAACATGGCAATGCAGGCGGCTCTCTAGAGTGCCTTATCTAACTTATTTTAAAAACACAGCAATTTTGGAGATCATCAGGTTGCTACCTTTCTTTCCTCATAGTAAGCAATGAAGTGTAGAGTGACTCCTGATCATTATCTGAAAATCAGGAGGCAGAAAGGATCAACTTAACTCTGATTTCAAGTACTGATGTCTCATGGAAGAGGGTTACACTCAGGAAAATAGGAGTTGCTGAAAAAGCAAATTCACTGGTAAAAGTGTATGAGTGTGACACTACCAAGGATACAATCTGGACTGATGGCAGCTGTTCCCTCAATTTCCCAACCTGAGGTGCTTTTTACACTGCTTCGGTGTGAGAGCAACTTCTCCTGGTGTGCACTCACACAGCCTACAGCATGTAAATCACTCCCAGCTATATTGTAGGAGCACTATAGCCAGCCATTTATGAATTACACTGCAGGTCAATACCAGCAAACTCCCAATCCCAGACTTGCCCCTAGAAATGTGTGTCTTGTACTGCCCAGCACCCTCCTGGACAATACAAACTCATAAAGTTCGTCATCTATTAATAGAAGATGATATGCACAAATGTTGTTATCCCAAATGGAGTTTCCCAAGCACTTAAATCTAAACAGGCTCGTTTAGATAAAACAACAACACACATTTATTAAACTATTGAAAGATAGATTTTAAGTGATTACAAGTAATGAGGCATGTAAATCAGAATTCATTACTAGGAAATAAAAGATAAAATACAACTAACACCTAATTTAACAAGCCAGATGAACACAAAGCAAAGGTCTCTCTCACCAAATGTTCCAGCAAACTGAAAGAGGTTCAGCCAGTAAGACAAGATCTCTCCCTCAGCCCAATGCCGCTTCCTTTGTTCTTCAGGGGTTGATGAGGGGTTCAGGCATGTGGGTAGGGAGCAAGGCAGAGAGATGATTTGAGGCATCTGCCCTCTCCTCTTACAGCCCTCTCTCTTGTGCAAGAATCATCTCCAGCTGATGTGCAGGAGACAAAATCTATGTGGCCACGAATCGTAAACGGCTTCTTTGTCAAAATATAGATTTTTTTGCTCACGCCCTCTCCTGTCAAAGAGTGGCCACTTACTCAGGTGGGGGTCCATTTCATAGATTATTAGAGATGGAAGGTGACCTCAGGAGGTCATCTAGTCCAACCCCCTGCTCAAAGCAGGGCTATCCTCAGCTAAATCACCCTGGCGAGGGTTTTGTCAAGCCTCAGCTTAAAAACCTCTAAAGATGGAGATGTCACCACCTCCCTAGGTAACCCATTCCAGTGCTTCACCACCTCCTAGGGAAAAACTTTCCTAATGTCCAACCTAGACCTCCCCCACTGCAACTTGAGACCGTTGCTCCTTGTTCTGTCATCTACTACCACTGAGAACAGCCTAGCTCCATCCTCCCTGGAACCTTCCTTCAGGTAGTTAAAGGCTGCTATCAAATCTCCCCTCATTCTTCTCCTCTGCAGACTAAAACAAGCCTACTTCCCTCAGCCTCTCCTCATAAGTCTTGTGCTCCAGCCCCCTAATCATTTTTGTTGCCCTCCGCTGGACTCCCTCCACTTGTTCACCCAAAACTGTACATAATATTCCAAATGCGGCCTCACCAATGCCAAATAGAGGGGAATAATCACTTCCTGTGATCTGCTGGCAATGCTCCTTCTAATGCAGCCCAATACGCTATTAGCCTTCTTGGCAACCAGGATATACTGCTGACTCATATCCAGTTTCTTATTCACTGTAACCCACAGGTCCTTTTCTGCAGAACTGCTGCCTTGCTTGTTGGTCCCCGGTCTGTAGCTGTGCATGGGATTCTTCCGTCCTAAGTGCAGGACTCTGCACTTGTCCTTGTTGAACCTCATCAGATTTCTTTTGGCCCAATCCTCCAATTTGTTTAGGTCCTTCTGTATCCTATCCCTCCCTTCCAGGGTATCTACCACTCCCCCCTACCTTAGTGTCATCTGCAAACTTGCTGAGGATGCAATCTACCCCATCTTCCAGATCATTAAGGAGGATGTTGAACAAAACTGGCCCCAGGACCGACCCCTAGGGCACTCCACTTGTGATCGGCTGCCAGCTAGACATGGAGACATTGATCACTACTTGTTGAGCCCTATGATCTAGCCAGCTCTCTATCCATTTTATAGTCCATTCATCCAACCCATACTTCTTTAACTTGCTGATAAGAATACCGGGGGTGACTGTATCAAAAGCTTTGCTAAAAAGTCAAGGTATATCATGTCCACTGCTTTCCCCATATCCACACAGTCAGTCATCTCATCACAGAAAGCAATCAGGTTGGTCAGGCATGACTCGCCCTTTGTGAATCCATGCTGACTGCTCCTGATCACCTTCCTCTCTTTTAAGTGCCTTAAAATGGATTCCTTGAGGACCTGCTCCATGATTTTTCCACGGATTGAAGTGAGGTTGACCAGTCTGTAGTTCCTGGGATCCTCTTTCTTCCCTTTCTTGAAGATAGGCACTATATTTACCTTTTTCCAGTCATCAGGGACCTCCCCCAATTGCCACGAGCTTTCAAAGATAATAGCCAATGGCTCTGAAATCACATCAGCTAACTCCCTCAGCACCCTCAGGTGCATTGCATCTGGCCCCATGGACTTGGGTATGTCCAATCTTTCTAAAAAGTCCTGAACCTGTTCCTTCAGCACTGAGGGATGTTCACCTTCTCCCCATTCTGTGCCGCCCAGTGCAGTAGTCTGGGAGCTTACCTTGTCTGTGAAGACAGAAGCAAAAAAGGCATTGAGTACCTCAGCTTTCTCCACATCCTCTGTCACTAGGTTGCCTCCCCCAATCTGCAAGGGGCCCACACTTTCCCTAATCTTCTGCTTGTTGGTAACATACCTGTAGAAACCCTTCTTGTTCCCCTTCACGTCCCTTGCTACCTGCAATTCCAATTGTGCTTTGGCCTTCCTGATTTCATTCCTGCATGTTCACGCAGGATTTTTATAATCCTCCCTAATCATCAGACCAAGCTTCCACTTCTCATAAGCTTCTTTTTTGTGTTTAAATTCACTAAAGATTTATTTGTTAAGCCAAGCTGGTTGCCTACCATATTTGCTATTCTTTCTGCACATCGAATGGTTTGTTCCTGCGCCCTCAATAAGGCTCCCTTGGATTCCTTTCCTTCTCATATTAGCCTCCCAGGGGATCCTGCCCCTCAACTCCCTGAAGGAGTCAAAGTCTGTTTTTCTGAAGTCCATGGTCCATATTCTGCTGTTCTCCTCTCTTCCTTTTGTCAGGATCCTGAACTCGACCATCTCATGGTCACTGCTGCCTAAGTTGCCACACTTCTGCTTCCTCTACCAACTCTTCTCTGTTTGTGAGCAGCAGGTCAAGAGGAAGACTCATCTGAGGGAATAGATCAGGAAACCCTGTTGATCAGAAGGCATGGGATGCACTGTTCTAGGAATGGGGGTTCCATGATCACCACTCCCAAGAGGAAGAGAAGGATGATGGTGGTCGGGGACTCCCTCCTAAGGGGGACAGAATTATCAATCTGCTGTCCAGACCGGGAAACTAAAGAAGCGTGCTGCTTGCCTGGAGCTAGAATTCAGGATGTGATGAAGAGATTGCTGAGACTCATCAAGCCCTCAGACCGCTACCCCTTCCTACTTCTCCACATGGGCACCAATGGCACTGCCAAGAACGATCTTGAGCAGATCACTGCAGACTATGTGGCTCTGGGAAAAAGGATAAAGGAGTTTGAGGCACAAGTGGTGTTCTCGTCCATCCTGCCGGTTGAAGGAAAAGGCCCAGGTAGGGATCGTTGCATTGCGGAAGTAAATGTGTGGTTATGCAGGTGGTGTCGGAGAGAGGGCTTTGGATTCTTCAATCACGGGATGTTGTTCCAGAAAGAAGGATTACTGGGAAGAGACAGGATTCACCTAACGAACAGAGGGAAGAGTATCTTCACAGACAAGCTGGCTAACGTAGTGAGAAGAGCTTTAAACTAGGTTCTATGGGGGACGGAGACCTGAGCCCAAAGGTATGTGGGGATGTGGGACACCACAAGGAAGCAGGAGGAGAAGGGTGCAACAGGGGAGGCCTCCTGATTCGTACTAAGAAAGTAGGGCAATCGGCTAGTTATCTGAAGTGCCTATAGACAAATGCAAGAAGCCTTGGAAACAAGCAGGAGGAATTGAAAGTCCTGGCACAGCCAAGAAACTATGACATGACTGGAATAACCGAGACTTGGTAGGGTAACTCAGACGACTGGAGCACTGCCATGGATGGGTATAAACTGTTCAGGAAGAACAGGCAGGGGCGAAAGGGTGGAGAAGTTGCACTGTATTTAAGAGAGCACTGATTGCTCTGAGCGCCAGTATGAAACTGGAGATAAACCAGATAAATCAGGCTGAAGCATTGGCTAGCTTTTTGTCTCTAGGGAACTTGTTTGTGACTGCCCTCCAGCACGTCTTTGATAATATCATACAGTGGAACCTTATATCTTTACATACAACGTTGTCACGCACATTTATACCAGGATAATAATGATCAGCAAATCGTGAGTTTTCAAATGATGCCTTACACAGTATGCTTTGAACAACATTTAATGTAGTCTTGTAAAGGGGGTGAATATAGGGTACAGACGGTCAATGTATACCTAAAGACAAATTCAAAAGCATGGTAGAAGCCTAAATAACTGACTCCACTGTGCACTCTGTTAGTATGCTTTCCTCCACAATTGCAAGTTTTCATTTCGGATAATTTGTGCCTTTACACTTGGGTGACTCATATAAACGTGCTTTGGTTTAATTTTTTCCCCATGGGGTTTTCTTTTCTTTTTTAAGCGTATAACTGATAGGGTACTCAGGCCCCAAGGAGTTCATAATGTTCAACCGGTGGCTTACCGAGGGTCTCCAGCACCCGGAGGCCAAGCCTACAGTTGCTTCCCCCTCAACTCATGGCCCCTGCACAGAGCAGGAGGGGTCCTGGCACCACCCCCACTGTCCCGAGGAGAGGAGGTCTGTGCCTGCGGGGGGGGCATGAATTGCACATGGGGGGGCAAGGGAGGGGCGCAAATGTAGGCTTGGCTCCGCTGCCTGCCTGCCTCCCTCCTCCCCGCACTTACCTGCTGCATGGCACCCGCCTCTCCTGCTTGCAGTGGCAACCCACAGCCCTGGCGCCAGCTTGGATGGGGTTGTTGCAGGGTGGGTTGAAGAGAGAGAGAGAGAGATTGAGCCCGGTGGAGTGATAAGGAGCATTTATTCAGTTACAGCTCCTAGTCCTTTGTCATGCATGTCCAACCTGTGGGCCCCGAGTTCACTACTTTACAACTCTTTATCTAAAGTAATATGTAAATACTCACACTTCCATATCGCCCCATAAAATCCCTATTTGGTAATATAAAAGATTATAAAATGAATATCAATGGCTAGGGGAGGCGTATAATTATACCTGCCCGTTCGTTAGTTCCCCCGAAACTTGCGCAGCATATACTTTTATCTTAACAGCAGGAATGACCATGAAGTCCCTTAACAAACTAGCAACAAGGGAAGAACTAAGGGGAGAGATCCCGGGCCTTCTCTACCAGGCATGCTGCCTGGGAAAGAAGAGATAACACCCTTGCACCACATTCTTTGTCCAGGTGGTGAGAGGGAGGGTGGGGGGCGAGGGTTCTGGACACTGCTAGAAAGTCGCTTTGATATGCTTCCTCCTTCCCTAACTTCAAGGCTAGAAAGTTGCTGTGGTTTGCTTCCCCCTGCCCCCTCTCCCCAACTTCAGCCTAGAAAAGTGCTGTAGTTTTTTAGCCCAAGTCAGGGGTCCACTCCCAGCCCCCCAGGAATGTGGCCCAGTGCTGACATCCTTTGTCCCCACGTCCACAGGAGTGTCCTCACCCCCCATCCTGAGGGGGGGGGAGGGCGGGCAGGCCCTTTCACAAAGCCCACAGGGGAGGGAGGGTGCAAGAGCAGGAGAAGCCACCCCTCAGCCCCCGGCTCCCCCTGTTTTCCATGAAGGGCCAGCCCAGTGCACCGCACTTACCCGCCGCGTCAGCCCTACAAGTGTGGTGCCAGCTTGGCTGGGGCGGCCTTACCCCCCTGGCCTGGGGGGGAGGGAGGAGGCTGGGAGGCAGCTGCTCCGGCTTCCACTCCTACAGCTCCCCCACGTGTCGTGAAGGTCCTACCCAGCCCCTCCACAAACCCGGGGTTGAGGCCATCCCATTTAAGCCTGCATCGGGCTGTGGGGCTAGAGTGGCAGGTAAGTGAACCCTGGGCCAGCCCTCCACGGAAGGTGGGGAGCCCTCAGAACTTCCCGCACATGGTGAAGGACTGGCCCGGTGCCTTCTTGTAGGCTTGGCCCCCGCTTACCCGCCTGCCCCCTTGATAGGCCACTTTGTTCAATGGCAACTTGAGTCCTCTAAATACCACTGGTCACCTACACACAATGTAGGTGTTTGGGAGATTACTGGTACAACTAATATAACCAGTAATAAACACACGTGCAAGTGTTTGCACGATCAGACGTCTATATGCATATAGAGCATCTGTGGAGTACAGTAATTTCTCCATTTATTTATGGGAGTGAATTTCTCCTTCATTGATCTAACTTTACACAATTCACAACTCTTCACTTCATAGCAAAAACCACACTTATGTAAATATATTAGGTACTATACCTGATGCCTACATAAACAAACATCAGTAGCTGCCTTGTTCAAAGTAGCTGTATGGAGTTGTTTTGCTTCATATTTATATCTTACATGAATTAGCAAACACAAGATTTCAGTGTAGACTGGATTTCTGGTCTTTAAACCAATCCCAGAGATTGAGACCGTGGAGCTCATTTTATCCACCTACTTATATCAATGTCTAGACACACGTTTAGCTTTGAAATTACCCCTCAGCTCCAGCAGGAGAACCTGTGGCACCACCTCTGCGTAAGAAAAAAAGTCTAACCCGTGTCACAAGATCTCAAAAGTTGCCAAGGCAAATCAGAGAAAAGAGAAGGCGGCAAAAGGAAAACTTCACGAAAGCTAACGTCGTAAAAGAATCAGAGAGAGAGTTTTTGGAGGAAAGTTTCTGTACATCTGGGGGATAAGGCACAGATCAGCCAACAGATACAAGGTGTGACTGGAAAGTCACACAGCGCACAAGCTGCAACAGTCCGGATTTCAAGCGTGTTTCAGCGAGGCGACCTTTTCTTCCCTAACACCCCTACCACCCACGCCGCCGGGCAAAGCATTGCCTCAGTGGCCGCAGCGTCCCGGCAGCGCACGCCTGGCCTCCCCGCTCCCTCTCCGTTCGCTGCACGCGCAGCTGAGGAGGCGGCGGCGGCACCCGCAAAATTCACTTTCGCCCCGGCCCCCGCGTCCCGCCCCGGCCCGGCCCGCCGGGCGCGTTCAGAGGCAGGAGCCCGCGGCGGGAGGCAGCCGGCGCCGCGCACACGAGCGGGGGCTGTGCCCCGGCCAGGCGGGCCGCGCCGCTCACCCCGGTACCTGCTGCGCACAAAGCCAGGAGAGCGGGGCGCGCGTCTTCGCTCGGGCGCCGGCTGCAGCCCCCGCGCGGCCCACGCCCCTATGAGCCGCGCGCCGGTTACTGGTTAACGCGGGGCGGCGCGCGCTGCGGGTTCCCGGGCCCGGGGGCGGCGCCGCTCGCTCAGCGCTCGGCCGGGCCCGCCGCGGCAGGCGGGGACTCAGGCCCCGCCCGCGCCCTGAGGCGGGGCTGCGGCGGCAGAAGGGGAGAGACCCGCCCCGCGGGCCGCCGAGGGACTGCGCTGCTCTCGGGCGCCGCCCGCCGCCCCTCCCGCGCTTTTTTGCTGGCTGCGCCCCAGTTGTTCGCCGCGTGGCTGCAGGGAGCGAGGTCGCTTGCCTCACCCTCCCTGGAGTGCTTCCCCAGGGGCTGGCCCGGGGGTGCCCCCCCTTCGCTGCAGTGCCCGTGGGCGCCGCTCACGCCCGCAGGAGGCCAAGCCCTACAGGGCCAGGCTAGCCATTGGGCCTGCACAGAGCAGCAGCGTCCTTGGCCTCCAAACCGGGCAGTCAGAGACCCCCCGCATTCAGTTTCCTCCCGACCTGACTGCAAAGCAGAGCCGCTGTGGGCCAGGGGAAGGGAGGGAGGTGGAGGGGAGGGACAGAGACGGGGAAAGCCCCCTCACATTGTTAAATTTTGCCCCCTCCCTCGCAGAGCTACTCCAGCCTCAGAGGTAGAGCAATTCCCTGGGGGGGCAGGGCTCTTGTCTTGCCCATAAGGAAAGTGCAGGAGCAGAGCAGCTCATGGTGTAGTACCAGTTGGCAGAGACAGCTCTCCCTCTGGGACTGCCCCATGGTGCCTGTAGGGGAGGGGAAATGCCAAGGAGGGAGCTGGGAATAGGGGTGTTGTGTAGGAGGAGGGATGCTAAGGAGCTGGCTCTGTATATGCTGGTCCCAGGCAGGCCCTGAAATGTCACCATCTAGTAATGCCTGAGGCAGATGGCCCCAGCCAATGCTGCCTGCTGCCAGACCCAGCATCTGACTGGACAAAGGTCCTTACCCAGCTATCAGGGCTGCAGAAAAGTGCTAGTCCCACCTGCCAATTCAACTTCATGACTTAGAATCACCTTCGATAAGGCCTTTGCCCATGCCCTTTGACCCAGCCAACTCCAGCTCCTAAACAGTTGCCCCACTGCCATCTTGCCTCCAGGGCAGTGTCTCCTCCTCCTAAACCCAATCCCACTCCCCAGCCCTCTATCCCCTGCCCCTAACCACCACTTCCTGACCCCCTCCACATCAGTTCCCAATTCCAGATTGTTCACAAAGCTGATAAAATTTGGGAAACATTTGTTAAGTTTTTTAGACTTCACCTTTGAGATCCCACATGACAACCCTGGATGGAGTGCTCCCCCTAGGGACAAAACATCTAAAAAATTACTCAGGTTACTTGTAAGGTTACTTCTCCTTCAAGCTTAGGTGCCTAAAGGTCCTCTACCATGGGTAACTCCCCAGCACTAACTCAAAGAGGAGATGACTGTTGAGATAAGTTCAAGTTGATTTTGAAAGATTGTGTCACCACAGTTGGCATTCTGGCAAGCAGGTAAGCTTGGCAAAAATATGAGTAGAAGACCAAGTTTCAGTCCTACAGGTTTCTGTTACAGGAACATTGTTCAGTAGAGCTGTACACGTGGAGTGAACTCCAGGGGAAGGCGCTGCCATCTTGTGAGGGGGCTGCAGCCCCGCACTTTCATCACAGGCCTGAAAGCCACTTTGACAGTCTGAGGGGAAATAGATTGTCCCTTCCTACTTTGCACCTAGTACAAATAATGTAAGAGAGGCCCAGTAGGTGTTAGTCCTTTCAAGATAAAAGGCAAGAGTTCTTCCAGCCTACATACACAAGATATTAGATCTTCTCTGGGAAGAATGGGGCTTTGGGTAAGCAGGTGGAATATGTATTCTGAAGAGACCATATGGAAGAAGTGAAAATAATGTTACTCTCTGTCCCTATCGCTACAGAAAGTATTCAGTGGTAGGTCTGCCACAAGAGTGCCGAGCTCTCCCATTTGTCTAGCTGAAGTGATGCCTATAAGGAACAAAGTCTTGAGGGAGAGAGGTAGTCATGAGTTCAAAGGGGGCGCGTTCCTCAGGGCCTTGAGAACCAAATTAAAGTTCCAGTGGGGGGGAATGAGCCATACAGGGGAAAATAAGTTTGTAAGCCCTTGATGGATGAGTGGAAGGCTGTGATAGCAGCCCAATGTACTCAGATGAAACTCATTGATAGAGCTTGTGGCTTCAAGTCCAATAGCTGGTCTAGGCTGCAGCTGTATTCTGGAGGCCTGAGAGATAGCTGAGATTCCTATCTGGTGAGAAATGCATCACTTCCACAGCTTTCGTGACTATGCATAAGGACTGGGATCGTGCTCTTACCTCATGGTTGATGTAATACATTGTTGCCCTATTGTCCAGCATTAACCTGATGCAGCTGGCCCTGTATGGTGTGAAGGAAGTGTTAACAAGTATCATACTGTTCTCAGCTCCAGAATGTTAATGTGGAACATGACCTCTTGTGTGGACCACTTAGGACTGTGGCCCCTTGGAGATAAGCCCCCCTCAAAAGAGATGTGATCGTTGTGAGGAAGGGGTGTCCCATGCAGACCTTCAGTGGCCTTTTCACCACCTAAGAGAGGTCAGAACTTTCTGAGATACGGTGATGCATTTGGAGAGATCATTTGGGGTGTGCACAGACCTTAGCCGTGTCTGAAGGCACTTGAGGTTCAGTCTTTGTGTGAACTGTGATGAATGCAGAGGCTGACGTGGCCCACGAATTGTAGGTGAGTCCTTGTAGAACTGTGGGTACAGTCAAGATTACACTGGAGAATCTCTCTGTGTGGGACGTAAGTACTTAGGGAGTCTGCTGTGGCTACAATGAAGTCTATTCTTTGGACTGGGGTCAATGTAAACTTATTCAGACTGATGTGAAGGACCAGAGACTGAAATAAGGTGAAGATCCCTGGAGGTTGCTGACAACCTCTAGAGATGGAGCCCAAAAAAACAATTGTCCAAGTATGGGAATTTCTGCTCCATCCCATTGACATAAATGGGCTACCATTGCTGAGAGGAGCTTTGTAAAGACCTTGGGGGATGTGGAGAACCCAAAAAGGACTTAGTACTAGCAGTGTTCTGAACTTTATGGGATGGGTGGATAGCTGCATGAAAATAGGCATGCTGGAGGTCGAGGGCGATGAACAAGTCTCCCAGCTCTTAGGATGGCTAGTGTCATCCTCTTCAAGCACTGGGAAAAGATGTAAGAGTTCGTGTTTCTGAGGACACAGCTTAGTCTCCATCCTTCACCCATCCACTAGGAAATAGTTGGAATAAAATCCTTTTCTGACAAACTCTGGGGGAACTGGTCCAATCACCACCAAGATGAGAAGGGACTGGATCTTTTGTTTTAAGAGATCTTTGTGAAAGGGGTCCCTGAAGAGGGGGTGAATAGTATGGAAGTGGATTGGAATATCCCATGCTGATCACTGCCTACATCTATTTGTCTGAGTTAACTGTTTCCAGTAAGGGTTGAATCTGCAGCCCAGGATCTGGGGAAATAGGTTGTTTGAGGCCCTCAATCGAGATGTCAGAACTCTTTTTTGAAGGCCTGTGCAGATGATGATGTAGAATGAGGTGGTCTTTTTTGAGATTGAGATCTACTCTGCAAGAACAAAGGTCTGGGAAAAATCTGCTAAGTATGGTACTGAAAGGGTGTAGAACACTGATGTTGGGGATCTAAATCTCTTTATTGCAAGAACCAATTCCCAAAGATTGTAAAGTTGCCCTCACCTGCTTCAGGGTGTGGATGGCGAAGAGTCTGTGTCAGCACTGAAGAACTTAGGTCCTTCAGAAAGAAACTTTTCAACCGTATTCTGCTTCTCCCTCAGGAAACTGAAGCCACAATGCTCTCCACCTAACCACAGCTGTAGCAAAGGATCTAGAAACTATGGTAGCAGCAGGGGAAAAGGTTTTAGCTATCAACTGACCTTCCGAAATGAGGATATGAAATTGTTCCTTCTGGTCCTGTAGCAGATGTTCAATAAAATGCATGAACATGTTACAATTATACTTTGCCACTCAAAATTGGAGAGCCAACAAGGAATAAGTTTTCTCTACCTAGGAGAGCTAAACATTTGAATTCCTTATAAGGAGAGAGTCTGAAGTGGGTTTGTCAATTTCTTTCATTAGTTTCATCTACTACCAGGGAAATGGGAGGGGCTGGGAAAAGAAGTGCACCATTCCCTGAGCTGGAATATAGTACTTTTTAGCTGCCTGCTTATAGGTGGGCTGGCTACTGGCAGGTGTTTTCCAGACTCTGCAAAAAGATGATATACAGCCTTGTTGATTGGTAGGGCAGTTTTCCCTGTTAAGTAGTTTTAGAATATCCACTAAGATTGTTGAAACTCCTAGACCACCTCTAATAGTATCTGGAAAGATTCCCCCAGGCATTTCATGAGGTCTTGGAAGGCCTGAAAATCAGCAGCATAAGAGGCAGTTGAGAAGGAACTGAGTGGTGATCAGTCCCTGTCTCCTTATATGATCTTGTTTGGCAGCACAAGGTGCTGCTTTGCACAGGCATGGGCCCACAGACACTGTTTTGCATTCGCCAGTTAAGACCATAGAGGTGTATATGCATCCCACAGTGAAGCATCTTTAGGGAAATATGTTTCAAGAAGAATAGTGCTTTACTTGAGTAGCCCTGTAACTGGTTTTCCCAACAGCCCTTTCATGCTTTTACAGCACAGAAAATGCTGAACCATGGCTAGACTAAAGCACTTCCAGAGAGAGAAACTGCCATGATCACTAAGGGCTTGTCTACACATATCAGTTGCACCAATTTAACCTTAAATTGATTTAAAAGAAAAGTTAGTGAGAATCCACCATTTGCACTAGTTTAAACCTACAAGTGATCTGAGCCCCAGACTCCATAAAAATGTGGGGGAGAGGGAGAGAGAGAGGGAACAATTTCTCTGCCACTCTGACCCCTGGGAAAATTTCTTCCCAATCCCAAATATGGCAATCAGTTAGACCCTGAGCATGTGGGCAAGACGCACCAGCCAGACACCTGGAAAAGAATTATCTGTAATAACTCAGAGTCCTCCCCATCAAGTGGCCCATCAGCAACCATAGGAGATATTTGCTACCAGCAGTCACAGATTAGCTACGTGTCATTGTGGGCAGTCCCATTATATTCTACTATCCATAATCTTCAAGGTCCATCTTGAAGCCAGTTAAGTTTTTGCACCCACTGCTTCCCTTGGAAGGCTGTTCCAGAACTTCACTCCTCTGATGGTTAGAAACCTTCATCTAATTTCAAGCCTAAATTTATAGGTGGCCGGTTTATAACCATTTTTTCTTGTGTCAGTATTGGTGCTTACCGTAAATAACTCCACCTGCTCCCTGCTATATGTTCTTCTGATGTATTTATAGAGAGCAATCATATCTCCCCTCAGCCTTCTTTTAATTAGGCTATACGAGACAGTCTCCTCTCATAAAGGCAGGTTTTCCATTCCTCAGATCATCTTGGTAGCCCTTCTCTGCACCTGGTCCAGTTTGAATTAATCTTTTTTAAACATAGGAGACCAGAACTGCACACAGCATTCCAGATTAGGTCTCACCAGTGCCTTATACAATGGTACTAACACTTCCCTGTCTTTACTGGAAATACCACACCTGTTACATCCTAGGACTGCATTAACCTTTTCATGGCTGCAGTACACTGGGTTTTCCCCTCTTCTGTCACTTCCAACTGATAAGTCTCCAGTTTATAGCAAAAATTCTTGTTGTTTGTCCCTAAGTGAATGACTTCATGCTATTAAATTTCATTCCATTTCAATTACTCCTGTTGTCAAGGTCACTCACTGGAGAGAGAGAGAGAGAGAGAGAGAAATGAAGCAGCATCAATATAGGGATGTGGGATTTTACAATCCTCTCTGAAAAACCTGTTTGGGGGCTAGAGTGTGATGTGGTAGTGAATGGTGCAAAGGCAGGGCTTCTGGGTCTATAAATCCTCTGTCTTTAATGTGATGGTTCCTGAGGATGCTAGTAGTAAAATGGCTGAGGAGGCATCCTTGCTCTATACCCCTGTCTATGGTATTTTCTCTTAGGGGCAGGGGTACAAAATGCCCAGAAAACAAAATGTTGTTCTTGAAAGTCTGGGAGGGAGTAGAGAGATGCAGCCATCTTCTTGTGAAATAGGTGGATAGTATTGAAGGGCAGATCTTGGATGGTACTTTGCACCTCTCTAAGGAAACCTAAGGATTGTAAACATAAGTGTCTTTTCATAACAGTGGCTGTAGCTCTCTCTCTAGAAGCAGTATCTGCCATGTCCACCCCAATGTTGAGGGAAGTATTAGCCATCAGTATTCCATCATCCACTAAGGCCTGGAAGCAGGCCCTATCCTCCTCGGGGAGTTTGTCCTGAAATTCCAAAAAAACTTATTTATAATTAATAAAATCATATTTGGCCAAAAGGGCTTGATAATTTGCAATTCTGAACTGGGGGAAGAGGGTGGGGGAAGACGACCTTTCGCCTGTGAAGGTCAAGTCACTTGTGTCCCTTATCAGAGGGAGTAGGCTTTGGGTGCTGTTGCTTGGGTTACTCTGTAGCCACCTGTACCACCAAAGAGTTAGGTGATGATTTAGAGAACAAAAAATTCTGCTCTCAGATGGAACAGAATAACCCTTCATAGGGTGGGAGAACAAAAAAAGCAGGTGTGTGCCAAACTGTCTTTGTATGTCCGTGCTGCCTGGTTTATGGGGAGGGCCATCTGACTGGGACTAGAAAGCTGTAGCACATCCAGTAAACTGTGTTGAGGCTCCTGGGCTTCCTCAAGATCAATTTATAGCTCTGAAGTGAAGAGCTCTTGATATTATTTAAAGTGGTTTGACAGAGAAGATAGAGTAATCACCTCACCTGGTGAAGAGAATGAGTTTGCTTCCGGAACCAACAGATCAGGCTCCTCTTCCCCTTCTGAATATTCCAGTAGGTCAATTGTGGGTATCGAGGTGATAGCAAGGCAAACTCCTACACTGATCCTTGGTGTCTAGGGTAGGGCTCCCATTGTCCCCAATATTGACAGTAGGATGGATCAAATGGCAGAGGCTGGTCTAATGGCATAGGGTGGGGCACCTGTTTCTTGGCCAATTGTATCTGGTCAGAGGTTAGAACTCTGATCGTCTGGGGCTTCTGTCCTCCACAGCCTATGCCTGATGCCACAGACTCATCTGAAGAGAAAGCCAGATCCCTTATGTCCAGTGAAACTGAGAGTTGCACCTCGAGGCTGGCAGGTGAGATGAGAGAACAGCTCTGCATCACTGGGATAGTCTCTCCTTCCAGTATATAAACATCATGGAAAGAGATGAGCCCATTAGGAGAGATGAATATACAGATAGGAAAGAGCAAAGATGTTCTCTGGGGAGATGTAAGTCACTGATTGCCCTGGGGTATCAGGGAAGTCGATTAACAGAGCCATCTGAACCAAAGTTTCCTTGATCACCATAGCTGTTGTCACGTCAGCTCTAGAAGTGGATAGGTTTGCCAAGAGCTGTTTATCCTGAGACTTCACCATTGACTTGAGCCTTCAGCCATGCCTTTACACACCTCCTTCTTGAGGTGACAACAAGGGCCAGCTTGCTGTCAGGTTCGATTTATATGGATCCCTCAAATAAGGAGTGACAAGGATTGCTTTGCATACAACTTTGTTTTACTTACAACAATTTATACATCAATAATTACAATTTAAAAATCACCATTGATTCTTATTTAATACAACAATCTAACTACTTAAAACACAATCACAATTACAAATGTACAATTATATTTACAAAGCTAGCTTATACTATAGGGTTATACTTATACTATTATACTTACACTGCACCAGTGAGATTTGTCAGCAGCAAAGCAGCACTCCAATTCTACTAGTACAATTCCCGGGTTTACATCTGAGTGGAAAATTCTGTCACACTCAGGTTACACATCTGAGTGGAAAATACTATCACACTCAGGTTACACAGCCACACACTCTATACTTAGGTTTGAGTGGCAAGCTGGGGAGAGACAGCAGGTAGATCACACCTACATGTAGAACTATTCTGTTGTTCTTCCAAAGGTACAGGACATCTCCAGTTTACTTCCTGTTTGTGACTACCTTTTATATTTTTCTTCCACACAGCAATATGCCCACTTAGCCAATTAGAAGTTTTCAAGAGCCATGAGGTAATTGGGGACTGCACCCCAAAACAGCGAAACTGACAGAGAAACCCGATTCTATTCTTCTTAATTGTCCAGCTATTGTTTGCTGCTGACAAAGAATTACCCGTTGCAATACATGTCTAAACACTATTCAAATGCAGTTTACTGAGTTTCGAGTCACAGAGATTTTGCTACACTACATGAATGGATACTGTTCAAAGGAAGTTTCTCAGAGATTGATACTATTTAGATGAAGTTTACTGGGTTTGAAGTAACAGGTTTTCCAAAGGCTACATTTTGATTACATTGCCTTTAGTACTTAGCGCCTGCGGACTCCTCCCGGGGCTGGTAAGTTTCACAGAGATTTTGTTACAATAGGTGGCCGGCTGGGGGTTGATACAAAGCAGTTAGCATTTTACATTTTGGTCCAATGAGTTTATATTCCTATTAATTTAAAATGGAGTTGGGTCACTTTAATTATAAAATGAAACAATGTTACAACACTTCTCCCATAGAGAAGAATTATTTGGGCCTAAGTCCTTATGACCCATGCACACTGGCTCTCCCAACTTTGATGGAGTCAAGGAGGGATCCTCTCTCTTGGGGGCAGCTTTAGATCAAGATGGCTTGTCCTGTCTATGAGACTGCCATTTTCTCTCATGTGAAGCCTTCTCCTTAGGCTTAACAGTTATAGCCTCTGTTCCCAAGCTTGTGCTCGGAGTGGTGCTGCCTCCTTGCTAAGACCGATGTTTGGGAGTGGGCCCTAATGATAGGGGCTTCACTGCCTTCTCCATAAGATGTTTTCTGAGTCTCAGGTCTTGACCCTCGGGGGCGGCGAGGGGGGGTGAAGAGCAGCAGACAGGAGCCTCATCCAGATGGTATACGCAATGTTGATGATTTTGGTGAGTGACAAAGGAGCAAAGGCAGGAAATACAGTTTTTTGAACTCTGGGCATAATGCCAGACTTCTTGGGGGGGGGAAGGGAGAGGGACAGAGAGTGGGGGGAAATACCCAGGTGGGGAAGAGAATGGGGAAAACACTGACTCTCCAATGGAGACCCCACTATACAAATTACGAAAACTAACTATATACAAAATATCTTTCAGCAATGACACAATCAAAGAGCTGAGGAAATCAAAGATTCCGACTGAGTATGCAGTGGTAAGAAAGAACTGGAGAGATGTTCACTCATACCCCCTTTTATACCTTTGGTTCAGAGCATGAAGAAAGCTATCGCATGAGTGGGCCAACGGACAGTGCTTGTAAAAAAATTCTGGACCCAGGTGCATGGTTTGCATGTGTATCTCGTGTGGAATGCCCACATGGGAACCATCACTCAAAGAAGTGTGTGGCTGTAGACTTCCTTGATTTACTATTTGAAGGTAGTTGCAAGTGATTAACAACAACTGAGGTTTCTTTGAGTTTGGTAACTTTATTCCTCTCTAAAACTCCAGAAGGGGAATCGAGAAAAGAATATGGTTAAGGCACTGGACCAGGACCAGATCTTGCTCCTGCTACAGACTTCTTGTGTGACCTTGGGCAAGCCACTGCCTCCCCCATGTATAAAGCAGGCATAATAATGCTTCATTACCTCACGGGGGGTTGGGAAGATGCATTCATGTTTGAAGGACTCAAAAACCATGGGGACACCTCTATAAGAACCAAGGAGACATCCACCCGCTGAGATTTTGCATTTACTCCTGTATGCTTTGAGGGTTTTTTTTTTATGCTGGCTGACATTTTGATTCTTTTGCTCTTTGGGTTCAGCAAATGCAAAACAATATATCCTATGATTCACATCAGTATTGAGACTTTGTGGTCTCCTCCTGCTTCAGTCACGGGATTCTTTAAGTACTGTGTTGTTTTGTTTTTTCCTGGTTCTGTGGATTTCAGTTTAGTGCAGCCTACTCCTCAGTTCTGAGCCTTATCTTCCTGCATTAGACACCCACTTAAGATATTTCTGCCTGTAATTCTCCATCATGTTCCATTTCTGTACTGATATCTATATAACAGGTGCTAAATCTCTTAGTTAAAACATTTTAACTTTTGCAGAGCTCCAGGGCCTGTTTGGGAGAAGTCAGCTCTCATTACCATTCCACCAGCACGAACTACTTGTATTAAAATATCACTATAGACTATTTTATAATGTAACTTTAGGTTACAGTGTTCAAGAATGAAAAACTCTCCCCCACACTCTTCTCCCCCACAAGTCTATCCCCTCCAAAAAGCTGCAAGATTTCCTCTTAGAGCTCACCTGTTCTAGATTCTGTGCCAGGGCAGGGATACACAGGATCTGCATGACTGCACAAACAGAGGAGAAGCCCTTAGCTAAGTAAGAAGTGCCTCGATAGTACAGGCTTGCTTGGTAGAGCTTATGCTAAGGAGAGGAGAAACATAGGCAAGAAGAGGGTTCAGCTGGATGTCTTTACAAGGATAGGGCACTGACTTGTAGTAGATGACTGCTCATTACTCAAGTGTGATTTCACAGAAGCCCCAGCCGGGCTTTAGCTGCTGTTCCCATTTTCTTGCAGAACATGAATCCTACAACTTTACCAATGAAAAGGGGGAGGGAGGATGAAATTATTACTTGCAAAAGTTCTTTAGTAAGAGATAGGTGCACCTTGAATCAGTCTGGTCAGTTTCTTTATTCCTTGTAGCTGGAATTTTTATTAAGTTCTTGCTGCTTTTCATAATTTTTCTTTGGCCTGACTTGTAAACATCAAAACAAGCTATTGTTAGGACATAGGGTAAGAGAAAATTAACAGCTCTTCTATGCTCTACTGAACTACAACACTAGCACTGTCTTTTTCTAGCTCCTACAACAAATATTTTGAACTCTGAACTTTGGTTAGCCAGCATGATAGTAAACATTTTTCCTGCATCAGTAGCTGTGGTTAAAAATGTTAATACAAGACTTTTAATTACTTGAGTTAAGACAGGATGGAATTTACTGGTTCTTTAATGTTAAATATAAATATTAAATGGATCAATGAAAAATTAGGGTGCTTTAAACTAGCAAAGATTCACCACTGAAAACTTTTGCTTATAGAAGCTTACAGAGCAGAGATGGGCAAAACAAGATGACAAACAATGAGCTGCAAGGGGGCTTTCTTAGACAGAGAATCCTGCTGCAGAGAGATTGCAGTGCTAGTATGTTTACTGCAAACACTCCAGTTCTATAAGATATGGAGCACACACTGATGCATACTAACTCAGAGCTCTGTCAAGTTAATAGGACTATGGAGATGTCAGAATACCTCTACCTTCCTCTTAAGCAGGACACATCCCAAGTTTTCCTCTCCTTTTGTTTAATAGAAAGCCTACTAATTCCTCTAAACCAACCCCCTTTACCAGTTCTGAACACATTTTTCGTCTTCCTCTGCAGTATGGGGCATGGAGCCACTTGCTGGTGGATTCTCTGATGGATTCTCTGTACTTGAAGTTTTTAAACCATTATTTGAGGACTTCAGTAACTCAGTCATAAGGTACGGGAATCTATTACAGGAGTGAGTGGGTGAGATTCTGTGGCTTGCTTTGTGCAAGAGGTCCCTTCTGACCTTACAGTCTATGAGTACAGCATATGCTGTTAGAAGGCTGACGAACACTCCCTGCCCTGTGCTATGGCATAGTAATTTGGAGCCAGTAGTTGTTGGAGGTGGCAGACTGGGTTTTAGGCTCACAGCTGAAAACCCAGATTTGCTTACAACAACACTTGCAGAGGAAAAATGCTTCCTGATCTTTCTAGGGCATCATTCACTTCAGAACCAATATATCACATTTCAAAATCTGGATCTGTTTCACCTTTAATTCTTCCTCCTTTGGCAATACCCCTTTTAAAGAGCAAGAGTCATGTTTGTTTAATTCTGTTGCATCCATTAATAGAAGTCTACTCTTAGGAATTTGCCATTGTAGTTAATATTCTACTTTGGAAAAAAATTAACTAGTCTATCTGTTGGATGTAATTTAGATACTATAATATCAGCAAGTAAGATCAACTGGCTAAAGAGCAAGAATCAGCCCTGCAAATAACTTGACTTTAGTTGATCATGGTTCCTAGCCTGAGCATTGAAGCAGGTGCTTTTTGATCAAATTTAGGTTAGTAGGTGGCAAGTAGATGAAGGAGAGATCAAATTTCTACACATCTTTGATTTTCCATTTATTAGTCTGTATCATAATCCTGTGTTTGACCATAACTTTTCATGCAGACAGTTCTGAACACTTCTCAAAGTACAATGTGCTTGGATGAAACAATGGTGTAGGGAGGAGGGGAACTGGAGAATCTTTGGGAAAGGAGGAGCCTATACAAAAAGGATGGGCTCCACCTAAACCAAAATGGAACCAAATTGCTTGCATGTAAAATTAAAAAGGTTATAGAGAAGTTTTTAAACTATGGGCTAGGATTAAGCTAACTGGTGTGGAGGAGCACACAGTTCAGACATACCTTAGGGGATGATCTATTAATAGGGATTCTCTATATCCTAGTAAAGAGAAGAAGATGGAAGATGATAAAGTACAGGTCAGATCTGATGAGAAATAATCAAATGAAAGCGAGTCCCATTCAATTACATCACATAATGGCAGACAGCTAAAAAATGATAAGTTTGATAAGCACTTATATGTAAATGCTAGAAGTCTAAATACTAAAATGGGTGAACTTGAGTGCATGGTATTAAATGAGGATATTGAAATAATAGTAATCACAAACTTGGTGGAATCATAATCAGTAGGACACAACAATACCAGCATACAATATATTTCGGAAGGACAGAATAGGTGATGCTGGTGGGAGAGTGGTGCTGTATGTAAAAGAAAGCAGAGAGTCAAATGCAGTAAAAACCTTAAATGAACCCAACTGTACCATAGAATCTCTATGGATAGAAATTCCATGCTTGAGTAAGAATGTAGCAGTAGGGATATGCTGCCAACCCACCTGACCAGAATAGTGATGACTGTGAAATGCTCACTGAGATTAGAGAGGCTATAAAAATAAAAAAACTCAATGAGGATTTCAGCTATCCCCATAATGAGTGGGTACATGTCACCTCAAGACAGAATGCAGAGATAAAGTTTCTAGACAGTATACATAACTGTTTCTTGGAGCAGCGAGTCCTGGAACCCACAAGAGGAGAGGCTATTGATTCAGTCCTAAGTGAAGCACAGGATTTTATCCAAAAGGTGACTGTAGCTGAACCACTTGGTAATAGCAACCATAATATAATTAAATTTAACATCCCATTGTGTGTGTGTGTGGGGGGGGGGTAACCATGTTTTCTCCTTCGAGTGGTTGCTCATATGCATTCCACTTAGGTGATTACCAAGCCATATTCTGGAGATGGGTAGCAGTTACTGGTGTGCTGCCCGCAGCATGGTTCTTCCGAAACTTGTGCCCTCCCTCGTCTGCTGGCGTAGTGCGACATGAAAGTGTGCACTGGCGACCTGGCGGTGGCTTTGCAGATGTTGTGCAAAGGTGCCCACTACGGGTGTGGCCCGGGCACTGGTTGAGGGCGCTGTGATGACCTCTGAAAGTGGTGCATTTCACCAGCACAGAGCAGTAGTTGATGCAGGGGGTGGTCCGCGCGGAGACGTGCTGGTGACCTTTTCATCTGGATCACCGCTGGAACAAGGGGTTCGCTTCCTGGAACAGCTATGTATGCCCGACGCAAAGGGCTAGGGCTCATTACATTTCAGCGAATGCGATCTCCTCATCTCTTCTCCGCCATGTGGTTTGGGAAAAAACATGGGGAGAAAGTTTATCTTGATTACAATGAAAGGTAGGAACCCAGCCGGGGTAGGGAGGCCAGATGTTGGCGAAGTTGGACCTTGTCCTTATAGAATACTGTATAAGGAGACTTGAAGGTCCCAGCCTTAGTGCCGGAGAACCTTCTTGTCGAGGTGATAGCTATCAACAGGGCTACCTTCTGTGAAAGTATGAGCCAGGGCATAGAGACATGAGTTCAAAAGGGGCCCCGAGAATCTCGAGAGGGCCAGGTCGAGATCCCAAGGAGGCACTGGGTCGCGTGCCTGCAGACGGATCTCACTGCACCCTTGAGGCAGGTAGCTGATCTGGGGGAGCCAGAACAGGGACATCCCTTCGAGCAGCTGATGGGAGGCCAAGACGAGTGACCAGTGAACCTTCAATGAGGCCAGGACTAGGCCTTGGGCTTTAGCTGGAGCAGATACTCCAGGATTGCCTGTGCCAGCAAGAGTTTTGGCGGGATGCCCCAGGACTCTGTCCACGAGGTGGACCGTATTTACTTAACCCGATACGCAACCTATGTAGAGGGTTCCTGCTGCCAAGCAGGGCTTGCTGGGCCTCCCTCCCTCTGTCAGCAGGTCCAGGTGCAGCAGATTCCCCAGGTCCTGCGGGAGTTACCTGTCAGGGCGACCGGACGGTCCAGCAGCATGCTGAACCAGTCCCATGTTGGTCAGGCTGGAGCAACTGGTAAAGACGTTCACCCCAACTCACCTTACCTGCACAGCCAGTCACTGGGTCATGTCAGAGTGGGAGGAGATTCGTACCTGAGAGTACCCATTTAGTTGAAGAGGAATGCTTTGGAAACGACCCAGTCTTGCTACCCTGGAACGAGCAGAACCTTGAACACTTTGTGTCCCAGACCAACGCGACAAGGTTCAGCTGGAAAATACCCCACTTCGGGGAAAAACATAGGCACGACCTATGGATGCCATGACACGTCGCAGCGGGGAAGGGACAACCTGCCGAGGCGATCCACCTTGTCGCTCCTGACCCCCGGGAGTTGAGAGGCAGTTAAGTGGAGATCGTGCCTCACTGTGAAACCCGACGGATGGAGAGCTTTCTTGCAGAGGGTTGGGGAGTGTGCTCCTCCCCTCCTTTGCGCTGATGTGCCAGCACCTGTACCTTGACCGACAGAACCAGTCCCTGAACGGGATGCCCCGCAACACTGCCCCACAAGGCCTTCACCAGTGCAGGGAGGCTAGCGCGGGTGGGGAATCTATTGGGTGGCTGTTTGGTGCCTATATTGAGGCCACCTACACCTGAAGCAATCTGAGTCTCCGGCGGCCTAGTGTTGCTACATATGTGCAAGCTGCCATGGGACCTAACATCTGCAGGCAGTGCCTAGATGGTGTCGTGGACATTGGTGCAGCTGGGAGATGGTATGGACCATAGCCTCGAAATTCAGATGAGGCGGGAAGGCTCTGACCTGGGAAGCGCTCACCAATGAGTAATGCCAGCCTGCTGCACATGGAGCAAGAGTAAGAGAGGGCCACGGTCTCCCACACTCGGGACCCGGATCTCTCCCACGCCATCCAGACAACCCGGCAAGGGAATATCTGTGTACGCCATGTCTCAGGTGGGCAGCCACTACGACCCTGCGTCTTCTGGTTACAGGCAGATAGGAACTAGGAGCTGCCATAAACCCCCATTCCTGTCCCTACGTGTAAAGCATTAGAAGGCCTTGGCACATAGAGCCTCAGAGAGCAAAGTGTGGCCCTAGAGTCCCTCAGACCATGGAGCTTCACAGCGGTCCGATCAGAGAGGAAGACCAACCCATCGCAGGGGAAGCCCCGAATGATCACTGCCTTTCCTGGGACAGGCCCAAGGATTGCAGCTACGAACACCTCGTCGTGGTAATGGCGGAGGCTATGGCCTTAGCCGCTGAATCAGCAGGGTTCCTGAACATCTAGGGTGCTGCCCCAGCACCACGAATCGCTCATCCAGGACAGTGGTGAAGTCTGTGCCCTGGCCCTGTGGCAGGGTCTTAGCAGACCGCCTGAGGGCATTTTACAATGAAATTCCTATCCACCCCGGAGGGCTGATGGTTGGCAATCCTGACTTGCAGGGCTGCCACGGACAATGAGCTGGGACACAGCACTATGAATCCAAGGGCCAGGTCTTGAGTAATCAACAGCCTAGACCTTTCAGCTGGGACATAACACTTCCCCCCTGCCACCTTTGACGTGGAGGTGACCGGGGGGGGGAATTCGCACAGGTCCTCATCGCCTCAAGAGTCCCATCGTGGACCGGTAGAGCCACCCACACTGGGGCCGCCGCTGCCAGTCCACTGAAGCAGGTAACCTTGGCCTCCAGTGAAAGGTCACCCTCCTGAGCAGCTCCCAGTGCGCCCCGAAACCTTCCGGTGGCGCCATGCAATCCCGGAAGACTGCCCCTCCCTGGCAGGAGGAAGGGAACTGCCACGGCACATCCCGCGGGTGCTCCCTGCACACCAAAGGAGTGTGCACCCACAGAGGGTCTCTCCATGGGATCCGACTCCTCGTCCGAGGAGCGGAGTCCCTGCCCCGACCTGTGCCAGGAGTGCGGACCGCACCCCCGCTGTACGAGATGGGCAGCCCCAGTCCCATCCGGATGGCCATGGGGGCCAACAAGGTTACTACTGCGCCATTGCCTTTGGAGCCAACGCAGGCCGACCGTGCCCCCCGCTGTGGGACCCCGAGCCACCACACCTTTGGGCCCTGGCTGTCCTGCATCGCGGGTGCTGCGCCCTGCCGGGACCATCCCCCCACCTCTCCTGGCATGGAGAACGACAAGGACCGCCTCCCCCACGACAAGCGGTGTGGATGGTTGGAGACGCGCTCCGGGACGCTCCCAGCACTGACGTGCTGCCTTGGCACAAGGTCTCCGCAGTGTCGCTCACCCCCTGGTGATCAGGTCTGGCACCACCCCAAGCCCCGTGGTGCCGAGCCTGCCACGAGCACCCCTGGCTGTGGTCTCTGCTTAGCCAGGGTCCGCACCACCTCTGTGCGGGTGGACCCCACATTGCTGGGGTGGGCCCCGTGGCGCCCCCAGACCCCATGCCCGCCCCAGTGCAAGGGGAGGGGGGAAGACCCCACAGCGCCTAACCCTGCAGTGGCACAGGTGTGGGGGCCCCGCCTTCTCCTGTTTGATTTTTTTTTTTGCTTTGCTGCTGCTGCTACTAGCTTGCCTTTTTTTTTTTTTTTCCCCCTTCTCTTACCGAGCCGTCACTCGGCACCGGGGCTGCACCGTGCCTCCACGCAGGGGTGGACCCCCCAGCGCAGGGCGTCACGGTGGCCCCTGCACCCGTGCCGCGTCTTGGCAGCGGGAGGAGGGGACCCGCAGTCCTGCTTCAGCATAGTGGCATCAGGTCCTGCGCCGCACCCCAGAGTGGGGGTGGGCCCCCTGGCTCCGGACACTGTGGCGACACCGGGTTCTGCACCGCACCTCGGCACGGGGGAGGGCAGCGCCGGGTCCTGCGGCGGTACCGGGTCTCGTGCCGTGCCCCAGAGTGGAGGCGGTCCCCCTAGCACTGAGAGCTCTGGCGGCACCGGGTCTCGCCTCACGGTGCCAGCAGGAGGGAACACCGCAGCGCTGCCTCTCGTGCAGCGGCACCGGGTCCCGCACCGGGTCTCGTTGCTGGAGGAGGGGTGACCCTGCAGCTCCAAGTCCTGCAGCTGCACCGGGTCTCGAGCCGTGCCCCAGAGCGGGGGCGGACCCTTCAGCACTGAGCCCTGTGGGCAGCAGGTCCCAATCTGCACCTCGGTGCCGAGACCTTTCAACGGCGACCAGGAGTCCCCCAGTGGCCTGAGTCCTCTCCTTGGTACTGAGCACTTTCCCTTGGCACTGAGTGCTCCACGGCAACCGAGGTCCTGCTGGGCGACTACTTGGTGCCGGGTCCATTCTGGGGGAGCGTCTTGCTTACCCCCATTGCCGTCCAGGGGTCTCCACTGCTCTTTGGGGGGACCCAACACAGGCTTGCCCCGGGGCACCGGCACCTTCTCCCTCGGCGGGGGGGGGGGGAGGTGGCGTAAGCAGGCCGACAAGGCTCTTGCTGCCAAAAAGCCTCTGGTGCCGACGGCGTTGGCAGGGGCACTCTCCCACTCCCAGGAGTCGGGGGTGGTTCCCTGCACAGGGATGCAGGCTCCGGAGAGGGCTCAACGGGCTGTGGGTGGTGCATCCCCGCCCTCGACCCTGCCCATGCCCACGGTGCAGGGGAGTGTCCGCGCTCCACGCGCTGCTCCTCTTCGGCACCAGGGGTGCTGCTTGGTGCCGAGTCAAGCCTGGCACTGGTGGGGAACGGCTCGACAGTGCCGCTTCCCCTCCCCCCCACACACTTAAGGCACTGATGGGGGGTGGGGGGGTCTTAAATCCAGGTGACCGGGACGTGCCCATCCACCTTAAGTCCCTCAGGGACTCCTATCTAACTAACAGCTACTTAACAACTAGCTACAGAGCTTTGACTAACACGAACACAAACAAAGGGAATTGGTACTTGCGGAGAGCAAGGCTATTTCCAGTCACCATCACGGGCGGAAAGAAGGAACTGAGGAGGGGAGGGGCCGGCGGCGCCCTATATACTGCCAAAGCAGACTGTGAAGAGGATCTCTCAAAAGTGGGTTACTGGGCAACTAAAAGGCAGATGAAATTCATTGTTTATAAATGCAAAGTAATGCACATTGGAAAATATAATCCCAATTATACATACAAAATGATGGTCTAAAGTAGATGTTTCCATGCAAGAAAGATTGTGGATACTTCTCTGAAAACATCCACTCAATGTGCAGCAGCAGTCAAAAAAAGCTAACAATGTTAGGAACCATTAGGAAAGGAATAGATAAGACAGAAAACACCATAATGCTGCTATATAAATCCACAGTACACCCACTTCTTGAATATTGAGAGCAGATCTGGTTGCCCCATCTCAAAAAAGATGTATTGGAATTGGAAGTGGTACAGAGAAGGGCAACAAAAATAATTGGGGGGGTATGGAATAGCTTCCATATGAGGAGAGAGTACAAAAACTGGGACTTTTCAGATCAGAAAAGAGACGACTGGGGTGACGTGCAAGGAGGAATGATGGAGGTGTATAAAAATCTTAACTGGTTTGGAGAAAGCAAATAAGGAAATGTTATTTATTACTTCACATAAACACAAGAACTAGGGGTCACCCAATGAAATTTAATAGGCAGCAGGTTTTTTTTTAAAAGAAGTACTTCACACAACACAGTCAACCTGTGGAATGCTTTGCCAGGGGATGTTGTGAAGGACAAAACTATAAACAGGATTCAACAAAGAACTAGATAAATTCATGGAGGATAGGTCCATCAATAGCTAATAGCCAGTACGGGCAGGGATGCAACACCATGATCTCAGTATCCCCAGCCCGTTTGCCAGAAGTTGGGAGTGACCAACAGCGGATGGATCACTTGATTGCCTGTTCTGTTCATTCCCTCTGAAGCACCTAGCCTTGGCTTCTGTCAGAAGACAGGACACTGGGTTAGATGGACCATTGGTCTGACCCAGTGTGGCCATTCTTATGGGCTATGGGGCACATCTGGGATCACTAGAAGTTCAAGGTCTGTAGTCAGAGCAAGAATCCTCTATACATTTCAGCATGCTGGAGCTTTGGGCAGTTTACAATGCGTGCCACGCTTTTCACGTCCATATTAGGAGCTCAGTGATTCAGATATTTACCAGCAATACCACTACAATGTATTATGTGAACAAGCAAGGAGAAGTACACTCCAGGGTGATGTGCCAAGAGGCAATCAGATTGAGGCAGTTTGCATCGAGGAGAGTATCACTCTGATAGCTGACCACTTGGTAGGGGTCCAGAATCATCTTGCAGACCATCGCTGCGGGAATTTTTTGCTGAGTCACAAGTGGTCTCTGAAGACAAGCATCCTCCGGACTATCTTCACAACCTGGGGCATTCCAATGATAGACCTCTTTGCTACAAAGGACAACAGGAAATGCCATCTGTTCTGCTCTCAAGGGGGCCTTAGACTAGGCTCCCTGTCCAATGTCTACCATCTCAGCTGGCAAGCGGCTCTCTTCTACACCTTTCACCCCATCAGCCCACAGGTCGTCCTTAAATTGAAGGCACATTGGGCCTAGTTCATCCTCATTGCCCTGGTGTGGCCAAGGCAGTGCTGATTCTCCTACTTTCTTGTGCTGTCAGTGCAGCCTTCTATACCCCTTCCTCTCCATCCCAGCTTCCTCACTCAGAAGCACAACTGCATCTTGCATCCTGCACTCAGCTCCGTCCATCTCACTGTGTGGCTGCTGCATGGCAGAATGAGAAGGAAAACCAGAGTTTGGCAGCTGTTCAGCAGGTTCTACTCAACAGTAGGAAGCCCTCTGCCCGAATGGCCTATTTGATTAAATGGAAACCGTTTTCCACGTGGTCACTTGCATGCAGAAGTCAACCAATGTGGCTTGCATCAAGGACATCTTAGAGTACCTGCTGCACCTTCAGTCATCTGAAGTTGCATTTAGTTCATTGAAAGCACATGGGGCAGCGATAAATGTATTTCATCCCGTTATTCAGGGAAGATCAGTCTTCTCCAATCCCATGATAGCAAGATTCTTAAAAGGGCTTCTTTGTCTACTTTCTCTGGTCCAAGAACCAGTTCATCTGTGGAACTTTATTAGCATTGATGGGAACTCTGTTCAAGCCCCTAGCATCTTGTTCCTTTCCTCGCTTGTGTCAGAAAGCTATGTTCCTGGTAGTGATAGCATCTGCAAGGTGACTGTGTGAGAGGTAAGCTCTGATGGCAGGACTTCCTTATACACAGTTCTCCAAAGACAAAGTGACTTTGTGACCACATCCAAATTTCTTGTCTAAAGTGGTTTCTCAGTTTCATTTGAACCAGGTGGTATATTTGCCTGTATTCTTTCCTAAGCCACATTCATCTCTGGAGAAGCAGCGTTTCCATACATTAGATGTCAAGTGATGTCTGGCTTTCTCTCTGGACAGGATTAAACCATTTCGTGTTTTACCTGATTTGTTTGTGTTGCATGCAGATCGTATGAAGGGTCAAGCAGTCTCTTCACAGACAACCTCTAGGTGGATAACATCCAGTAATAAGACTGCATATGAAATAGCTTCAGCTACCCCCTTGTAGCAGGTGCGAGCTCATTAAGTGAGAGTACAAGCAACATCACTAGTGTTCCTCAGTGAGGTTTTCATATTGGATATTTGCAGGACTACTACCTGACCATCCATATGTACATTTATGAATCACTATGCCATTACTGCACATTCCAGGGTGGATGCAACTTTTGGATGAGCAGTTCTACAATACTTGTTTAGGTGAGGCCCACCTCATAAGAACATATATAAGAACAGTCATACTGGGTCAGACCAATGGTCCATCTAGCCCAGTATCCTGTTTTTGGACAGTGGCCAATGCATCAGAGGGAATGAACAGAACAGGTAAACTTTGATGTCCAGCTTTCTATCTGGACAGGAGTTAAATTGAATGATCCATCCCGCCATCCACTTCTAGCAAACAGAGGCTTAGAACATGGACTCCAGGACACTCAGAGCACGGTATTGCATCACCATCCTGGTCAGGTGGTCGATAGTATATCCTGACTGCTATAATCTTATTCAAGCATGAAATTTTTATCCATAGAGATTCTGTGGTACAGCTTGGTTCAGTTAAGATTTTTACCACATTTGACTCTATGCTTTCTTTTGCATATAGCACCATCTGCTTGACGACCTATATATATGGTATCCTGGTATTACCGTGTCCCATTGATCATTATCATTCCACCATGTTTCTGTGTTCCTATTATATCAATATCTTCTAACACCAGGCACTCAAGTTCATTCATCTTAGTATAGACTTCTAGCATTTGCATAGAAGCACTCAAATTTTGTCACTTTTTAGCTGTCTGCCATTATGTGATGTAATTGAATGGGACTCTTTCATTTGGCTGTTTCTCATCAGATCCTACCTGTACTTCATCAGGGAGGCATTGATGAAAACGGAGCTGGTTGGTAAGGGCCAGACGAAAGGAAAGTCCTGACAAACATTCTCAAGAAGCATCCCCTGCTGTAAGAAATCCAGGACCAGTGGAGGAAGATGGACCAATCTGTCCAAGGAGTGAAGAGTGACAGTAAACTGCCCTGAGCCACATTTGGAGTGGGCGAAGACACAACCTTGCGAACTGGACCACCTGCATGCAAGCAAACATGCAGCCCAAGAACCCCAAGCACATCCAAACTGTTGTGGAAGGTGGAGATTGCAGGCTGAGGCAGAAGTGCTCTCAAACTCATAGAGTCTATTAGGGCTCCAATTAACTCTGTTTTCTGAATGGGAACCAAAGTTATCTTCCCAGTGTTTAGGATGAGACCCAGATGATGGGCAAGCACAGGATGGTGTTGACATGAGAAATGAGTTCCCCTCTGGATCTGCCCCGCAGTAACTGATCATCCAGAAATGAGATGTGGCTTCCTTTCTTCTTGAGATATGCCATAATGACAGCCATGCATTTGGTAACAATCCAAGGAACAGAAGAGAGGCCAAAGGGAAGCACTATACACTGGAAACTTGAAGGAGTGCAGAGTAATCTGTTTTATCTGAGAATAGCACCCTGGCCATCAAAGGGCAAATCCTAAATGGTCTTCTGGACATCAGGAGCAATGCCCAAATTCTGCAGCCAGAAAGCCTATCATAGGCTATCATGCCGGCTGAGGTATCTGTGACATCTAGCACAGACTGCAAAGTAGCATTTGGTACTATGCAGCCATTGGTGACAAATGCCCAAAATTCTTCTCTCCAGACCTCTGGCAGCTGGTCTGTGAATTTAGACATAGCCATCCATGTGACAACATCATACCTGGACAGCTGTGCCTGTTGATTAGCAATCCACATCTGCAAGGAAGAGGAGGTATAAATCTTCCTGCCCATCAAGCCATCACTTAGAGTCCTCCTTCTTGGGAGGGGATTTAAATCTGCTGTGTTGGGCTCTATCGTTCACCAGTTACTGCCAAAGAATTTGGGGGCTTCATGAGAATAGAAACCCACAAATCCCTGCGTGGGAATGAAGTAGCGCTTTGCCACATACTTAGCTACAGGCAGCACTGAAGCCAGCATGTTTTAGAGCAGTGGTTCCCAACCCATGGCCCACAGGCCAAAAGTGGCCCACGGGTCTTTCAAAGGGGCCCGCTGCTCCCCTCCCACTGGCTGCAGAAGGGAGCCGCTGCCTAAGGACCCAGGTATAGTGCGTTGCCATAGGTCTACAAGACCAGTGCAGGCTCCTTGCTGCAGCCATGGGGTTGGGAGATCAGCTTCCCCCCGTGCCCCAACCCCTCTGGCTGTAGCAGGGAGCAAGGCAAATCTCTCCGCCTAGGTCTATAGATGCTGGAATCCCTGCTGCAGCCAGAGGGAGGAGAGATCAGTGCTCCCCTCTCCCAGCTCCAGCAGAGAGCAAAGAGCTTTGCCTGGGTCCCTAGGTGCTGGGGTCCCTGCTGGAGCCAGAGGGAGGGAGGGGAGCACTGATCACCTGCCCCCCTCCCCCCCCGGCCACAGAAGGGAGCCACTGCCTAGGGACCCAAGTGGAGCACACATGAGGCTACAGGATGCCTGCAGTTTCCTGCTGCAGCCAGGGGGATGGGAGATGAGCAAAACTCCTCCCATCTGGTTGCAGTGGGGGGAGTAAGGGGGACTGCTGGCAGAGACTGGTGACCCGTCAGGGTTGTAAAAATGATATCTGTGGCCCTCAAGCCAAAAAGATTGGGAACCAGTGTTCCAGAGGACCGTAGCAGGCTCAAGGAGTGCTTCATTAACAGGGAGGCCAACTAATTATTGGCATATTTTAATATTAATGGCATATTCTTTCACTCACACACACCCTCACCCCCCCCCCCCCGTATTTGTGTGGAAGTGGTATCCATGTGATATATTCAGTTCATCATGCACTTGGATCATATCACCTGTTTTGTCAACTAATCACTCGCATTTATTCTAACATTCCAAAGCAGCCCAGGCAGATGACTTACTTTTTAAAAACCAGTTTATGCCGTCCTACTGAAGAACAGTTTCCTCCCACCAGATGGTATTTTTCTATAACGTGACTCCCTAACAAGACCTAGGATGAGCAAAACCAGTCATCCTGAATTAAATTTAAGAGCCAATACATCATGACCCTTGAGAGTCTCTAGTCCACCTCCCCCCTACCTCTCCAAGCTGAGTCTGCACCACGTAAACCTAGACCAACCCTGGTAGGCCTTTGTCTAACCTGTTCTTAAAAACCTCCAACCAAGGGGATTCCACAGCCTCCCTCAGAAGCTGATTCTAATGCTTATCTGTCCTCCTAGTAGAAGATTTTCCAAATATCTAACCTAAATCTCCCTTGCTGCAAATTAACCTCATTATTTCTTGTTCCACATCCACTGTAGGTAGAAGACAATTGATCACTATTCTCTTTCAACAGCCCTTAATGTATCTGAAGACTTACAGTGCCCTCCCTTCGGTCTTTTCTCAAACGAAACATGCCCAATTTTTTTCAAGACTTTTCTTCACAGAACAGGTTTTCTAAAAAAAAAAAAAAAAAAAATTTCCCTTTGACTGACCACTGGACTCTATCCAATTTGTCCATATCTTTCTTAAAGTGCAGTGCCCAGAAATGGACACAATACTCCAGCTAAGTGGCAAGTAGAGCAGGAAAATTACCTCCCCGCTCTTACATACTACACTCCTGTTAATACACCCAGAAAGATATTAGCCTTTTTTTTGCAGCTGCACCATATTGTTGGCTCATATTTAGTTTGTGATCCATTATAATCTCCAGATCCTTTTCAGCGGTACTGCTTTCTAGCCAGTTATTCCCCATTTGCTATTTGTATATTTGATTTCTCCTTCCTAAGTGTAGTACTTTGCACATCTTTACTGAATTTCATCTTGTTCGTTTGAGACCAGTTCTCCAATTCATCAAGGTAGTTTTAAATTCTAGTCTTGTCCTCCAAAGTGCTAAGGACCCTTCCCAGCTTGGTACCATCCATAAATTTTATAAGCATACTCTCCACTCCAAGCCATTCATGAAAATATTCATTATTACTGAACCTAGAACAGACCACTGTGGGACCCAACTAGATACATCCCTCCAGTTTGACAGCAAATTGAGTATGGTCTTTCAACTAGGCTTGCACCCACCATACAATAGTTTCATCTAAACCACATTTCACTAGTTTGCTTATGAGGAAGTCACACACTACTGTCAGAAGCCTTACTGAAATCAAGATACATCACATTGACAACTTCCCTCATCCAATAGGCCAGTAATTGTCAAAGAAGGAAATTAGATCAGATTGGCATGATTTCTGACTTGTTCTTTACTACTTAGTGTCCTACTATCTTCTAGGTGACTATAAATTGATTAATAATGTGTTCCAGTATTTTTCCAGGTTTCAGAGTTAGACCAACTCGTTTGTAATTCCAAGGGTCCATGTTTTCCCCCCCTCCCCCACACATACTTTAAAAGATATGTTTGCCTTTCTTCTAATAGATGTATCAGAAATCAATCAAAACTTTCAAGTACGAAAAAAGCTATTTTGGGTAATTTTTAAACATTTACTAATATTTATTTATAATTTCTCTTCCTCAGTTTTGGGGGTATGGCACAAAGGGAGCCTGACATTACAAGTACCAGGATAAAAAACAGAATCAATAATAGTTGTGAGACACTAAATTGTTCCCTCTGTAAACGGGGGCATATCCAAGATACATGATGCTGTGGGGTAGTACACAGATTTTATTGGCACTCGTTTGGAAAGATCTGGATTAACTCACTTGTAAGCGTAAGTGGTGAAACAGATGTAACTACCCCTAACTCATATTGATAAAACCCGTTCTTAACAGTGCTGGTGCCCACAATAAGCCCTGGGGCTGCTGGTAGTAATCTGCAACCCTTCCCCCTATACCTTATCCTGGAAATAGACTGTCTTTTCAAAGTGAATACTAAGACACTGGTCAAAGGAAAGCCTTTTGCTGGAGATAAGGTGGGGAATTGGGAAGCAAACAGGGTGCACTTTTCCACTCAGCTCATGTCACCTTATTTCTCTCACTAATTGACTCACCTTGTTGTGCTCACCCCATCCCTCCCAACTCAGAAACCCTTCAGGCTCCCTCAACTCCCTCCAAACCAACTCCCACCTGCTTAGAAATAGTCTTCACCCCCCAACTGGAATGCTTCCTATATTACTTCTCCATAGCTCAGCACCACCCCTCAGCTCTGAATGCTTCTACCCAACACTCTCATACTAAGAAAAACACTGTTACTCTCAAAACTTTTCCCCTTCCTTTACCATTGTCAGGCACAGATGTCCCGCTCTTCGTTTCTGAGTCTGGAAAAGCAGCAGCAAAGCCAGCAGAAAGCAATGATGGTGGGCTGGTGCTTTGTGGGGTACATACTTCAGGGAAGGTTTCTATCAAAACTTATGTCACGTGTGCTATGATTAAATCAGAGAATGTGATACAAATTAAGTAGGAAAGTCTTGGCTTGTTTGGGGATTTTTCATTTCCTTCCTGTTTGTCCGTGCCGCAGCATTTTTGTGTTTGAATACCTTTCTGGCTCTCTTTTGGGAATCAACGAACCAGAGATTCCTGACCCCTAGGAATCAGCTAAGTTGCCTTAACCACCAATTGTCTAGAAAAGACAGGGCTAAGTGTACTGGTTTAATCTTCAAAAAGCCTCATGTGGCCTCTGAAGAAAGCAGTATCCAGCAGCAGTCAAGACCAGTGAGGGGCCAGAAAAAAAACAGCTCGTCTTTGGGAGGCGAGCAATTCAACCCAAATGTTCGAAGCTGCTGCCATCTGCTTCCAAATGCAAGAACAGCAAAGCTATGTATGCTGGTGCTAAAACATTGGAGAACTGCAGTTGGAAAATCTCAGCTCGGGAACCTGAATTGTGACCGAGGGGTGGGGAAAGGTGGTGTTGGAATAATTGGGTACGTTTCTTCTTCCAATTCAGAGAGAACAAATGAAAAATCTATTCCACGCTTGAGAAAGAAGGAATGGACAACTAGATATTTATTTATTTAAAGTGGATGCTAAACCCACTACTCTGGGTAGCTCTGAGACAGACAAGCAGACAGCCCTACTCTTTTCCTTTGAGGGGCTACCTCCACAGAAACTCTGTTCCTGTTCTAAGTCTTTGCTCCATGAAATCCATTTTCTGCAGAGCCAGAAGTGGCTCAAACAGGAGCTAGGTGTATTGTAGCTCCTGTCAGTGGCAACAGATGGTACTGCACATCAGGGGGGAAAAAAAACACCGATGTAGCATTGCGCCATTAACGCCTAACCATCCACCTCACAGCACGTGTGTGTGTGGGGGGGGAACCAACAGGTGTACATGGTCCATTTACATTTTTTCCCCATATTTAGTTGTACCCAACCAGGTAAAAATGCAGGTCACTTTCCATAGTGAGGGAGTAACATGACTGTTTAGTAAGGCTTGTGTGGTAAACTGCTTGTACGTTTACCATGATGGCTGGTACACAAAAATTAACTGTTCACCAAATAGACCTGGATGAGATCAGTATCCTGTCCAATCACCATCTTTGGTGTTTACTTCACAACCTCCTGAAAGAGAAACAGTGCTGCTGAAGCTCCAACTTACTAAAATACTTGCAAGCCTGCAAAAATATTAATTCACACATGACAGGAATGGAATCATTTTTGTTAAACTGATTGGTTTAGCAATCTGCCACACAAAGGATAATGCCCTGAATAAATCACAACAAATGAAAATACTGTTAGCAGTTTCATAATTTAATGAAAAAGTACTTGTAAAAAGGGGATATCTGAAAAAGACTGAGTCCATCTTGGAAAATTGTGTGTGTGTGTACGTATGTATATATATAAAACAAAATGCAAAAGACAAAAAAAAATTAACAAATAAGATTAAGAGGTAATACTTCAAACAGCCACCAAACACACAATAAAAACTAGCAAATACACTTTGGGAACTATATTTAAGAACTACATAACCAAGGGCTCCTTCATTTATCTATTAAAATCATGTAAAAAAAATTAGTAAAACTAACTGCCCAGCCTGGAAATAGAGTTACATCCCCAAAAAAGCAAAAACTTGAATTTTTGCTGAAGCACCATTTCCCTCCCCTCATCTTTTTCATATGCTGCTGGGCATGCAACATGACTGCTCTGCTAGCTTCCAAGATAAATGTTCCCAAGGTAAGTGCCACAGTTTTGCGGCCAGAAAAACTATTAATAATAAATATTGAAGGAGAATTAAAAATCAGAGCTCGAGTACAAATGAGTAGATATTTGTTTACTCATTCTGAATGACCCCTGGCTTAGGAACAAGAAGTATTTCCCATTAAAATAAAATAGATAGAAACCTAAAAACGTTACTGCATATTTACACCAAAAGAAAATTTTGAAAATACAATTACACAAATATACAGAAAACCAAGAAGTGAAAGAAAACAATTAAGGATTCATGAAGCAAAGAACTGCAAAGTTTGTTTTTTATTTCACTACTGAAATGTTCTCTACCCCTGATCAGTAACTGTTGTGAGGAAGATTTCAAAGTTTAATCATCTAAAGTATTTTGTTGTACTTTCCCAAACTAAGAACAACATAAGTTAAGGCTTTGAAGAAAATCAAGCTGTCATTTGTATTCTGCTAAACATCTTTATATTGGGAGTTAAAACATTTTCCTTTTGGATGAAATTCACCTGAAGCAAAGGAGATTACAATGCAAGGCCCTCTGCAATACTTATGCTCCATTTCAGTCCTTGATATGGGACAGCAGGCTTTGCCCATTTATGACTGAAATGTCATTTCATCAGGCACACAATACAATTACTCTTAATTAACAGAAAAAATTATGAAAATGAGAAGTTTGTTTTTATTCAAACAAAACAAGCCACATGCAGTAAAGAATAAAATGGGACCTTTTTCTGAGGTTGGTTGAACGTTAGCACATCAGCATTTGCAACTTTTAAAACTTGTGCAAAGCATTTTTAGTTTGGGAAACAGCAACTAATTAGAGGTGGCTAAGCAATTTACTGTAGTCATATGTTTTACATATGCTTCCAAATTTACCTAGCAATAGAAATATGCTTCAAATAATGACTGGCTAATTATTTTCAAACCTATGTTCCTAAAGTTAAGCTTGTGAACCCCTATTTAGTCACCTAGGTTTGGAAATTTTGGCCTATATAAAAAATGTCAGAAAATGATTTCTAGGTCAAGCTTATTTTTAACATACCAGCTTTAAATGCCTCCAGATGCAAACTCTCAAGTTTCAAGAGGAACCTGGCATCATCAGTGATTGCCTAAAATTTAAGTGTCAAATATCATTTTTCTTTGAAGTAGTATATCTACTTTTGTAAACACTATCCACAAAATTAGCCATCTGTACTTGTTAGCTGGGTAAAATATTTACAAGTGCATCCCACAACAAGCAACTATGTACAAAGATTAAAAAACTGAAGTACCAGAAGTTGAATATTTACAAAATAAAGTGAATTACTGTCAAGAGAAACACAACCTTTAGCCAGAGCAATAGTATGGGGGCACATCTAGAGGTCTGGTCCGTGAGTTTGGCAGCATTTGTGATGCTTGCTTCTACCCTGGAGAGAGGGTTTACAAGTATCACTGGAGCTCTAACATTTCTGCAGAACAGGATCTCCATTTAGTAGTCACTTAGACCACAATTCAACCCAGCACTTAAGCATATGCTTTAAATCTAAAATATATGAGTACTCCCACGGGAGTCAATGAAATTATTCATGTGCTTAAAGTTTTAAGCGCATGCTTCAGTTTTTGCTGATCAGGGTCATATAGGAGATGCGAAAGGAACGCAATTTCAGTATCTGCACTAGTCTTTTACAGCATGTTACCGAGCAGTGCAAGGACTCCTTTAATACCTGTCCAGCAGCACAAAACTGACATTTCTAACAATGCCTTTGACAAAAGCAGGTAAAAAGGAGGCAGCTCCTGGAGTTATGCCAAAGGTTAACGGCTCCATATTCTCCCAGATGTGAACATTTAATAAAGCACATTGATTTTGACACAACCTCGACTATCCCTTTAAAATCGCAAGCCAATTCACTACTGACAGCTACCGATTTCTTGTTCACTGCATTTCCTCCTAACAGGTCCTGTATTGTATTCTGAAACCCTCCAATGCCTAGGTTTGCACCATACACTGAATTACACAAAGGTTGAGTTACCCCTCAGGGGTTTATAATCACCTTTGTACTGAACTGTGAGAAATTATATTTTTTTTGTTTCTAGTGTGACAATCTCTACCCAAATCCTTACTCTGGCTTTCCCTCTCTGAGCTGCTTCTCCTTAATCTGGCTTGCTCTTTATTCTCATCACTTTCAGCTTCAGAGTCACTTAGCTCCAAATCAGGGCAATACCCATCGTTGTCCTGGTATGGAGCTCCTCCTGTCTGGTATTCAAGAGTCTGCTTGCTCCACAAACGATCTTTTGTTGAAAACTTCCTTGCTGGCTTTTCACAACACCTCAGATCTTCTGTGGTCCTCACCAAACTGTTGGTAGCCTCTTTAAAGGACCTGCTAAAATGTTCTATTGTAGATTTTCTAAAACTGCTTTGACTAGCCAAATGGGCAGTGAGCACAGATTCTTGTTCATATGGTGTCTGGCTGGACCTGTCTCTCTGAGTTACATCTCCAGCCTTGCCCATTAAACCATTGGACTTGGCTAGTCTTGAGTTCCCTTGCTGCACTTTTCCATTCCCAATGGAAGACTGTCCATGTAATGCAGCTTGAAGTGCTAATGGTTTACCAGATGGCTGCCCATGATGAAACTCTGGTGACTGTGCTGTTCCAGAATCTTTTGCTTCACTCCTAGTCTTGCCAATCCCTAACAACAACCCATTACTTCGGTTCTCATACGGACACCTCGAGTATGATTTGGTTTTAATTTCAAATGACTCTTTTGACATCTGCATACTCCTTTTGTTGTAAACCATGGTGTTGTCAGGAGAAAGGGGTCTGTTGCCAGGTTTCAGCGAGTTATTTTTGCAGTCACCCAGTGCTGACTTGGGCATTTTTAATTTCAAGGTGATTCTGGGAGGAGGGTTGAACAGTGTGTTCTCTAGTGCACTTGTCAGAGAATGACCTGAGAGAGAAAACGGAAAGGATGTATTTAAAAGGTGGTAATATTTTCATTAGGCGTAGTTAACTAGTTTTCCTGCCTATAAAAAGGAAGCACACATTAAGGGGAATTTTCAGTTAGTCTAACAATTACCATGACATTCTTTTAGGATGTTAAGGAGAAGGAAAGGACTAAAAATTAAATTGTTTCAAAGCTCCCCATTAAACAGAATTTACTATAAGAACTATTTTTTCTTCAAATTTATAGTTTAAAGCTATGCATTCTTTAATACACATTTCACCCAACAAACATATTACAGACTGTATTTATATAGATACACAGTCCTCATATGTAGTGAAAAGTAAAATCACACCGGAGTACATACTCTTCCTCATTCCAGAGGTTTCATTCATTGTTTCATGACATTCAAAGGAAAAAGACAAAGTTGATTTTGGAACATGAGCCATCCATTTTTAACTTAGTAAAACATTTTATGGGGAAATGACAGACAGCTCAAATGGAGAAACTTGTTTGAAACATTCATAGCATATGAAAGGAGACATAAGAATAGTGTGAACTTCTGTCAATCATTCTCCCCTTCTCTGTCTGTAAGAAATTATTACCAACAGCAAGTTAGCAACTTTCTTTTAACTGGGGAAAGAGACAAATAAAAATGTGCAAGAGGTAGCCACTGTGGGGAAAATGGGAGTATAAAACAGTGATCCAAAGAGAAAATCCCACAGCCTACTTGATGCTGACACCAGTAATTTTTCGATGGGAATCTCATCTGTATATGGCACCCAATAAATATCTAGGATAGGATGGAATACTAAAGTATGACTGGCGGAGATGAAAATGTGCTAATTAGGAAAGTGGGCAAGGTAAGGGCCTATTCACAATAACTCATTAAAAACAGTTTTACGGTGTTTAAAATGCTAACGGCAACATGGGCCAGACATACCCAGAGTCCAGGATCTTTAGCAGATATAATTACTGTTATTTTATATATATAGATTACCTGCAGCAATTTCCTGATTAATGAACTGGACTTGCAAATTGAAGACTTGTTCATGTACTTTACTGTGGGACAGTTTTAGCTTCTCTCTTCTGCTCACCATGTAGCAGAGATTCCTTACCTACAGAGACGGACAAGAGATTTTAAATGGTCTCTTTAAAAAAAAAAAAAGGTTATGTGGTCAAGAATATTACATTAACATTAAAATTTTCAAACAAAGCATCTTCACACTCAAAGCCCTATAATAAAAGAGCTCCATGGTGAATTTAATAGGATCATATGCAACTATAAACCAAATACTTTCAACTGTATGGTTTTCTTTTGTTTTTTTGTTTATTTTTAAAAACCATTAAAGATGCTAAAAGTGGTCTGCAAATTGGTTGGTCAAACTCCCATCTATATAAACAGGAAGTGAATAAATAACCAGATTAAAAGAAGAGTCAAGGAGATTTTAGAACTCACATTTTTTGTTCTGAAATTCCACGGCACACAGCCCACTGAGATCACCAACTGCTATTCTGGTATTGTACTTGTATGGGCCTGGCCTGCAGGAAGGCTGATAAGTACTTTTTTATACAGCCATATTGTGTTTTTCCAAAACTGCTGCAATTTTATAAAGTACCCTATTTGACCAAAAAAAGTTGGTTTGTTTTTTTGTTATTAAAAAAAAACAAAACCCAGCACACTTACCGTTCTAGGAAACCACACTGACCTGGGGACTTCATGAGTCTTAAAATAAGATTCAAGTTAAGGGCGGTCCCCCAGTCAGTCTGGCTATTAGGCCACTTAAGTCATATTGCTGAAATTTGACAAAGTGACATATAGGTCAGCTTGAAAATGATACTCTCAATTCCCACAACATTTTGCTAATTTTGAAAGGTTTTCAGAATCAGTCCTTTTGGATGATCAATTTAATATCTTTTTTTAAAGATATTTTTTCTGTTTTCTGATATTTTCTCTGTTTTCATAACTCATTTAAGTTAATAGCAATATTTCCAGCCAATATACCAGTAGCAGTATCAGGTGCTAAACTTCTTGATAAAAAGAGTCAAAAAGTTTGTGGAATACAGACAGCATATGTTCTGTTGAACAATATTTGCTGAGTGTTCCCCATGGCACCCACTCAGATCTGTTCAAAAATCAGAATTTGTCCTATCAGAAATTCCAACATTGTTTTAGTCCCAAAATGAGACAAAATTTGAATTCTTCTAGAAAAATTGTCAATAAACTCAGAAAATTTCATGTTCTCATTTGACATTTCAAAATGTCAACATAATAAAAAAAATTAATTTTGAGTAGTTTTCCTGTAGAAAAGAATTGCAAAGGTTTGCTAAAATCAACACCATAATTTGTTTCTATGGAAGTTTTACATATTAGATCTCCGACTCCAATGTTAAGGGAATTTTCTGGAAAAGTTGGACATAGCATTATGAAATCAGAAGTGTAAAAAAAATAAATGTTAAGCACAGCATTTAGGGCAAAAACCTAGCTCACCTATAGACATGCAGCCAAAAAATCTTTACCATCCAAACTCTTACCCTCTCTAGATCCTGCCTTAAGTGCATGAACATCCTCATGCGCGTATGAATGCTATCTTCTTTTGGTTGCACCAAGCCATTTTCTTCATCCTCCTTGGGAGGAAACAATGGTTTGTTAAGGTTACTTTTCCGCTTTAGTTTCCAGTAATTATAAATGAAGTCCACAGCAACTTTAGGAAGGCTCAGTTCTGCTGCAACATCTTCCACTTTAACTAACGAGTAGAACTCCTCCTCCAGCTCTCTGAGTTTCTGGGCACGCAAACTAGTTTTCTCACTCTCTGTTTGCTTCTGGTCTGCCATACTCCTGGGGTTCTCATCAACGTCAGGCACCAAATTCTGCTTGTTTTTGCTATGCTTTAGGCAGTATGACTTGAACTTGACCTCATCCCCATCATCCAAAATGGCCTTCATCTCTAGGCTATGCTCAAAGGCACAGGTAACATGAAAGGCAGTGATGCAGCTTTTCACAGAGCACTATGAGTGAAACACTAGAGTCAGCCAAGAGTAGCAATGAAAGGAGAGAAAGGATCAAGGAATGCTTAATTTATATAAAACCCACTCCCTTTAAATACACTTTTCAATGTTACACTTAAAAATTGAATGAGCCTTAAGATTCCAGAACTGAGAAACTGAATGTTAAGTCCATGTTAAAACCTTGTAAAAAAGTGTTATAATAGAAACAACAATTTAATCTTAAGTAAAGATTAAACTTTAAACTTAAAAGTATTTCATATATTTTACATCTGAGTAGGTGACAAAACAATCTGAGAGGAAGTGGATTAACTGGCTAATATTTCCAATATTTTCTACCTCTGATTTCACACCTATATTTACATCATGTTTCAAAGGAATGTGTAAGTTTAGAACTTGCTTTCTTCTGTGAGTAAGATGTTCAACTGAACACATTTCTGTCCATCTCTGGCAAGTGTCCACTTGATAGTTAAACATCCCACAGCTTTAGTTTAAGGCAATTCTTAGTCTTCACCCAGCCCACTTCAGTGATTCATGTCCATGCACATATCCCCTCGAGACCGGGCAGGAGGGTGTATCTGGTACCAAGGGTGGGGGTCCCTCTTCACTCGCCACGCAAAGGAATTGCACAAGGGAAAAGCTGAAGAGCTGGGGTCAAACAAGGAGTGGAAGGCTGCATATTGGAAGTACTGTCCCTCCCCCCATCCCACACTTCGAAAATCTCTTCTCTAGTTCAAAAGTTTCGTATTGTCCAAGACTGTTTAATTAGCTATAGCTAAGAGCATGGCAGCTGCCATGTTTGCAAACACTCACTACCATTACGAAGCATTCTGAATATGAAAAATGCTATTTAAATCCAAGTTCTGTTCTTCATGCTCAAGACACAAGTCATTGCAGAGCTGGCACATACCTGAATACAAGCACCAGTTTTAAGTTTGCATAAGCTACAAACTAAAGCCCATCGACTTGGTGGAATGTGAGACACTTTTGTGATTGGTTCCATCCTTTCTGGGCAAGCAATGCTAACCTGAAAACAAAAGAAAAAGAAAAAAAGTGTGTTAAGCATTTATCAGGACAATTAAGTACATTAAGGAAAAAATATCGCACTGAGGGAACCTCAGAGTTCATATAAAATCAAACTACACTGCTATCGCATCTCGAAAATTGGCAAAGAAAGATAAGACTCAGTAATGGAGGTAGGGACTTGAAGGGTTTTAGAGCTTTCGACCCTGCAAAGTCTAGCAGGCAGGAATGCACAGACTTTAGTCCATCATTCAAAATTAATCTCAATCCACCTTTCCATCACCCCAATTTTTGGGTTGCTCCCCTTCTCATTGCAATTATGTAGATCTGTATTCCTGCACACTACTGAAATTCTTGATTTATAATCCATCTCCTTACATAGATTTCTGACTGCACAGCCTATTTTATAAATGTTCTAATTTTCTTTCATTAGGAGATTTAGGATACTTTGAAAGATAAAACATTCTTACATTCTAATGCTGAATTTGTAAGGCTACTTTAGCAGTGATTAAATGCTTTTTAACCAAAATAATGTAATTTTCTGAGAATTTCAGTATTAAAAGGAAATTTAGAACTACTGTCCAGCGCTCCGAAAACACACTTTGCACATATTGCATTCATTTCAATTATTCTAATTTCAGATCAATCACCATGTTGTTATACAATTTTGTGAAACCCGTTAAAGTACACAGCAGCCGTTAAACGTATTACACAGAGAGCAGAGGAATTCAAATAACTCAATGAAAACAGCTGCTCTGCAGCTACACATTACACTGAAGATGCACAAGCAATCTCATCAGAAAATAAGTCAAGTATGTAAGTAAAAGGGAAGGAAAACTAAATAAGTAACTGTCCATAAATTGTAGTGGCACCCGATAAACTAATGGCTTGCATCAGTAGTGCTGCCATGTAAGTTAATCAGATGCTTGCAACATGGTTAAAAAGTGCTTACAACACAACAGGAAGGGACAATCAATCACTGACGTGATGCTATTCTTAGCTGTACATGAGTTGGACTGTCCAATTTTTATAAATCATACAAACCTCATCAGAACATCTAGTATTAAGTAATTATCCTCTTAATTGAACATTAAGATGGGGCAGAGGAATGGTAAGGATAATGATGAGGAAGAGTGTGTGTAAAAAAAAAAAATTCATTTTACCTCTGGAATCCAGAGGGCACAGCTCACATGCGCCCACTTTGTCCCTGTCCTAGTAGCTTTCATGGCACCTCCTCTCTTTGGACACAAGAGACACTGAGGATGTATTCCCAGAACACAAGTGCGACACAACCAGCTGCCTTCGGGAACCTTTAAGATTCCATAACATGCCTTAGGAAAAAGGAAAATTCTTTCTGTGTCAGTGTATAGGTGAGATAATATTAGAAGCCTACATCAATGACTATCACGTTTTTCAAAAAAACTACCCTCTACAAATCTTTCCCAAACACAACACTTTCACTTGGATGTAATCAGTATCTCCTTATCAAAACACACAGGGGTCAGAATGCAGTGTTTCTAGGATGGAAACATTTTAGACAAATTAAATGTTAATTTTAATGGGGTGGGTGGCTTTCCAAGGCAAAGAGAGCAGTTGGGCACCCAACTACCATTGAAAGCCAATGAAATGTGGGCACTAACTTTCCTTTGTATCTTTGATAATCTCTCCATAAAAAGATACAATTACAGTTAAAACAAAGTCAAGGGATGCAAAAGTTATGGTTCCTACAACAAATTTTTCCCTGTTCCCTTGTAAAATGTGCACTTTAATATTTATGTTAAATAAAACACACACACAACATGTAAACATGGCGATGAAGGATCCTTAATTTTTGCATTTGACTTTCTACAATGGTAGCTCTAGAAATTTAATCAAAATTAGATTTTTTTAAAAAAAATTTACATGCAAAATATAGCAATTTCCTGTGATTAATAATATTTAAAATGGTTCCAGGTATCTGTTTTGAAGGTCATTGAAGGTTCCCCATACTCCACACCTTTTCTACTACAACTGTTTGGCTGGAGACTGTTTTCTCTCAGGTTGGATTATCACAGCAGTGCATATCTTTTTACAACAGTGTTTGTTGTATCCTGCTAACCGAAGTAACGTTTTAAAATTCTAAGCTTTCATTTAAAAAAAAAAAAAGTATTGCAGAATGCAGCAAAAATTGTGGAAACATCCTAGAATTGTGCGGTACACTCTTTTCCATGTCCACCATTTCCCACGCTCAACTTTGAAGAATGTGTACTGTTCAAAGTTTGAGAAATTGGTTAAGAAATAAAGCAAAAATTGTAAAATAGTATGCTATTTTTCTTGTTCAAATTACTATTTAAGGAATGAGTGCGGTTATCCAGATATACACAGATATCCTGATACTTGTTTTTAATACACATGGGCTGTAAATCTCAAACTACTATTTTCCACAAAGGTTGATTCCATGTGACTGCTCCAACAAAGGTCCTGTTTATGTTTGTCAGAAGCTTCCTATCATTCCTGCTTCAATGTTAGCAATACGGAAAGCCCTACTTGTAGATGGGCTACTGGCCTCAGCCATGGTTTTAAATTCAAATTTATTAGAGACGCTCTGAGGAGCACTCAGAGCCAGCCACCTGTCTATACTGGGGCCCCAATACTACTGATGGAATTTTTGTTTTTAATTTAAGTTTCCCTAATGCCAACCAAACCTAAGGATTCTAATACCTCACGGCACTCAACATACTTCACAGAGCTAGTGTTTCGCATTTGAATGTGCAGTCTATATGACCCGCCCATGTTGAAATCTCATAATAATCACAGAAACATCTGGGAATTCAAAATTCTCACAGCAACTCATCTCATCTCAGCAAAGCACACAAATACTTAGGCATTAGAGATAACACAGTAACAAAATATAACCTACAAGGGTACTGAGGTACAGGACTATGGAAAGTGAATTTCCCAATCTGGTCTATTAAAAAAAGTTGTAGTAGGTGTTTTTCCTTTAAATAAATCTAGAGACTTCTAAAAACATTCCTTTATGAGAAAGTCTATCCTTACTGTGCTGCAAAAATGCATATTCTTATGCTGGCTTTTTAGTCTACAAGATCTCAGTATTGAAGCATAAGAATACAAAGAGGAGCAAAAAGAGGAAGACTAAATGGTTTTCCTGAGTCTGTCAGAATACTTATAAGACACGCCAAATAAAGTCAAATTAATCTCTAAATAATGTAAACCATTTTAATTTTTTTTTAGTGAGGGTCAAGAATAAAAATGTAATAGTACTTTTAAAATACTCCAATAGAGGGAGCTCTTGCATAAGTACTGATTTAGCAAGTCAGCTTTTCATGTATGTGATATTTTAAGAATACCCATAGATTTTTACTTCTACAACTACTCAGTTTACAACTGTTTTAGTAGCATAAATCCAATTTCAAATTCCTTTGATTCAATGTTTTCTAGTTAATGGCTTAATTTCCTAGTCTACAAAGCCTAGACTAAGTGTAGGTCAATATTAAAAAGCTGCAGTGGCGCAGCTCCAGTGCTTTAGTGAAGACACTACTACGACAACAGGAGAGCATCTCCCATGACTGTAGTGAGGCCACAACCCCGCAAGGCAGTAGCTATGCTGGCAGGAGAAACTCTGTCGACATAGTGTTGTCTACACTGGGGGTTAAGTTGCTATAACTAGGTCGTGCAGAGGTATGGATTTTTCACACCCCGGGTGATGCAGTTACATCAATGTAAGTTTGCAGTGCAAACCTGCAGTAAAAACACGACTTTTTAAAAAGAGGCTTATGGGTTTTTTTAAAAAAAACAAAATTAGAGAAACTTTCTGTGTCACATTTTCTGTGGTTTACGTAGAGAGTGACTACAAAAGATGCTATGCTAAATCAGAACCCTGCAGTCTGTTCCAAGGGTAAAGATTTCTGTAGTCATGTCGTGCCCCACTGAATTCATCCAGCTTCAGGATCACTGTAATGTACACAATGCCATAAATAATGAGGATTATCACAGTTCACTTATTTAGATGCCTAAATTTGGCTTTAGATGCCCAGCTTTAGTCAGTCACATTCAGGCCCCAATCAATTGGCCCAAACAAAGATGGAAAACCCCAGTCAGTTTCCCTAATGAAGGGTCTATAGTTCTTAGCATCTTTCTACATTCAAAGCACTGTAAAATACTAGTTAACCCTACCAACTTTGTAGGGATGTTGTAAAGTATCATCCCTGTTTTAAAGATGGAAAAAAGAATTTGCACTGGGCCACAGAAGTGCTTTCCAGATCTGAGATTAGACCCATGTTCCCACTGTCCTCAGACCACAGCACTCCAACATTCACTGTGCTAGACAGCATAATCAAGTCTATTTGTACGAGTACAGAAGTCCACCTTTGAGCAGTAGCTGTTTCCATGTCTAGAAGATCTTAAAAGCCCTTCAAATTGTTATTTAAAGCTAGTTCAAATTATATATCCACTAAAACAAACAAAAAATTTCAACATCTCTTCTAATACAAACCTGATGAACACAAACATTACACTTGTCACAAAACACCATATCATTCCCATCTTCACTGTCAGGGGATCGGCAAACATCACAGATCACATTTTCATCGTATTCTATGCCCAGCCCTTCCTCAGTCTCAATAGCATGGTTCATATTCTCATGACATTGCCGTTCCAGGACTTCTACTGTCTTCTCCATTGTATTCTCATCAAGGGGCCCACATCCTGCAAGAGGAAAAGGGATTAGAAGGCATACAATCTAAGAGTGAAAACAGGACACAGAAATATACAATAGAGAAACTTCTAGCAAGTAATGAAGGAAAGAGCCCACTTTTTCATCTTTAAGTAAATCCAGATATAAAATGTTCCTTTACAAAATGTTTATTCTCCATTGGTTACATTTGGTTGAATGAATTTCACTGGCTAACTTCCAAACTATAATATAACAACAAGCTACGGAAACCTGGAGTAAAAAGCTAAATAAACTACAGTAACTTTTCTTTAAGACCACAACTTCAGCAAATAGAGCACCAGGCAGAAAAGAAACAGCAACAATACCATCGGGTAGAATGAGCTTTTCAAAAAGAAAATTACTCTTGGGAGAAAGGGACCATCAAAGAAAGTTTGTATTTTGCTATAAAATCCCACAAATATTCCAAAACCAATAGATCTAGTTTATTGCCAGAATGATTAACATGATGGCAGTGAAAAATTCATTTTTAATAAAATGGCAAATCAACATGGTGTTTCTCTCTCACGTGTGCGCACGCACACGAACGCGCCCCCCCCCCTTGTCCACTCAAACTAATGTAAATCAACTGGAAGAGAAGCCAGTTTAAAGCAGATCTGTGACATTGAGATCAAACCGTCACATTACTCTGAGCATTCTATATTTAGAATGCAAGCTCCAGGAGGCAGAGACTGTCATGCTCAAACTATAAGTCTACAATTCGTAGTGATACTGCACATGTTTACAAGGAATGAAAATACAAAATATTTTCTTACACAGTAGGGTGATTTCAAGCTTTAGGGCCTTCAAAAAAATGGTTCTACCCCACTTGACATTGGTTTTGAGTCTGCAAAAGCTGTACATAATCATGAAGGATACAAAGAAAAAAATTCTTAGCCACACTCTCTAAAGCTTTCAACTTAAGCTAATGTAGCAAATGACTGCTGTGAACAGTTTCGTGATGAAGTATCTAATGTTCTTTTCCTAGTAATTTTCTTCCAGTTCATCTCTACAAACACGCAAGACCACTTACTAAACCAACTCAATTATTACTAAAAAATTGTATTTTAAAAAATTACCCATTTCTGTAAGCTCCTCATTTAGTTCTTGAAGCCAAAAGATATCCATGTCATCCAAATCATAGCGACACACAGATTCTGCCAGTTCTAGAATATTGATGTAACCAGGTTCTGTGGGCTCTTGGCTGGAACAGTGGATGTACTTCCTAGGTCGTGTATACAGTACTTCCTTCACCTTTTCTGCTACAACCCTAAATGTAAAATTAAGAGAAATGGCATGGTTAGCTACAGTTCTTTGATTAGGGCCCATTCCTTCAAGATGTCATGAATCTGCTACCATGTGCAAATGCCCTCAGTTTCCCGGCCCAATGACAGACAAAAAGGAGTGCCACGGTGGTATTTTTGCAATAAACAAGTCTTTGCATTGAACAAGTCTGTTCAGGACTGCTGTTTAGGCCAAAAGCTGTCAAGTGGGTTTTTAGTTCCTACTGATTGAGCCCTGACTCAGTGAACTAGAGGACTGGTTATCAAAGTCTTCAGATCACACCATATTAACCAGACACTCATGTTTCAAAACTATTGTGTAAATGTCGCTTTCATACATGAAAAGTCCTTGAAGGAAAAAAGCACAAGATTCATTCTATGCAACAGTTTTTTCAATTACATAACGGTCTTAATTTAAAGTCCAAAATTAGTTTTCATTTTTAATTACATTTTTAATATTGACAAATGCCTTCAACTGGACCATTCTGGAATTATTTTTGAAGTTGTAGAAAGCATTATGCACAAAATTCCACACATCTTTGTTCAAGCCTTCTCCTAAGCACTAATATGCGTTTTCATGACAATTAGACTCCTGATTGATAATCTGGTAGATAACTGGTCCTTTTCAATGGAATTTTGCTTGGCAATGAAAGGGGGAGAAAACAGATGCATGCTCCATATTTTGGATAAATACTCCATATTTATATTCATTTTACAAATGACAACTTAAAAAAGCTTATAGTTCTATTCTGGCTATGTAAGAAGTGGACAGTAAAAGAGAAAGAACGTAGTTAAAATATCCAGGTAGCAAGGGAGAATGTTGATCTATTGATGTCTCCTTTAGGTCCATCAGATGCTTTAATATTAAAGTCATTATTCCACTCTGTGTGTCTTATATGAAAGGAAAAACTAAATCAGACCCAGTCAGTTTCTCTCTGTATATAATGCAAGAGGCTCTAAACATGAAAGGGCTGCAGAAAGAAACAGGATAATCCCATTGCTTGCCTAATTCTATGAAGCACAAAGAGAAGAAAAAGTGTGTGTGAAGAGGAGAGAACACTGATGGTGCAGTCTAGCAAGCCACCAAAATAGATATTTTGGTTGTCTCTCTGAACTTTCGTCCCAGAATTCTTATTGGGCAATGTGAGTTACCAGTGTTAGCACAAGTACCTTTTTCTGCCCTGTCTTCCTCCCCCCTTTTATTTCCTCGTTTCCTCCCTTCAGTGTTTGCAGAAAAAGAGGAGGAAGAAAAGAAACTTCTATTGGTATAGTAGTGCCACTTAGGAGTGCTTTTTTGTTGTTGGCTTTGGGGTTGTTGGCTTTTTTTAAATTTATGTACTGGCAAAAGCCCTAGTGATACTTAAATAAGCTATGCTATCGACTGTTTAGCTCAGGAACTAGTTCTGATAGTATAAACCAGTGGCTCTCAGCTCTTCTAGTCACTGTACCCCTTTCAGGAGTCTGATTTGTCTTGCGTACCTCCAAGCTTCACCTCACTTAAAAACTACTTCCTCACAAAATCAGACACAAAAATACAGTAATGTCACAGCACACTGTTATTGAAAAATTGCTAATAAAATAAATCAATCGGAATATAAATATCGTACTTACATTTCAGCATACACATAGGGCAGTATAAACAAGTAGTTTTCTGTATGAAATTTTAGGTTGTACATGGCTTTGCTGGTGCTTTTTATGTAGCCAGTTATAAAACTAGGCAAATATCTAGGTGAATTGATGTACCCCCGGAAGACCTCTGTGTACCCCCAGGGTTATGCATACCCCTCCCAACACAGGTGTTTAGATGAAACAGGTTTCAAATAACTATCCACTGTCCAAGCCCAGGAAAAGACAAAATGATGGACCATTAGACTTCATGGAAAGACACTGAAACATCCCACTCCCAGGATACCAAATCAAGAGGTGATTTCCCCACCCCCAAATGGCCATGAGAAGGTTATGAGTGTCACAGATTCCATGATTTTTGTGATATCATGTCTCTGGCTGTCGATTCTTCTCATTCCCCACCCCCTGGGCAGGAGGTGGGGCTTTGCCTGTCCGCCCCACTGTCAGCGGGTATTGATCTTCAGCCACCTGCTGTGGGGCTGCGGCTCCACCCCCACGCCAGGGGGCTCGGGCTTCCATGGATTCTTATTTATCATCTGTGACCTGTCAGTGACTTTTCCTAAAAAATAACGGTGACAAAATCTTAACCTTAGTCATAAGTCACCATGGTCAGAGAGAAAAGAAAAAGCCTTTTAAAAGCAGGCTTTGCACTGAAGGTTTTTATCCTGAAACTGAGGGATGGTCTCTACACGGGAGGCTGTCTGTGAATGATGGATCTCCCCTGTAGTTGTGGGATACACTGGGAAGCTGTTAAAAGGCAACAGGCAACATATTAGAAAAGGGGCTTCAATCTAAAAGGGAAGAGTAAAGCCTGAGATTGCATCTTTATGTTTATTTTCTACCTTTCTTCTATATGTTCACTTTCCCTTTCATCTTTTAATTGGTATTTTTCTATTAAATAAACTGTTGGTTTATTTATACCCCAGGAAGGTCATTGGTGTGCAAACTGTATGGAATGTGTACGCTAAAGTAAGCGGCTACCTAAGGGTCTAGTTTCTTGCCTTCAGGGGTAACAAACCAAAGAGGACCAGTCCAATTGTCTGGTACTTAAGACCTTAGAGGATGAATCTGAGGAAACTTGAGACTGCAAGGACTGTTGGTGTCACTTTGCAAGGATAACTAGCGGAGAGTGCCAGGGTGAGACTTTATGCTTATGGGGACTGATGTGAAGTATCTGAAGCATAGATACACGACATAAAGGCCCAAAAGTTACAGGGCAGATAGCGACAGAACCCCTACTGGTCTGGGTGATCGCCAAAACGTCAGTCACCACGTCTCAAAAAGCAAAACTGGTTAGAGGCCTTCTGGGAGGAGCTCATGAATGATTAGCAACTATGAAGGTAGTTATTATTTAAGCCCCAAAGTCAAAGAAGCTCTACAAATTGCAGGAGCAAGGGCCTTAGATTGAAACATAGAAGGAAAAAGTGAACGGAGGTGGCAGATACAGTTTTAGGGCCATGAATAGCATTTCCATCAATGTAATTATTCAAGTGAAAGTTCCCAGCCTCCTATGTCAGGGCAGAAACCAGTTACTGGAGATGGCCAGAAAGGCTGTTCATGCCCCCACATGCAGTACTGCCTACGATTCTGGGACATTAAGTATCTGCTGCATTATAACTATTTACATTGTCATGTTTTCATGGGTAGATTTACACAGTTTAACCAACGCTACAGAATCCTGCTTTCTACTTGGAATTTTGATTGGTCACAATTAAGTGAGATGACCGTTTTATGCAGTGCTCCAACTGCTCAGAGAAAGCATTTTTGTTTGTTTGTTTTTTAGTTTTATCCTACTTCCGAGTAGTGCACGTTTGCTTTTGCCTTCAGTCTAGCCCTGCCTATTTTCAAACAGCCCTAGCTACCATTGACATTGTCTCAAAATTGGTAATATTTTAATTTAAATATTTTTGGACTTGAGAAGCAGTTGTACCACAAGTTTAAGTAAGCAAGTGTTAGCTGCAATTAGATTGTAAATCCTTTGAGACAGGGACTCATTTTAGGTTTTGTCTAGTACCAAACACATTAAATGTTTAATACTAATTACCTGAGAGAAGGCTGTGGAATAGTGTCTGGACAGGCTGGGACCTGAACACCCTTTTCCCATTCTTGTTTCCATGTGTCCGCAAAGAGGTAATATTCATCAGAGTTAATATGGTGAGAGTCTGGGAGTTTCATGGCACTAATGAGGTCTTTCCGGAACACCTGCAAAGAAAACCCAGACAGCCTATTTGAGGGAAGGCAGACGTATGAAATGGAGTCCTGATCGTTCTCCGTCCCCTAACACAATACCCAATTTGATAATACATTTAATGTGGGCAAGTATTAGGCAAATGTTCTTAAAAAGGTTTTCCAAATTGATGAAATGGGTTGAAAAATTACATCCCTCTTTGCTGTCTTCCAGCAGAAGCTACTCCTGTTCCCTCCCTCCCCTTCACACAAGAGCCCTGAGGCCTCCACAACAGCACCGAGCACCAGGAGATCCCCCCCTCACCAGACTGGGAGCCTCACGCTGTTAGCCCATCTCCTCCTAGACATCAGACCCATTTCTTCACAGAAAACCACTGGGCTTTATACTTATCTCCCCCTGGCTCCCTCCAGACTGAAGAGCGATCAATTACCAGCAACTTGGGAGGCAGAGTGCAGGTAATCATTCCCAGCAAGGGTGAAGTAGAGTGGATGAGAACCCTAGGCAAGAGTCCCTTCTCACAGACTCACAAGAGTCTGCCTCTCAATGGCCACAGACACTCTTCTCCTATCTTGGCCTGCCCAATCTCTTCCGACACTGGCCTGTCTTCAATGTATAAGGCATTTAAATACTGGCCAGTATCTTATAGATTAAAAATAAACTAAAGACTTTACAACTCCCAACACTATATTCAGGATTCTAATATTTCTTATAGAAGAGTCCCAAGATGACAGCAACCATATAATCTTGTTTCAGCATTATTCAGTATAAGCCGTCTAATGCAATACATGCTCGCTAAAAAAATCAAACACTGAGCAATCGCACTAAGTTCTTTTCGCACTGAGATGGTTTTAAAGAAGGAATTTAGTTTCTTAAACCCAAACACAAAGTTGTTTTAGTGGGACCCCCCGAGACTGCCTCCTATAGTTTGTCTCTTCAAACACATAGGTACTTACAGTTTAGTAAATTGATTTAAGTGAAGGGCACATTTACAGTTTGCATTAGACAGAAGTTAACAAATGCACCAGTAACAAAACTATGAACAGATTTATACAATGAGCAAAAGCAGTTACCATGGATTGTTTCAAAGAAACTGGCCTGAGATGAGCGACATGGCTAATGATGTTTAAACAAAAAGAAAAAACCCTGCATACCAAAAGTGATCTAATGGGCAAAACTCAACAGAAGGGAAAAATATCCCTCTGATAGGGTCGGTGGAACTCTTGGTACCACTGAAATAATGTCATATAAAAACAGTAATTAGAGGTTTTAGATTCACAACTCCTACACACTCTTCAACCTGATGGTATTAGCCATCTCAGTCAAGACGACAGTCTTAGAAACTTCCTCTGAATTTTACTAGCCTCCATCATTAGCATGAAACAGATTTTCAAAGCTGTGCAGGAAGGTTCAGCTAAAAGTGCTTTTCTGCTAACTCGTAAAAAGAATCTGAACATTTCCAACTATGGGCCTACCAGAAAAAGAGTTACAACCAGAGTAGACAAAAACAATTATTAAAAAAAAATTATTTTTCTTTTAGAATCGGATTTTTTGGATTTTTCTCATTTAAAAAAATAAGTTACAATTAAATCTCATCACAAACATACAGTCTCGTAAAAATGAATTAATGGCTTTAGTCTGTCCACCCTAACTACCAGCTCCTGCTTCTTGGAACTTCTGGGCTTTAAGTTTCTGTTTCAGTTCGTTTCTCAGCAGACTAAAGTCACATGCAAAAAAAAAAAAAAAAAAAAAAAAAGACACAGGCTGGATAGGATTGTTGTTGTTCTGCGCTTATGTGGTGGTGGAGCTAGACCAAGCAAGGCAGAGGAGTCAGTTAAGACACTGTCTTAAAAGCACAGAGAATATTTTCATCGTTTGGTATTATTCACTCAATGCTGCAAACATAGCAAAGATGAGAAGATACTTAGAAGAAATGGAACGATGCTCCTTAAGAACATATGGCTGCCATGCCCAGTTAATGCATCTTTTAGCCAAAGACTTAAGTTTCTTTTATTCTCCAGGAATAAAAGAAAATGTTGTTGAAGTTATAAAATACTTCTGTAACAACCATTTTGCTTCCGCTTCACTGAAGAGAGGAGGATCCAAACTAATTCTCTCTCAAGATGTTGATGGAATTCTGTGGTTGATTGTTTTGAAGAATTTATTAAGAACTGGCCTATTCTCATAAAACGTTGTGAAGAAAACTGTGATAAAATAGATGGAAGTATCTCATCCAAAGTATCTAATATTGGATTAAAGAGGAATGTAGAGGATATGCTCAGTATACTGAAGCCTATATCCATAGCCTGAACAAACCTTAGAGAAATTGTTGCTGCATTGCTGATGCTGTCAAAATTTGGAAGGCACTTCAAGAGACAGTGTAGAAAGAAATACCTCACCAGAAAGTTAAACTACAGGCAGTAAAAAAAGCAAACAGATCGAGTACTAACTCCACCTCATTTTCTTGCAAACATTCCCAACCTCAGATATAAAGATAGATGCCTAACTCCTAAAGAAGATGCTGCTCCCATGGCATGGGCATCTCAAAATCAGTCCTCAGTTACACCAGTCATAATAAATTTCAGGGCTGGAGTAGAACCATTTAAACAGTACATGTTTACTGACGATGTTTTGAACAAAGTCACTCCCATGAATTGGTGGAAATCATTAGCCAGACACCTTGAAACAGAGTTCCTTCAGCTACTAAGCCAACTTTTCACAGTAGTAGCTTCCTCTGCAGGCATAGAGAGAATATTTTCTTCTTTTGGTATTATTCACTCAAAGCTAAGAAATCAACTGGGAGTTGAAAAAGCAGGAAAACTCATTTCTATTTCAGTCTATGAATAAAAATGACAGTGAGAGTGGGGAAGATGAGGGCTAGTTGTAGAAGTTTTAAGAACAGCGTACGTTTAGCGTTGTGATGATTTGTCTGTTAGAGTGAGGCCCCCTCTACACTTACCTTTGCGATTCGGCGGCAGTCGAAGGGAGATACACAAGTGACGTAAATCACTTGCGTACCTCCCGTCAACTTTGCAGTATCTTCTCTGCGCGGCGTCCATATTGTGCTGCGTCGAAGGGTACAGCGCTCCCTTCGACGCAGCGCTACTCCACTTACCGAGGTGGTTTTCCTGCGTCGCTTCCTGGATCGACTGAGCGCGTCTATACAGACTGCTCAGTCGATCCAGAGCAATCGATGTGACGACAGCAAATTTGCCTTATTATTGCCTTTATTAAGGCTGCGTGTAGACGCAGCCTTAATAAAAGGGGGAAATTAAAAAAAAAGAGTTTAAGGACAACTGTCAAGTGATTGCAAATGTGAAACTTTTATGTAACATTTAAGATTTAATTTAATAAAATATAAGTGCTGTTGTGTTTGTGTGTGAGATTTAGTTCTTACCATTCCTAATGTATTGCTGCTGCAGCTGCAGCGTGACACAGGTAATGAGTATTATGTACTATTTTCTAAATTAATAAAAATCAAGTTGACTAAAAAAATTGCACAAAGAATACCCTCCTAGATGTTGTAAAATGCTCTATTGAGTTGTAAATTAACATGTTTTAGTGGTCAGATTTGCACCATTGTTTAAGAAATCTGAGGAAGTATCAGTGGGAAACTTGATTTATATCAATTATTTTCTTGGTAATTTAAATCATGGTTTAAAAATCAAGTATTTAAATCACCTTGATTTAAATCAATCCATCCTGGTTACAACCAATTTTTTTTCTAAAGCAAGTGATCTAGCAAAAAATCTTTGAATATATTTAAATTGGGTCTAGCTATTAAAACTCCATTTTAATCAATCAGGCAGCCAGTTTTATTATTATACAAGTATGTGTTTGTTAATTATTTTTAAATGAACATAATCATGTTAATCCGATTAAGAGAGACTGCTGGTAATCTGAGGCAGAAGTGGCACTCAATATCATATCAACATATTTTATATATGAAGGAGAGCACACTAAGCAGAAGCTTAACAAAAAAAGATAACCTATGATAGGCCCCTGAGGCTCCAGCACCTAATGTCCTTATATTAGGGCACTCAGTTTACAGAAATATTTTGTTCTAAGATTCCTCAAGTAACCAAACCTCTTACTAGATAATTACTAACTTTAAAAATCAAACTTTGGAGAAGTAATTTATGGTCAATTAAAAATCACTTGCCCTAGCTATATCAGTGTTGATTAGAAGCATATTAACTGTAACTAGCACTAAGTGTAGCTAGTGCTGAAGCTTGCCTATACTGCAGTGAGAAGACTATAAGGAAACTGAAATCTGGTGACACCCAATTTTTCCAAGCCATGAAAACAAAAATCAATAAAACTGATGTTTTAATACCAATTCAAGCCTACGTGCTTTCCATTTTTACTAAGGAACAGGCCTGGGAAAAGAGAATTTGTAAGAAACACTAACATGACACACTTCTGAACAGCCACGGGGAAAAGCCCAACGACAGCAGTTACTCGTTTAATTATTTGAGAAGATGCTATTTAGTGTTATCTGAGGCAATGCTTTACACACTGCCACCCTGTACTGGCTGACATTAAAAATACAGAGGACTTCATATCAAACAGAGAGGTTACTAGTACTAGAAGGGAAAGCGCTATTAGTGAAGTCAGGATTCTCACAGCACTGCTTTAAGGTGAGTTCATCTTATCCATTGTATATGAGTTTGTCATCTACATTTTTAGAACGTAAGTCCCTTGTAGCCTGGACTATTTTTTCTTTTTTTGTTGCACAGTGCCAACTACACAGTCTGTGCTCAACAATATTAAATACTCTGCTTTAGATACTAAAATAGATTTACAGTAGAGATATCTCTAGTGTCCAATCAGATTTAATTGTTAGGCACGTAAATGCTCTAAACCATAAGGAACCCAATACCTGATTTAAGTTTCCTTGGTATACACTTATTTTCTTTTTCATAGTTACAGAAATGCAATGACCTAGCTCTTCTTTCAGAGGTCTTGCCATTGCTACAAAGCCGTCTATAGTTCTCTCCATCAGCCACAAACCTGGTTTTTCACCTTTGACCAAGCAGCTTCTTCCAAAAGTTAAAAACTCCTATTCAGAGAACAAACACATGTATGAAATATTAGTCACCATGTATTTTTTAGACACTATAAGGCTGGTGCAAGTAGAACTTACTTATGATTTCAGTTAAATTATTTTCAGCATTTGTCCTCAATGCTGTCACGAAGCCAAACCGATTTGGCAAAAAACGGGTCTTTGAAAAGGGACACAGTGCATGGAAAGACGAAGTTACTCACCTTGTGCAGCAATGATGGTTCATCAAGAGGTGTGTCCTTGTGGGTGCGGCACTGTAGGAGTTCCTGCATCTGTACGCCAAACTGTACGGGCGTCTGCATCCCTGCGCTGCTGATGGAAGAATTTTAGTAGCAGTGTTGGTTCAGCCTACACATGCGCTGCTCCTTGCCTGCCACAAGGCTTGCCAGCATGTGCAGGTGAACCCTCAGTTCCTTCTCTACTGAAGAGTCATTGACAAGAACTCCGAAGTAGAGGGGAGGAGGGTGGGTCCTGGAGCACCCATAGGAGGACACATCTCGAAGAACCGTTGTTACTACACAATGGTGAGTAACTTCATCTTCTTCAAGTAGTGTCCCTATGAGTGCTCCACTGTAGGTGACTCCTGAGCAGGGCCCACCACTGGAGACTAGGGCTTCAGAGTCAAGTCTGTTCTAGATGACAGCACCGAGGCACCGAAAATGGTGTCTGCAGCCAAGTCCCAGAGGATGGCATAATGTTCCGCAAAAATGCCCAGGTAGCTGTTCTGCAGATTTCTGATATAGAGATGCTCTTGGAGAAGGTGACAGAAGAGGAGACCGATCTCGCAGAGCACATGTGTATTGAAGAGGAGGGTCATACATTATGCATCTGGTAACAGAGCTTAATACAGCTGCAGATCCACTTGGAGAGTCTTTGGGCTCAAAATCACTGTACCTTTTGACCTATCTGCCATGGAGGAAAGAGTCTCAGGGATTTTCAGAAAGCTCGTGTGTCCAAATAGAAGGCCAAGGCTCTCCTCATGGCGAGTGTATGGAGGATGATTTCCCTATTATCCTGATGAGGTTTAGAATAAAAACTTGGAAGCTGAATAAGCTGATTTATACAAAAAGCAGACGTTACCTTGGAAGTGAACTCTGGATGTAGTCTGGGACTGACCTTGAAGAACACAGTGAAGGGTGGGATGCACCATGAGAGCCTTTATCTCCCCTACACTTCTTGCTGAGGTAACGGCAATCAGGAATGCTGTCTTCACTGAAAGGTGAGTTAGTGGAAAAAGTGGCTATGGGTTCAAATGGCAATCTAGTCCAACTTCTCAAACATAGCCACCATGGCCGCATGCAGCCACCAGGGGGTTTCTGTGCAGCCACAAGCAGCTGGGGAGGGAGGAGCAAGGAAGGATCCACCTGGCCCAGCCAGGTTTCACCTGACAACAAGCAGGGACTTGTTGGGAGCATCCCACACAGGGAGAATAACCCCTGGCCCTTGGCTCCCAGAAGCACCTTCCACTGCCGGACTGCACTGCAGTGCTAGAGTAAGTGACCCACCCCTCGCGTGCCTGCCTTGGGGTCCGCACTCCTCCCTGCCAGTGCCTGGGGTTTGACTCCCACCCCCTTCCCTCCCTGCCTTCCCGACAGCCACCCCCACCCCCAGCCATGCCGGTGCCTGGGGTCCCGACTTCCACCCCTTCCCTTCCTCACTTTCTAGCACCCACCCCCGTTTCCTCCCTGCCAGTCACTCAATTGCCTCCGCATGTGGGTCAGACTCCTTGCATTCATCCACTCACCCCCTCCCCGCATCTCTCTGCTGGCCACGCCAATGCCTTTGGGTCCCAACTTCCACCCGCTTCCTTCCCTGCCTTTCTGGCACCTCTACCCTCTCCCCTTTTCCTCCCTCCCTGCCAGCCACTTGATTGCCTCCAGGATCCTTGCATTCACCCACACAATCCCCCCCCTTGCAACCGTGCAAGTGACCCCCAGCCCCAGCAGCCCCCTCCCTAAGTTGCAGTTCTTCCTCCCCCAAAGCAGCCCCCTCGCTGACTCCTGCCAGCTGGCTCAGAGCAGTTGCTGCACATGTAGCCAGTTTGGCTGCTCTGCAGGGATGAACAAGTAACTCCCTCCAATCACCTGGCAGGAGCCGCAGTTCTTCATGCACCTCACTTTACCAGAAAGGTGAGTGGGGCAAGTGAGGCAGCCTTTCCATTCAAAGAGCTCCTCAACTTTTGCTAATATTCTGATCCACACAACTGATGTATCAAAACCCAGAACTTATTATTTGGACATGTATATGTACATATTTTATTTGATTTTTCTAACGTTAACTGAGACTATTAGGAAAAATTGTCAATGCACCCATCAGCAAGAGTTGGTGTCCGCACTCTGAAGCCACCAAAAAAATTGCTGCGAGAACCACTGATCTAGTTTGTCCTTTTAACACTAGGTTGAGATCCCATTGAGGAGCAGGAAGTCTGGTTGGGAAAAGGAGGTTTGCTATGCCTTTGAGAAACCTCTTTGTGGTCGGATGGGAGATGATTGAACATTCTTCTACCAGCTGCTGGAAGGTTGCAACTGCTGCTAGGTGAATCTTTAGCAACCTGAAAGACATACCTGATTTCTTGAGAGTCAACAGGTAGTCCAGGACCACCGGTAGGGTGGCTGTATATAGGGGAGATGCCCTTGGAAAAGATTTCAAATCTGGTGTGAGCCCATTTTTGTAGGTAAGTACAAGTAGCAGCTCCTTTCCTACTGTGTAATAACACTGCCTGTACCACCTCAGAGCATGATGTGTATGTGCTGGACACACAAAGAAACAGTCTCAGAATCCACAGGTTGGGATGAAAAGTGCATACCCGGTTCTGCAATAGCAGATATGGCATAATTGGAAGTGTCCATGGTGGATAGTGTCAGTTGTGACAGATAAGGGTACCATGTCTGCCTGGGCCAGGTAGGAGCAATCAGTATGATGTTCGCTCTCTCTTTTTTCACTTTCAACATGACTTTCAAAATTAGAGGGAATGGGGGGAAAAAGGCATAAAGAAGGCCTTTGCCCCATGGTAGGAGAAGAACATCCTGTATGGAGTGTCATCTGATTCCTGCTCTAAAGGAATACTGAGGACATTTCTTGTTCTGGTATGTGATGAATAGGTCTACGTCTGTGTCCCCCATTGTCGGACTGTATCGTGTAGGACCATGGAATTGATTTCCCATTCGTGGTCAAGTGGGAATTTGCAGCTGAGATTGTCCTCGGTCATGTTGTGTACTCCCAACAGGTATGCCACTGGAAAATGCTCCAGTTCCATAGCTTTAGTGCTTCCATGCACAGGGAGTATGATCTGGTGCCTCCCTGACGGTTTATGGAGTATATGCAGGCCTCATTGTCTGTCATGATTTCTGTGTGTCTGATGAGCAGGAGGCAGTGAGAACACGTGTTTCTGACTGCTCGGAGTTCAAGCAGGTTGATGTGAAGGCATGTCTCGGATGGCGACCACTTGCCCTGCACTGCAACACTATTACGATGTGCACCCCATCCTAAAATAGATGCATCAGTGGACAGGAGTAACGATGGGGAAAGCTGAACAAATGGGATTCCCATACATACATTGAGGGGTCTGTAAACTGAACTGAACCATACTTAGAAACATCTCAGACATATGCTAGCATGAGCTATGACCAAAGTGCCTGCAGCCATATGCCCCAGAAGCTGGAGGCACTGTCTTGGCTGAAATTTGGGGGCCGGATTGTACACTCTACCTATGAGGAGAGGCTGAGCAACATGATGTGGGAGGAATGTCTTTGCCTGAATAGAGTCAAGGTCTGCTCCTATAAATTCTAATCTTTGCAGCGGTGTTGATTTTTGTGCATTGATGTGTAGGCCCTAGACTCTGGAATGGGTTCAGTGTAGTCTGGGTAACTCACTGAGCTTCGGCCAGGGAACGTGCCCTGAGAAGGCAGTTGTCCAGGTAAGGATAAAGCACGATGCCCTGAGAACGTATGTGGGCTGCCCCTACTGAGAGGGCCTTGGCGAATACCCTGGGGGCTGATGAGAGGCTGAAAGGGTGTACTCTGTACTGATAATGGTCTTGGCTAAACATGAACCTGAAGTCTGTCACTCAGTATGATGGAAATGTGATGGAAATGTGGAAGTACGCATCCTGGAGGTCGAGGGCCGAGAATCTCTCTCCTTTCTCTAATGCTGGAATAATTGTTGGTAGAATGGCCATCTTGAACTTCTGCACCTTTATATATATATATATCTGTTGAGTGCTCTGGGGGCCCGTATGGGTCTCCAACCTCCCTTTTTCTTTGGTATTAGAAAATAGTGAGAGTAGAAGTCTTTGCCTCTCAGATGGGCACAGGCTCTATAGCTCCTATGCTGAAGAGATGGTTTATCTCCTGACATGGCAGACTTTCCAAGAAGGGTCCCTGACATCTGGGTCCAGAGCTCTGGGTGAACTTGGTACCAGGGCCCTGGTACTGAATAGTGGTGAGTCCGGTGTATTGGACATCAAAAGATCAGTCACACACCAGAAATCCAGAGGTGCGGATGGCATCAGCATCAGAGGTAGTTGCTGGTGCCGAGAGGCTTGCACCGATGGGGTCCTGGCAGCAATGTCCATTAGAGCCTGGTGCACCGGGGTCACTACTGGTGCCGACGTCCATACCGAACGAACCGTTCCCTGAGGTGGATCTTCTATGATTTTTGTGCCTCCGTGGTACCAGTGCCTTTTTGCTCAAGCCCCCTGGGTCTTTAGGTAGTCCAACTTGAGCCGTTGGCTCAATACTGCATGTGCCCTGTGTACTAAATTTAGAGAGCTTCAGTGCAGTCAGTACCAATGATACTGATCTAGCCAGGGATAGTTTGGGGCTCTATCTGAGCTCATTATGTGGACTCTCAGACCCTGTTTTAGAGGCCTTACAGGAGTGGCTTGCCTCTCTGTGCTCATCTCCTTTCAAAGCAGAGGATTGTGGAGAGAGCTCCCCCCAGAACTCCGGAGACTGAGGAACTGACTCTGAGTTGGAGTTGGAGTCTTAACTCTGTCTTTCCTGAATCTGGGCTTCAGTTGGTGACACAAACCATATTTTTGTGGACTATGCTTCTCTCCCAGGCAGCGAGTGTACTGCAAGTGTCTGAGAGTCACTGGGATAGATTCCTTGTAACTGAGGCACTTTTTGAAGCCCAGGCATACCTTGTCCAGGGATGTCGTGTCTCTCTCTCCGCCCCCCCCCCCCCAACAAACAATCAGGGTTAGCGGGAGACAAGCCATTTTCTTTTTTCCCCAGCGGAAGGGGCGGCCAAATAAAGTATAAAGTAACATAGAAAAACCTTCCAGGAAAGCTAGAACTTAGTAATTCTAAAAGAGTTAATGGTCCACACACAGATAGCTATGGCTCTGTCTCTAGCTGGAACGGCTGAGAATGAACTGAGATGGGATCGCCCACGCCCACTGGATAGCCCCGTGGCAGGCAACGGGCAGCGCATGCACAGGCTGAACGAGCACTGCTACCAATCTTTTCCAATCAGCAGCACAGGGATGCAGACATATCTACAGTGCAGCACTCACAGGGATACTACTCAAAGAAGAACCTAGCATTCTTCATAGTTGTACATATTTTGGAGAAATCTTAAAATTCCCCCTCGTTGGCCAGATCTATGGAGCAGTAGTGATTCCGAGGAATTTTGTCTGCACTCAGAGATTACTGACTTCACTTCCTATCTAAAACAGGAAATAGGACCATCAAGCCCAAGTCATCCCAAAGGACTGCAAATTAGTTTGGATCCTAAAATATGAAGTCTGTAGAAACACAGATCTCAAGAAGTCAGTTGCATATGCAACCTTTATGCATATTTAAGATGCAAGCTAATCTGAAGATAGTACAGTAGCTGCATGTGAGCCATAAATAATTTCAGCATAGCCCTGATATGAAGAGACTTTAAATACATGGCTATAAGACAATCCAGAATTCTGAAGATGAAATTTATCAGTAAGACAAAGTTGGGAATGCTTATTATTGCCCAATATACATTTGCAGAGCACAATTACTTATAATACAAATAAATATTCAGGCATTTCTTAAAAATAAATCCAGTGTCCCCATGTAACACTTATATTACTTGCTCATAAACAAATTAGGGAAAAAAACAACCTAGATGGAGCTACTGTAAATTGGGTGCATACCTGGTTGGAAAACCGTTCCCAGAGGCTCACAGTTCAGATGGAAGGAAATATTGAGTGGGTCCCACAAGGTTCAGTTCTGGTTCCGATTCTTTTCAATATCGTCATCAATAATTTAGATAATGGTAAAATTGGTAAAATGGTAAAATTTGAGAACGATAGCAAGCTGGGAGAGGTTGCAAGTGCTTTGGAGAATAGGATTAAAATGTAAAATGATCTGGACAAACTGGAGAAATGTCTGAAGTAAATAGGATGAAATTCAATAAGGACAAATGTGAAGTACTTGACTTAGGAAGGAACAATCAGTTGCACAAATACAAATTGGGAAATGACTCTAGGAAAGAGTACTGTGGAAAGGGATATGGGGGAATCACAAACTAAATATGGATCAACAGTGTAACACTGTTGCAAAAATAGCAAACCTCACTCTGGGATATATTAGCAGGCGTGTTGTAAGCAAGACATAAGTAATTATTCCGCTCTACTCTGTGTTGATTAAGGCTCAACTGGAGTACTGTGCCAAGTTCTGGACACCACATTTCCTGAAAGGGGTGGACAAATTGGAGAAAATCCAGAGGAGAGTAACAAAAATGTTTAAAATATCTGGAAAAACATGACCTCTGAGGAAAGATTGAAAAAAATTGGGTTTCTTTAATCTAGAGAAGCAAACTTAGAAGACCATTGTAACAGTTTTCAAGTATATATAGGTTGTTACAAGGAGGAGGGAAAAATGTTCTCTTTAAGCTCTGAAGATAGGGCAAGAAGCAAGGGTCTTAAATCGCAGCAAAGGCAGTTTAGATTGGACATCAGGGAAAATTTCCTGTCAAGGTGGTTAAGCACTGGAATAAATCATCTAGGGAGATTGTGGAATCTCCATCACTGGAGATTTTTATGAGCAGGTTAGACAAACACCTGTCAGGGATGTCTAGATAATACTTAGTCCTGCCATAAATGCAGGAGACTAGACTAGATGACAACTCAAGGTCCCTTCCAGTCCTACTGTTCTATGATTCTATAGTCACCTCATTTCTTAGGTTAAGCACACACTGAATTCTAGTTGCCTACTGCCTTCAGAACTCAATATCCATATGCCTACAAACAGCTGTCAGAGCTTGTCTCTACAAAGCAGCAATGGCACTAGTGGGTGATTTCTAAAGAGCACTAATGTGTATCATGCACTAATTGGTCTTTGTAGACCCTGCTGTCATGCACTGAAGTTCCCCAGTGCGCTTTTAAGATAGTCCTGTTAGCAGTTTGAAACAGAACTAGGTTAAAACATGCTACTGAACTTTTCGTGCATACCAGCAAGGTATACACAGATCAGTTAATGTGCAACAGTTGTTGTGCACTATGGGGATGTGGCTTCTAAAGTGTACTATTATCCCACAATGCAGATGGGCCCTTGGTATATAGTCCCCTCCTCACCCATTTATCTCACAAATGCAAAATATGAGATGAGTCCAGTACCTCACCACACTCCCATTCTCCTTTTAAATAACTTAAGGGAAAAAAACTGAGGTGAAAGGGGGATGAGAGTGGGAAGGAAAGAATGAGGGGAAAATGTTTTAAAATAAAAAATATTTTCAAGCAATTAAATCTGTCTCTTGGACTTAACCTCTCATAAGCAGAAGAGGTTAAGGCACAGGTGAGAAGAGGAAGAAAATATTTCAGAACAACTACTAGAATGTGCTCTTTGTAAAAACTGGATCCTATGTTTATTAAGCAAGAAAGTAAGACAAATTAACCCAGAATGCTGTTTTACTTGATAAAACAGAACTACCTTCCCACCGAGAAAAACAAACAACAACAAGAAAATATTATTAAATAAAGAGCTTCCTGTGGTAATGTATCTTTTGTAAAGCATGTCCCTCACTCAACATGCAAGCTCAAAATCAAGTAGTATTTTTATTTATTTTAGCAAGGAAAATATATATATATATATTTTGTAACCAGACACACACAGCACTCAACTGGAAACAGAAGCAGTTGCTATACTGATATGCTTGTTTCAAGGAGTCATTTTACTAGACAAATTCCAAAAAAAAGAAAAGAAAAAATACATTAGAAAGTGTCAGCTAGAAGAGTAGCGAAAACAAGGCTGAGGTTATGCTCCACTAACAAGCTCTTTCATAACACTTAGCATGCTCATGTATCCATATTGTTCTCTGTTCTCCATATTAACCATAGAATTCCTCCCATCCTTTCTGCTAACCTTGCCTTTTCATTAGTCTGTCCGTTCTGCAAAACTGCTTCACAACCACTTTCTGTGGTCCTTTGTAGAAGTATTTTGCCAGTCAGCCTCAGTGGCCTTATAGGAACAAAATCTCCAATGATAATCTCATTCACTGTACAGCAGAGCCAAAAAGCAGCTATACAAGTGCTTCAGCAGCCATCGGTTCAGTCATTCACTTGATATTCTCTGCATGAAACAAAGATTACAGTATTGCATCACATCCTGAAAGGTTGCTTAATGCCAAAAGCAAATCTATGCCTTTTATTCTTAAATAGACAAGTGCTTATCTTACCAAAACTACTTGAGGAAATAAACAGTTATCTGCCTCTTACAAGTCCCCTAAAATCCTCTCTGCTTTTAATTTATGGTTATAACATAAATTAACATTACAAGCATGCCTGTAATTTGCTCCTGCACCACATAAGTTTAAAATTTGAAACAGATCAGTGTGTTACTGGACAAACCATCCATGTTCATAGCCAGAGAAGTGTGTGACAGAAGTGAAATCAGTAAAAAGAACTGAAATTTATAGGGATTCAAAGCATAAAAAAGGGGGATTTTAGTCCTGCTTAACATGCAAACTTCTATGAAACTTTAGCCAATGCCTCCAAAACATTATAGGTAGAGCTGGTAATGACACCTATAGTTAAGGTGCTGGACACTTCTCATTATAAGACTTGGTTTTCAGTAATTTATAAAGAAAATCAGGACTGAAGACTTCCATGCCATGTACCCGAGACTGATTTTTTTTAAGTTTCAGTGGTTTCTCAGAACAGGACTAGGGTAAATACATTTGCGCATGTAAAAAATTTAGTACAACTATTTGAAGCTCTAGCACATCCATATTTTGGAATAGGGACTTGAAATGCAGCAAGAAGGAACTGCTCTGGTATCAGGGATGTGCCTTTTACTATCCCAGTGAAAATTTGCCCATATTTGGCCAAATTATAAAACGCTGAAAATCAGTTTTCACGTGCTCAGTAGAGACTTGATAGCAAATTTTTCCAAAAATTCCACCTGTACTAAGCATGCTCTATCTCCTCGCAGCACCCATGTGATGAATGGGCTGCACATGCACCAACCCACAAAGCAAATGAGTATGCTTAATTTTAGGGCTACCAGAGAAGAAAGACTTTCTCTGCACCTGCTCCTCCCAGTAGTTGGGAGTTCACTGTGCAAGCTTAGAAGATAGCTTCCAGGATTACTCAGCACACCTGAAAGTCTGAGAAAGACTGGCACCTAGGCATTGAGGAGGAAGAGAAAACAGCAGCAATGCAGAAGGATAAGAAATGAGAAAATGGGAGGAAAAAACAAGAAAGGCTGGGAAGGAAGAGGGGTTGAAGTCCAACTGCTAAAAGCACATTCCTTTACAGAACCTGGAATTAAATCCAGGTGCTCTCAGATATCTGTATTCCTCTGCTGTCACCGAACGGCTACGAAATCCATTGGCAAAGTGCACATCTCATCTTCTAGTCACGGGTCCACACGGAGGACAGCAGCATACCAGTGCTGCCAGTTACTCTGTTGGTTCAAGTGGCAGGTGTCTGTGCTGTGGGTCCAAACCATGCGATCAACCCAGAAGTTTCATGTCAATAGGTTCCACATGATGGAATCTATTTTCCAGTCTGGTTTTTTTTTTAAATTAGGAAATACCAAAACCTACATTAAAAGTCGCAAAGTCAAACACTCAAAAGTTAAGAAATGCCAGAATTAAGGTTCCTTGGTGCACCCTGAATTCAGTCCTTGTGCAGGACTTTGTACAGATGTATTACGAAAAAGTCTTTAATCACGTATTAATCCCTCCCTCCACTCCTATCCACACACACAGTACCCCTGCCATATTCGTGTACAGGATGGACTATGCTCTAGGACTGCACTGGGTCACATAATGAAAAACTTGTCTACTGGATCCGTCACGTGTTTGCTGAGTAAGTTGGATGTTGTACAATGAATGAGGCAGGAGGGTTCAGGAAAGAAAAATAAATGGTGTCATAGTTTAGCCATCTAAATGCTGCTCTGGAGTATTAGATTCTATCTCTGCATCTGCCACAGTTCTTATGTGACACTAGGCAAGTCACTTAACCCCACAGGTGATTACTAAATGCCTACTCATTTTGTGTGTCCAGTTTGAGATTCGTGGGGTCTGAGTTGCAGACGTGCTAGAGCGTTCACAGGTACAACTGAAGTCAATGAGTGCTATGTTATCATCAAATGAAGTGCTACAAAACGTTAAGTTAATGGGAAAAAAATCAAGAATTCCAGATGCTCAAAGTTAGTGTACACTAGGCCTGGTCTATACTATGGGGAAATTCAGTGGCAATCAATAGGAGTTATACAACCTACGTAGTGTAGCTAGCGTAACTGACGTTAACTTCCCAAATCCTCTTCCGCGCACTGTCTCCACTATGCTGCGCTGACAGGAAACGCATACCCCTCGACACAGCACTACACTTTTTGGGGAGGTGGTTTTATTAAATTGACTTCCAAATCTACTGAGTGGGTCTTCACTCCCACTCAATCGATCTGGATAAATTGATCTGACTGCGGTGGATTTGCCACCATTAGTGTGTGCATTCCCTTACTATCAGTTTTCCATCTGTAAAATGAGCAACGAGCCTAATGTCACCTTACTCAGCGGTAAGACAAATTCTTTAATATTCGTGATGCACTCAGGATGCTACAGTGGTAAGTACCACAGCAAAACCCATCCAAAAAGTAATAATTCAGTATTAAGAGCAGGGAAATGTCTGGAACTTTGGGACAAGTTAAACAAGTTTTTTTTCAATATGTGTAGGGTCAGTGTCCTTGTCAGTCACTTTTCAGGGGTTTTCCATTTTATTTTTTTTTTCTGGCTAATGAGACCTTCAAAACAGATTATGCCTCCAAAAATCAAGTCACCTGTCAACTTTTTACATAGCTCAAGCAAAAACACACACAAAACAAAAAAAAAGACCAAAACATCTTCCATAGGTTTTGAGGAGGCTCATATAATGCAACTATTTATATTTTTGTGATTCTTTTTCTATTTATTTGCATAAAGAGATGGACAATGGAAAGTACAAAAGATAAATGACTGACAGCTGCATACGTCATGAGATCTCCAATGGAATTATACAATCGTGCAGTATTACAGCTTGTCAAAGTTGCAACATCTGACAAAATTACTTAGACATAACATGCTAGAGTGGGGTAACAGTAATAAAGTAAGAGAAGGCATACATGAATAGGGAGAAGGAGGGAAGAAAAGGGACAAAGAGGAGGGGAAAAAAAGGAGAGGATAGTTGGAATTCATGTAAATTGCTCTCTATGGCAACAAGCTATTCTATCTTTGGCTACTAATTCAGCCAGGTCCAAATGCCACTGCACTATTCTGGGAATAAACCCCCTCTTCCATTGTTGTAAAATCATGTGCTTAATGATCACTGCAGTACCCAAGTACCGAAGTCTTTGTGGTGGGAGTTAAACCCAGCGTAGCAGGTACATAACCTAGGATATCATTTTCAGCTGAGGTTTGGCTGCTGAAACCAAGCTCTATTTTAATTCATGTCCCCCTCCTCCCACAGCTGCCTGACTATTGGGCAGTCCCATAGCATCAAAGGTTCCTTTTTCTTTGTTACAGTGCCAACAAAGAGCATAAGGCCTTATATCATGCACAACCTCTTTGGCATCCAACACTTTGTGAATAAAATCATTCATTGTATCAAGCACAGCCTGAGATACAGAAGCATTTTTAACATTACCTAATATGCTTTGCCACTGCAATTCTTTTAAGAACTGATAAATCCCCTTCCCACACTTTCACAAAACTCCAGACCAACGGAATTCCTCTTCATTAACAAACTGTACAGAGTGGACATGGGCCTGAGCGTGTTAAATGTAAACTACTAAAAAAATAAAGGGCAGTTTAAAAAAAGATTTGAGATAGTAGTGCAGCCTCATTTGGAAAACTGCAGTCCTGGTCACCCTGATTTACACGAAAGGAATTGTAACAGGTCTCCATATTATTCACCATCTCATTACTTATGTACCCCACGACAGTTGTTTTTAACCACAACTGCACACAGAGCAGAAGTCTTCATTGAGCTATCCAAGCCCAGGTGCTTTCCTGAATTAAACCGGAACCCTGTAAACTATACAAGTAATTTAAGTTTTTTCCTCCAGTGTGCATTACTTTGCTTTAATCAACATTTAAATTTGCCATCATGCTGCCCATTCATACAGGGAACACACAAGATGTTTATAAATTCTCAAGGAAATCAGCCCAACTTTCTATTCAGAGCTGGATCTTGCAAGGTGCTCAAAAACTTGCAGACAGAGATCAGCAGCTTCCAAGATCAGGCCCTATGATTTCACATGGCAGGTAATTTTCCTATTATCACACTATATCAGCAGTCCTCAAACTTTTGACCTCCATGCCCCCCTACAGCTGTCCATACCCCTCCTCCCCCAAGCTGGGGCTGGGAGTGGGGCAAGGGCCAGGTCAGGGCTGCAGCTGGGGGCCAGGCCATGGTTGGGGGGCTGTAGTTGGGGCCAGGGACCACAGTAGGTCCCAGTGGCCAAGAGCCAGGCACCAAGGCTGCGCCCGGAGCAGATCGCAGCTGGGCAGTGCTCCCTTCCTGCTCACCATAGAAGCAGGCCTGTGCCCAGTCACACTAGGGAGGTGCGCCCCACAGATTGAAGACTTCTGATTTATCTAAGAGCTTCATATGTCCAGTTTATGAAAATGGACAACCAACAGAAAAAGAGCAAAGGTTGATATGGCAACAAAGTATCTCAAAAGTATTAGTGTCATATACGGACATATGAAGTGAGTATTAAAGTTAGTATGGTTGTGTGCACATTTTCCATACTATATGTGTAACGTTAGCACCCTTGTAGCCAAGATGGAATTTGGTTTGCAGGCAGCTTTTGCCAACAGCAGATGCATGCAGGAATGCAACAGGGAGATCCATTCCTCCCCAAGGGAACCTGTTCCAACCCCGCTGGAGTGGGAAAACAAAAACACACAAAAACAGTACAATGAATATGGGAAAGAGAAATATTTATTTACAGAGAGATGTATGGCAGAAAAAAAATGCGGAAGATAGAGAGAGTGGTAAAACACAGTTACATCTAACATGAGGCCCCACAGGCCCAGTGGTACCACAATATAAAAGGGTAGACACCAAGAAATGTGTCTACACTCAAGAATTCAGGAGTCTTGGGCAAAGTTCCAGTTCAGCAGTGAGTCTTGGGTGCTTCTGGTCATTTCTGATGCCACTAAACTTTCCCTAACAAACCCCTCCAGTGTCCTCTTCTGCCACACTCTGCAAACCCACACAGAGCAACAACCTCCCTCTATTTAGGTAGCTACAGCCTCCCTCCTCATTCCCAATGCAATGTCACAAGACCAGTACTCAAGGGGGTTACATATGTAAAGCAGGGAAGATATTAAGCCAGCATTTCTGTGTGGGGGGAGTTAAAGTAGCATGGGAGCCTTGTTTGAAGAACGCAACCTTAACTGCATTTCTTAAAATTCTAAGGGGGGAGATTTTTCAAGTAATTTAGGAGCACGGGTTCCAGTGACTCAACAGAACTCATGCTTCTAAATCCCACAGGCACTTTTGAAAGCCTCCCCCTTAGAAAAGTAGCAATCATTTTCATACTACTGCAACCTTAACACAAAGGTATTCAAAACCAATACTAAAGCTAACCAGTGAGTAGAATGTCTTTACCCAACGACTACAGCATTACTTGAATATCTTGAAAACAGGCAGCTAAAGTTTTTATTTATAAACTCCAAAGGTGGGGAGGAAAGAAAGAAAGTTTGAGACCTGGCAGTCAGATCTCAAGTACTTGGAAATACTTGCCGAGAAGATGCCCAAAAAACTGAAAAAACAAATATATAGATTTGCTGCTCACTAAAGGATCAGAAGTCAGGATTACTGATGTAAACTAGAGATTACATAGAGGGGACCAGAAACAAAAGTATTCCAGAGAGCCCACATACTCAGGGTCTAACTGTTCATTTGGGGTTGGGAAGGAATTCTCCACTGGCTGAGATTGGCAGAGACCCTGGGGTTTTTTGCCTTCCTCTGCATCATGGGGTCACTTGCAGCTTTAAACTAAGGTAAATGGTGGACTCTCTGTAACCCAAAGCCTTTAAATCATGATTTGAGGACTTTAGTTACTCAGCCAGATGTTAGGAGTCTATTACAGGAGTGGGTGGGCGAGGTTCTGTGGCCTGCGTTTTGCAGGTGGTCAGAATAGATAATCATAATGGTCCCTTCAGGACTTAAAGTCTCTGAGACAACTGAAAATCACAGGCTAGAGAGAAAGAGGAAAAGGGTGGAGGATGGACCCAAGCACTTTTGTAACATTCCTGTAAGAGGGGTTTAAAAAAGAAATTAAAAATTGGGACATTACAAGAAAATTATATTTTTGAAGTTGAGTTTTTTTTTAAAAACCCATCAAGCTGCAAGTGTCCCTTTAAACATTATAATTAACAGTATAACAGGATTTCATGCACTATAAGAATGGTTGATCTAATGAAGTTCAGGAACACTCATTTCTTTTTATCAGACTACATTCTAGCTTCATTTAAAAATGAGGTTCATCCTTGGAATACGGCTTAGTTAGACAGTATGAATGAGTGCATGTTTTGGCGCTAAAAATACATATTCACAGTTAAGAGACTGAAAATGTAACGTGTAAAAGAACATGAAGCAAGAGACACAACATGTACCTAATTTTAGTTTCCAATAGCTACTATATATAGTTATACATTTGATGAGTCTTCGTATTTATTGTTGTTCATATATGCATGTGTATAAAAATGGGTGGAAGGGAGTTGGAGCAAAAATGAGAGTCCCCCTGCAGGGAAATACCACGACAGCCACAGCACAAGGAAACGGGGTTTGGGTGGGAAGAGCATGGCTGGATAAAGGAATGATGCTACAGAATATTTTCAATAGTGGCAGACATTAATATATTAATTGTAATTCATATTTGCCTTCTGGCAAGAAGGCTGAGTTACAGTACAGAGCAGGTCCTTAATAAGATTTCAGTAGTTAAAACTAGAAGCTAAGCATATTATTAGAGTGTGATTTCATAAAGGAACATTTTACCAAAAGAGACTTTTTCAACTTTCTTGGTAGCTGCAAACGACAGGCCACTACATATACCTTTTCTTCCCCAATGTTTCAGGATACTTGTTTGGTTTCTCTTTTAAAACATATACCAACAGTGGGGAACTTCAATTAACACTTGTTAAAAACTAGGTTGGGAAGAACAGGATACATATTTTAAACACTGCCCTTTCATAGAATCATAGAACATTAGAGTTGGAAGGGACCTCAGGAGGTCATCCAGCCCAGCCCCCTGCTCAAAGCAGGACTAACCTCTGTTAAATTATCCCAGCCAGGGCCTTGTCAAGCCGCATCTTGAAACCTCTAAAGATGGATATTCCACCACCTCCCTAGGTAACCCATTCCAGCGCTTCACCATCCTCCTAGTGAAAAACATTTTCCTAATATCCAACCTAGACCTCCTTCTCCCTTTCCCATCAAACCAAATACATTAAATAAGCAAGCAGCATTTAATTAAGGGACTTCTACCTCTTCTTGAATTCTCTCAAGGACAGGAAAACACTGGGAGATTCACAAAATGTAGTCAGCATTTCATTCATGTAGTCATTCATGCCAGCAAGTGCAGAGGAAGTTTGCTGCACATGGTTTTCCTGGATAGACACAGTCTAGGCACTTACACAACTCCCATCACAGGTGCATAAAAAGCCTATCCTTTTGTACAGTATAGACCGTTACCTTGAGAAATGACACTCTGGTTTAAAAATTCTAATGAATCAGAACATTTTCCCTACACTGTCAGTTCACACTTCCCTCAGCTATCAATAGTCACACCGGCATACATGAGCATGTGTGGTATTTTGGGGTTTGTTTGGGATTTTTGGGGGGAATAGAGGGAAACAAGATTGGCAACAACTGAACAGAGAAATATTTCCCTCATGGCAATGATTCGTTTACTTCAGCCAATAAGAATGAACGTCAAACTTAGCAATGCTTCCAAACGGGACAAGCTGGCCATTAAAGGCCAACCCCCACCTATATTGCCACAGCTGTCACAGTAAATACTTGTAGGATGACTGATATACTGCAGTACCATTTGCTGGCTACTGTGCCTGAAGCCGCTATAGTCTCTGGCAGTCAGCGGAGTCTGGTCCTCCAGCATATAGACCTGCAGTGACAGAGGGAGATGGCACAGACCAGGGAATACGGCTTCTATGGTGTCAATACTCCTACAGAGGCAGAACAGAGAGCTCCCCGCATGTGCTCTTATTTCTCTAGGTCCAATCATTTGTAGAAATTGGAGTTTTGAGTGACGGGATAGAGTCCTGAGCCAGATGGAGGGTGTCAGATAGGAGAGGGAAGAATTCTGTGTCTAGAGATGGATTTTCTGATCTGTAGAAGTTGGGTACATTGTGCGCAGTGGGGACGGGCATGTCCTGACCCTGGGGAAGTGGTTAAGATAGTGGAAGAGTACTCAGCCCAAAGGCACAGACGTTCTATGTTCCTGAGGTGAGAGATGAGCTGGAGGGACCTCAGGTCTTAGGGAGGTTCTCAGCCAGTGGGGGGAAGGTGTAGGTTACATGGTCAAGCAAAGGGGAGTGGAATCAATTGGTGGCAGGTGTGTAAGGAGGGTGAGACAGTAAGGGGACATGGCAGATATAAGAGCTAGATTTGAAGGAATGAGGCTGGAATTAAGAGAAGAGCAAGGAAATGGCCAAGGATAAATACAGTTCTTTCCTATCCTGCCCTTTGACATGTCCCAGTGTTTCATTCTAAAGAGGGAACCCTGCCCTTTCCCAACTAGCTTTATACCACAAACAAACCACTTCCCTCTTCAATATTCCCTCATCCTTTGACCAGTGTCTGCATTTCACTTTCAAAATACGATCAACTTTCAGGGAAGAAGAGGAGATATGCGTCACCTTGTTCGTTTCAGCGCCACCAGTCATTTTGGACCCCAACCACCACGTCCAAACAACAATCCAAACATCCCCAGTTTGTGGACTGGAAACAGTTTCATGAGAGAGATTTTATAGTTAACAGGAGGATCCCTCTCCCACCCCCCACCGCCATAGTTCAAGGCTTGAGAGAACACAACAAATAATCTGATTACGACAATCTAAACTTTAACCATTGTTCTCACCTCAGCAGGTTTCTTTTGTTCATTTGCTGGAGTTTTTGATTTGCTCCTGTATTTGGAACAAGAGGAAAAGGAAGTGGAAGGACCTGTTTAAAGAAAAATTAGAGTTTAGTTGTAACCCACTGAACTTCACAGATTTCCTCAATAAATTACAAGGCACTATTGACTTGAATCTGGGCCAGCTGTACAGAACTGAAACTCTCATAAAGTTTGTCGGTCTGATCACAGCCTCTTCTCAGTAGGTGTAGTTTCAGAAAGAATAAGTGAAACAGTGATCACAAGCGTACTCCCTGCCCTGTCTGAAACACTCGAAGTATGAGTAAGGGGACAAGATTATGCAGATCCCTTCCCTTTCTACCCTATAGAGCCAAAACTGGATGGAGCAAGGAGTACAGGAGGACGGAGGGACACTGGAGAATCAAGATGGTGTTAAACTGAAGTGCAGAGAAGCACAAAAATCATCACACAATATCCTGTCACTGCACTGCAAAGTTTTCAAGGGGATATTGGGTCAATATATGATACAATATCATGTTTTTGTGACACGTAAATACTTATATAGTGTCATAGATGAATGCAGTGCTTAATAAACACAGATCAGTCACTGCCCTGAAGAGATTACCCAATTTGATCTAGGGATTCTAGCCACACATCTCAGTATCTTGAAGGGAAAGAAAAAACATACAAGCCAACCAAAAATGTGTCAAGGAAGTTACGGCATAACTTTAAAACCTTTGGTAAATATCTTCTCTATTTAGATCTCAATCCTGAAAGCTGATCTGCATGGGTATAATCCTGCACCCATGTGGAGCTCAGCTGACATTTATATAAATGGTAAAAAGGATGCCCCATTCATCTCTAGGCATACTTACCCTGATTGTAAAAACCACCTACATGAAGCATTTTAAGATACCCCAACTCTACATACTCCCCCCACCAGTTCTCCACCCATACAACTACAATTTTTCCACTGAGGCTCTGCACAGGTATAGACGACCATTCACATGGATCAGCTTACATAATTAGGGCCTCAGATAACACATGGTTCACAAAAAAATTTCTGACTACATCCAATTTTCCTCTTGAGAGAATGTACTCTCCGGCATTACGCAATTTTGTACTCTCCACCTCGGAAAAGGAAAGAGGTACACATTTATGTTCAATTTCTGTACAAGATTCAAATTTTCTTCCTGAAAATTAATCAGGATTTGTAATTTCCTCTCTGATAACAGAACTCAAAATACTGAAATCTATAGAAAGCAAAAAAGGAAAGGAAATTTTTTTTTAAGGGGTAAAACAGTTTGCCCTCAACCACAGGAGGAAACCACAAGGAGCTGATAGCTGAAAGGAAGGTTAGTGCATACTACTTACTCTCATTGTCTGAACTGTCACTGGTGCTTAGATGCCTGTGACGTTTCATCCTGACGCATCCTAAAGACAGAAAGAAAGGTGATACCATCCATTCTACCAGACAATCAAAGCTTATACACTACCCTGCAGTTTGGACTACGGGGTGTGCACACTGAAGTGCTGCACCGTAACTCGCCCGTGTGGAAGCTGCAGGTGCAAAGTTCTTAATTTGTTCAATTAGTTCCATTTCAAGATGATTAGTTTAATGAAAAATAGGAATCTTTTAGTTTACGTCCGCAGAATTCACACGAGGGAGTTACAGTGCAGCACCTTGATGCGCACTGCTGTTCACACCCTCATAGTCCAAATTGCAGGGCAGTGCAGACGTGACCGAAGTCTATGTGGGTCCTGCTATTTCACGGCAAGCTAGGCAAATGAAAAAACTCTTCAGAGAAATCCTGCCTTTTAAGTATGTAAATACCTTGTGACCTAGCATTAGCTCATTCACAAACAGAATGTAGTGGCTAAACACAGCTCTATTTATGAGATTTAATACCCTCATATTAGAGTGTCTTCCTCTTAACAAAGGTCTCAACTTTTTTTTTAGAAGCAAGTTCAACCCACTAGCTGATTCTCAGAGCAACACTGATTGCTTTCTATGTCCCATCTGCTCAGCCAAAGGAAGAGTTGCCATGGTGGCAGTTGCTAGCTGAAGTGGCAAAGCACAGAAATAAGACAGCAACAGAATAAGACAGGGAGATATAAGCATAAACCACCTTTAGAAGAAAGAAGAGGGTTGTGTGAATATAGAAGGGTAGATTTTAATTAGGATAATCAGACAACACTGAAGAACAGTTAATTTAAATGGTTACACCAGAACTTTATTTTAAAAAGATTCAGTTCGATACAAGAAGTGCCCTTTCAAAAGTCTGAAAAGTGACAAGGTGTCAACAACAATTCGATGACCGTATTATTGGTTTCATAATCCAACAATTTTTAGGTTATTTTAAAAAAGTTAAAAGCCAAAGCAAAGAAGAGAAGAGGAAGGAAAACTTGATCCAAAAGAAGAAAAGACCCCACAAATTTAAAGTAACTGATATTTCAATCAAAAAGTATCAGCATAAATCCAAATACATATGCCCCAGTGACAGTGTAATAAGGAACTGTAATAGTTAACTAGAGTAAAGTGATAGCCTTCTCACAAAATTAAGGCATTTTGGACATCTCAACTGGATATCTACACTTTTGTATCCTTCCTCAACAAGCTTGACTGAGAGGCAGCAGCACCATGTTACATTATTTGCCATACCATAATTGCTTGTTCATACCGTAAGTTTACTTTATTAATGAAAACTTCCTTCCTATAAAAACTGCTAAAAAGGAACAGTAAAGTTTGTATTAGGTAAACACTTACCCATGGTTCTTGAGATTACCCAAAGCCCTTGAGATAAATAGGATTTCCTGATACAGAGAGCCTTTCTGAAGGCTTTGAAGCCTTGAATACCTTGGATTTGAAACAACTATTTCCAGTGGAATTGTTAAATTGCTCAAAATTTCCATGGGTTTTCAGTTTAAGGGCTTGAATTTACAGAATTTAATAGAAAATTTATGTTTAAAGCATACCTGTGATGTCCTTCCAGTTTAGAGAAAGATTTATACACACAGAAATTGAGGGAAAAGCCCCGGCATTATTTAAATTAAGACCAAAGAATTTTGGGGGAGGACACCTGCTTTACTGAAGTCTTTTTTCAGCTGTGGAGGCATTTGTGTGTTTGTGCAGAAGTCTCTGTGTTGCCAAGTTTATTTAAATACACGCTAGAGTAAAAAACAGCTGCAAAGTTAATGTAATAATATGCTCATTGGGTCATATAATCCTAAACAAAACTGAATTATGACCCTGCGCAAAGACATCAGAGTGAGATTCTATTGACTAAAATCTACCCTTTACAAACCACACATCCTTGGAGCACACTGATGTTCCAACAAGTTTCTTAGCTTTGCAGGACAGCATGTTATTACTGTCCAGTGTGTTTACAGTAAGGGGGAGGCGGGAAGAGGCTTGTGGGGAACCCTTTAGTTCAAGCTGTTGCCCTTCATCACTCCCAAGTTTTCACTAACCCTCCTCAGAAGAGAGAGATAGAGTAGCCTTGTAAAGACCTCCAGCTTAGAAACAAAACGATTGAATGGTACTGGGAAAGTACACACATGAAAATAGTTCAAGCAAACGGTTCTAACACCCAGAATATGGGAAGACTGCTATGCTAAAACCCACTCTATACATGAAGCTGAACAATGATCCCAGATTTTCACCACTCTAGTGCCAGATAGAAACACCTCGTTCATTTGAATACACCAATAAATCCACCAAAGAAGGAATCAAGATGATCATTCTGTGAGTTATACGCACCACCTTCAAAGCACACCCAGATCCTTGCTATTGCTAACACGGGAAGGTGAACTAGCCAGTCATCAAAACGTGCGGACGTGGCCCTGCATTTACAGCCTTCCATTATTCCAGCAACTGCCCATTTCTGCTAAATAAGAAAAGTGGTCGCCAAAAAAACTGACAGTAAAATTGACAAGGCTGCCTGGTTCCCAGCAGGGATCCAGTTGCCCCAGGCCTTTTCGCCCTGCTGCCAGCTGGTTTTCTTGTCAAATTTCCAGAGCTCCAGCAGAACCCTGAAATTGACAAGAATGACAGCTAACTACTGATGTAAGGGCACACAGTGTCTACATTGATGTTGCATTGCCCTATCTATGCTAACATAAGCACTACACCTGTGCACCTCCACTGTTTTGTTGGCAAAAGCTGACTTATGAAAAAACCTCTCTAGTGTAGACTAGCCCTAAAATAGTTTCAATGAAATGCTGAAGGACAAAATGATCAGGTATCAGTGCTTGTACATGCACAAGCACATTAGGCAGCGTCAGTGGTGAATATACAGAGCCAAGATGTTTGAGCAAAACTGTACCTCCTGGAATACTACAACCTTTCCTTACTGGTTTTATTTGTTGAAAGAAAGGTTAAACATATAAATGGTGTATTCAGTGTCTATTAGTCCTGTAAAGAAACTAAAGGCAATTGAAAAGATCAATAACCACAATACTAATATGCAGCATCGTACACATTCCTGTACTGAGTTTTTTTTATTTCTTCAAATTTTTAAAATATATTTGAAGAAAAGTGACCAGACTATTGAGAGAAGTTGGAAATAAGAAAAAGATCTGCATTCTCCATTGTATTAAGAGAGTGGTCCTCTGTGTTACTGTACCAAACCACAACTACAAAGCATTCTAATTTTCGATCAAAATAATTCCAAGTATTTATAGCTTTAGAATATGACTTGCTCAGAGAAAAGGCAAAAAAGAAGTAAGCCAAATGTCCCAAGTTTCAGAAATGCAGTTATTAAACTTAGATTATGAAGTGAATTATCTTGAAAACTCTCCAGGAACTACGGTACTGTAAAATCATTTAAAATAGGTCAAATTTCATAGTCAACTAGCAGGAAAGTTATTACATTTGAGTATTAAGTTAATATCACATTCTTTTCAAGGAACTAGAAACCATTCTAGTTTATTTTAGTATTCTAACCTCCCTTGCCTATCTTTACTTTTTAGTGCTACTTACACTGGAAAAACATCCAATGAAAATACTGTAATACCACCCTGCATTACAAATTTTAAAAATTAGCCAATTCAAAGGCAGAATGAAGTACAGTCATTCCTTATTTCTAAACAACCTAGGCAGAAATAAAAAATTACTAACGTTTCCCTACTTCTAAGAAAAATAGGATAGCTCATACCATAAAGTACAGAAGACTGAATCAGACTACAGATGGAATTCAGATCCCACGATTACATGAAGATGGAACAAAAAATTAAACTTTATAGACAATCAAAGACACTACAACCCCACTGGGTTCTAGTAGCAAAATAGCATTTAACTTATAGAAGAGTCAATAAGCAGACCACAGGCCAAACCCAGATCGCCAGATACTGCTCAATGGACCTGCTTCAGCCTGTTTGACCTTTTGCAACTCAGATGTGCTGAGCTGTGCCCACTCCCCAGCACAGGCGCCCCCCCCCCCAACAGGGGGCAGGCAACTGGGCAGGCTGCAGTCAGTCCCTGGGTGGCTGCTTGTCCATCTCCTACTGGCAGTGTAATATATTTCTGATATTCCCTGCCCCACCCAATCAGGTAGCGATGGGGTGTCACATGTTTGCTCTGCAGCCCAATCAGAGGGTAGTGCTGTCAGGGCCGTAATTCAAGCTCTTTGCTGTTTTCACTGGAGATCAAGAACGAACAGGACATTAAATACTTGCAAATTATACATCTTGCTACCAAGCTGGAGATAAAGTGGATAACCAGTGGCCAAATGAGTTCTATGTACGTCTCCCTCCTCTCTCTATCTGGTTACAGGTGCTTATGTTTTTGCACTCTTCAGCAACATGTACATTTTATGTCAGGAAAGCCATGATTACTATCCAGAATAGGAGATAAATATCCAAAAGAGAAGAAACCAGAAAAACATGCAATATTTGGGACTAATAAAAAAGTGATGCACTTTTTGCATTGATATAAGCGAATATAGCTTCTAGTCTAGGGAACTCACTCACCTAAAACAAATGCCTATGTGTTTTGTATGGTCAGAAATAAAGTTAAAAAACTGAACAAAACCAACTAGATTTCATGACTTTGTCTAAATTTCAAATTATTTTTAAAAAAGTACACCAGCAACTCCTCTTATAGACATTTCAGCTTTACTTTGATGCAGGTTATTGCAAACAAAAAGCTTCCTACAGTAATGCTTCAAAAGACATGATTTGCTGCAAGACTTTTTACAAGTTGCAGAACTAGAAGTCCCTAAACACAATGGACCCTCTTCTTTAAAGCAGTGTTGAAGAGTTCAAAAGCCAAGACAGAATACAAATATACAACTCAATTTGGGGTAAATAAAAGACAGCAAAATTAAACATTTTTCTGATTAATGATAGCTAGATAATTTTCTTGCTCCTTTCACAAGAATGTTTTCCACTTTATATTAACAAAAAACCAAGTACACAGCAAAGATTTTCTTAATCTAGAGAAAAATTTAGTACAGTCCATTGTACAGGAAAAAAATTAAGAGGAAGACACTGTCAACCTGTCAGTCAAAAGTCTCACTCTTCTCAAATACATCAGCTCTTTTGCCTGAGATGGTGGTAAGGAGATGGATCACAAAGGAAGTCTGATGGGTCACTACACACACACACGTCTAGAAAAAGCAGGTGAAATACTTCGTACTTTAAGTGAGAGCACTTTTTAGGCCTGACCATACATCCTGCTACTATAACCTTCAGTGATCATCAAAAACAAAGATTAAGTAGGAAAACACTGCTACTCTTCTATACTTGAAGACAATTCACAATTATTCTTCATGCCAGAAAGCAACAATGTGCTTTTCAGTTTCATCTTAGAGAGGGATGCATGGAGGCAGCAGATGCTTATTTTCTCCAGTGTGAGAAACAATCAATGAGGTGCCTTCACACGCTCAGGCTTGGTCTACACTTCAAGTTTATGTTGGTGTAACTGTATCACTCATGGCTGTGAATTTCCACCACTGGGTGCCTAGTTATACTTACCTAACCCCCGGTATGGACACCACTATGTCTATCACAGGGCTTCTTCCATTGCCATAGCTATTAGCTCTTGAGGAGGTCAAGTACCTACGCCGACAGGAAAAGCTCATCGACATAGGTAGCATCTTCATAAAGCGCGGCAGCTGTAAGTGCGCTGCTGCAGCACTGTAAGGTAGACAAGCCCTCAGTGGGATCACCAGTTTCTTTGATGGGTAGGATCAGACAGAAAAGAAAGTAACATCCAAAGGCATGCAAGTTTCAAGTTGACCTTTAAGCTGGAGGAAGCAGGTGGAGTTGGAGGTATTAAATTGGATCCCAGTGAAGGCCCCTTCATCCACTTATATACGGGGTGAATAGAATTGTATACACAGCATGAAAGAGGTGAGTTTTTCCACCAGATCTCTAGTCACAGGTACACTAGCAGTCAACACATTAAGGCTGCTGCACTTAAATACAGTGATGACAGCAGAAAGGTTAATGAGATCTCTTTAAAAAAAAAAAAAAGATAAAAAGAGGTTACAAATACAACTATGCATTTTTAAAAAAAATAAAACTAAACACAAAGAGAGAAGCTGGTCATGCATCCTAAGCTGCCCAGCTGGTTCACTTTAACAGATCAAGTCTCACTCAGATTCCAGCTCATTGATATATAGAATGTGTTTTTATACATATATTTTTAGCTTTAAATTGTAATCTGAAAGGCTTGTTACCTGCCAAAACATGAATTCAGCTTCCCCAGGTCCTGTTTGCCTTTCAACAGCTAATGACCTCACAAACACTTGAAGAGCAAAAGGAAGGTTGCAGCCACTAATGAGGTCATCAGCAGTTTAAAGAAAAAAAGAAAGAGACCATGAACCTGGGTCTTAGCAGGTAAGAACAAAGTCATCCATGCACCTAGACACCAAGAACACTGGCTGCTTATCATCAAATATGGTCAATTCCCCATTCTCCTTTCTTCTCCCCTGCTGGCATCCATCTATGAAGGCCTATTAATTATGCACTCTTCTACGCTATGAAGTCTTGGGGACCTATTTTCAAAATGCATTTAGGTGTCCAGGAGCAGTTCTGAAAAGCTCCTAGGCACGTAACTCCCACAATGGGAAGCAGATGCTTTTGAAAACCCCACTAAGCTGCTGTCTGCATCTTTAGGTACCTAAATGCCTTTGAAAATCTCACCAGTGGACACTCCCAATCTGATGTAGTAAAGATTAATTTCGGAGAAGAGAAGAACTCTGAAGATAAATCAGTGCTATTTCTGCACGCAGCCTTTTTCCAGCAGTGCATGAGGAACAGTAAAGAGGGCATGCATTGATGCAAACCTCCGTTTCATTCTCCACTCCCACTGAGCCATAAGGGAAAAAGCTCTGTGCAAGCGCTGAAGGGGGGAAAAAAAAAAAAAACTGTGGAAAGAAACCAAACTCAACTGTGGGATGGTAGAGAGAACCATTCTTAGAAGGGGTGGAGAAAGGGAACAGGGAAGAGAAATAAATTGCTTAGCTGAAAGATAGTTATCTGAATTTCTTTTAAGATCCCACTCCAATTAACAGTAGGTTAGGCAAGGCTGGTAGTTAAAGGAAGCTGACCCTCCCCTCTCCCCCCAGTCCAGCCAACATCTGAATTCTCCCATCTGTAAGGTTTGTGGTAGACAGGTAGTGGTCTGCCCTATGGGCAAGATGAAACTAGAGTACTATCCACTAAACATGATCACATATAAATGGCCATTGTTTTCCAACCAGACTTCTGTCTCATCACCGTTCAACTGTGTCAAATGCCTGTTTTTAGCGCAAATCCAACAGTGGTCACCCTGAGTACCATTATCCCATAGATTAACCAGGATTGACCAAAAAGGTATTAAGATTTTTAACTTGTTTAAGAAACTAAATTAATGTCAAGCATAGTGGCACAGCACATTTTTCTTAAGGCACTATCCCCATGCACCCTTTTCTGTTCAGAAATCCAAGGACTAGATAATTGAAAGACAGGGGAAGCAAATAATGTCCCAAAACTGAAAAGTGTATTTTATTTGCAGTGCAAATGGTTCAAAAGAGAAGTCAAGGCAAAGGAAAGAATTTATAATTCAATCATTAGTCACTGTATATCTCTAAAGTATATAGAGGTCTCCAGGCTTCCTCCATAGCAAAATAAATATGCTTTTAAATTATCTTTTGGAATGTTAAATTTGCTACTGAAGCAGTAGCAGTGGTCCATCAAAGTGTTTGAGAACTGCTTCTAGAAAAAGAGAGATGTATAGTCCCTGCTCTTCAAGCATTTCTTGTCGATTCTAACAGTTTGCCACAAAGCAGTGGGACCACACCTATGCGGCAATTCATTGCCCACCATGATGATGGGGAGTGGGAAATGTGAATTCCCACACATTTTATGCCAAAATACATATTTGCATGCCAAGATTTTAATTCTACTCTCCACCTGCTTCAGAGAGACTTCCACGAAGTGGAAGAGATAACACTACAATGTACACGCACACGGCGGGGGGGGAGAGGGGAGAGAGAGAGGGAGGGGAAAAAAAAATGTTGGGTCAATTCCAAACGGAGAGAAAGTACTTAATGAGGATTTTCTTAACTCAAAAACCTTTCAAATATCAAAATTTAAGACTATTGGTTAAATACAATAGCTTTTGTAGTTATGTTTTTAGGAAGCAAAACTGCTTATATAGTAACTTTTTAAAAAAAATATCAATGCAAGGTTTTGCTCAGTGACATATGGCTAAGCAAAACTTTGTTTTTTAATTTTATGCCCTTAATTATTTTCTCCTTGTTTTTCTCCAAGGCTCTCACTCTGGGAATATTTAATTTCTTTAATTTTGGGGGACTGTTATAAATAACTAACTACGCAGTTACAGGCCTGTAGTTTAAGAGTCATTGACACCTTGTTTCCTCTAGGAATTATATTTCCATTCACCATGTTTGGATAATTGGCAAGCTTTTCCCCAGTGAGATATCATGTGTCTATTATCTCAAACATTTTCAGAAGAGATCTGAGTTTCTTGTTTTTTCCCCACCTACGGAAACAATTCAGAACATATAGTCAATATACACAGCTGTATTTCTGAATGCAATAGTTAATCAAATGAATTCCTATGTCCAAAAATACAACCAAGTTTAAACACTTGCTTGGAGATCAATTACAATTGTGATCCTAATCTGAGATGCTGAAATATTTTAAATGGTGTCATATGTTTTCAGGATCATGTCTTTGACTTCAGTAATGAAAAATACTGCACTGAACTCCAGTTAACACTGTAGTCAATACAACTAAGAGAAGACAGACTAAATTATTTTTGTGCAGCAACATAATTGGTTAAATTCCAGTCCATTGTATCTGTGCAACCTTCTGAAAGCCATGGAATTGCACACAAAGTATCCAAGGATATAATTTTGTCTGAGGAGCTTTGGTGATGCATAAAAGGAAGATTACAAACAGAAAATGGATTCTGAGAATGGCTAGAGATAATAATTAAAGACTACAATGAACATAATTTATATAGAAATAATTGAATCAAGATCATTTCATAATCACGGTCAAAACAGAAGCACACCTTGAACTGCAGCACTTTGAACTAAAGCCCTGAAATACAGAACACTGAAGTTTTTCTCTTTGCTGCTCCCCATACCTCCAGGCTGCAGTGGCTAAACTTCAAGCTTTCTTTTCCTCATCAAACAAAAAGTATAGCTAAAGCAGTTCTTTGTCAGGGTACAGTTTTACAGTCAAATACCCCCATCCATTATACAGGACTGCTTAAAGAGACCATAATTAGTTATAGGTGCTGCTACCAACTGGGCAAAGGCAGATCATTGTTGACACTAGGTCCTGGAAGCAGTGACTGTATTTTAACCCTTTAAGCCTACATTTCCAGAAGAGGAAGGAGTGGAGAAAATTCACTTCAATAAATATCAGTACAAACTACAGATATAGTTTTGCCTGTTTAAGAAAAACACTAAACTCGGACACAAAACTGCACAGAAACTGGCTGTACAGTATTTGAACACAAAACTTTTATGCAAACGCAACTGAAGTGCTTGGTTTCAGACAAGGTACTACATGGAATGTATGTACGTGGAACGTATGCACATGAAAACAATACAAGCAGCCCGTATTTGGCTATCAAAAACACAGAATAACGAGTGGACGAAGTCCCTCATCTATGGCCTCCAGGTGGAGGAGGTTCTCTCTATGGTGTATATTCTAGTGCTTTGTCCAGTATAGTTTATAAGTATCCAAAGTGACGTGGCTTCTACCACTTCACTTGAGAAAATACAGATCTTTTTGTAATTCCTACTGAAACAGTAATGCTTCAAAGTAGTATCCCTAAAGTCACATTTGGTTCAACATACTAGGCTTATCCGGTAGTATTCAAGTGATTTAAGGAGGGTTCTGTTTTGTTGTTTTTTAAAGATACTTGAACTATTAAGGGCATCAACTTTGTGGTGGCCTTGACTTTTGGGGGATGGGGAGAAATTCAGTCAAGACAGACTCCGTATTTAATCAACCTCGTTATACATATAGCTAACATGATACGTAAAGTCAACACATTTGCCTGCAGTATCCCAGCACTAAAGGATAAATAGGCTTGGTTAAATTTATTTTTGCAAATAATTTCAACAAATATCAATGTTTATTTTATCAATTTAAATTTTTACAGCTACACAATTTTTAGGAGGTTCAGACATTTAGTTACAATAGATGTTCAGATTCAAAACGTTAAAGCTTTATAATTGTTACAAATCATCATCATGACAAAATATACAAAGTATCCTTAAAGCAAACTTTAATGAATTCTCAAACAGCATTTTTCTTATTTTGCCTATCTGTACATTTTTATTAATAGTGATGAAAAAATATTTTCATCAGCATATGCATACGGTGAAATTGACAATCACTTATATTTACCAATAAAAATCTAAGCCCTCCAAACCTAAGGGTAGAGATCAAACCAAATTGTAATTCTGAATTTACCAGAGAAACTTTGCAGGTTATTCCAGTTAACAACACTCTTTTGCATATTCCTTTACTTTAATGATAATCTACCAAGCTTGTTTACAAAAGATATTTAAACACTGAACCTGTGTAGATTTAAACACACACACACACACACACACGCGTGTTTCAGGATTGAACTAAAATCCCAATTCAGGTTTTGGCAGGTGAGTGAAGGATAAAATGATTTTATAAAGTCTATATTTAATTCTAAGTTTTGCAATTCACTTAAAAATTATATGGAAGAATAATCACCCAAATGAAGTGCCAATTGAACATCTGAGTATTAATATTCTCTTAAGAACAAGACCCATATATAAAGAACTAGTTACTACATCTGTTGGAAGGAAATCAGGAGAAATACTAAATTTAAATTTATGATGAATAATTTATTAAAATTTAACTATTGTTATAGTTTTTTGACTATCCACATGAATAGACATTTTTATAACAAAAATGAATAATTATATTGGTACACTTTTGGAACAGAGATGAAGGGTGTCTGTTTTAGATAGCTGAAGTCTTACACAGCTGATTGAGGTTTTTGACTTTTCTAAGGGCTGCTAACCACTGGTGGCAGCGGTTGACACGCAAACTACATAAGATAGCTTGCATATCCTCCAGTCGATGTACTCATGTTCACATAGCGCTGCGTCTCCTGTTGACGCAGCACCGGGAAGATGCTCTCCTGTCAATGCACCCTTACTCCTTTCGGGGAGGTGGACCACTGGCATCGACTGGAGAGCTCATCTCCCATCACTTGAGCAGGTCTTCACAGCCCGCTCAAATCAAAACTGCTTCATCCATCGCTGCAGAGCCCGCAGTGTACTTCTACTCTAAGAGAAATGCTGAAACCTGCTTTAATGGGAGTAATTTCTGCTGTGAACTGTATTGAGCATGTGCACTATAGTTAAGTTAATCAAAAATATGGAAAGAAAAGCTATGATCATACTCATTTCCCAGTGCATTCCTGTAACAGCCAGTCCCAGATACCTCAGCTTCCTTGGCAGGAATTCTGCTTAGTTGCTCTTTTGAAACCAGTGAATGGTCTTAAACAATTTAAGTATGGAGATAGAAAAAATTCTTCCTCAACCTACTGTTCAGACTCAGAATCTGAACGCCTTCTCTATGCATATAATTCTGCAAGGAAGGGGACGAATAGGTATTTTGGGCCCTACAGAGGGCATTAAAAACAGTTATAATTGTCATACCAGATAGACTTCAAACATTTCTTCAAGATGGTGAACCATTATGTTGGGGCCCAACCCAGCAGTCAATCCATTCCATATCTTCCAGCCCAGAAAAATCCAATGAAAATGAAAAAGCTACCTACGTCCAAGAAACGCAATCTAGGACAGCAGAAATGCAAGTAAAAACTAAGGAATGAATGCCCGTGAATGTTGCTAAAGGGTCTAAAAAAGTTACTGAACTGTCCATTTCTCACAGGAATGAGAAACTTCTGGCAAGAAGATCAGCAAACCAGTGAACAAATTTGTACTGCAGCACTTTTCTCTAGTAAGAAAGTGCACTGTGCCAGATCCAGGGGTGTCATAAACGCTATTACTTAGCCTAATGGTTTTCAACATTTCAAGTTGGGAACCCCTTATTTCAGAATTGAGAATTTTCACAGTCCCCTTACATTTACTAGAGAAGTAAAAAGTTATAAAATAAAGAGAAAATGTATACTACAGCAGAACCTCAAAAATATGAACACCAGAGTTACGAACTGACCAGAAGTACGGTACTGTAAGCAATCAGGCAGCAGCAAAGGGGAAAGAGAGCAAGAGAAAGTAAATACTGTGCAGAGCAAAAAAAACAGTCCAGGGTTTGCGCTGTTCCTGTAAGCAAAGGGTGCTGTTTCACTCCCTTTGATCCCACGCCACTTGGAGAGGAAAGCTGTTTTCACACAGCCCCGGCCCCCCACTCCCCTGAAAAGAAAGCTGGTGCAGTGGAGATCATGCTGAAGGGAACTGAAGGTTTCCGCCAAAGCCTGACCTGGAGCAGGAGTCAGCTGTGCTCTGGATGAGTTTTAAAAGGCCACCACCTGTGCATCCATGCAGCCAAAGCTTTGCCTGCACTACTGGATCTTGCCAGCACCTCTGGGATGGCTGGCACCGACCTCCTGCCACCTGCTGCCTCTGGAGGTGGCAAGCAGTGCACTGAGCAGGGCGAGGCCTGGGGAGAAGCAGGTGATGGCTGAGGCTTGTAGTGCCAAGGGTGTAGGGCGGGCCTCCCCTGTTCAGCCCAAAGACAAGAAACAGAAATAGGACAGGGAGCTGCTTGCAAACCAGGCAGTGCTGCCAGGCACCATCTTGGCAGAGATCTCTTCCCAGCCTCAGCCGGAAGACACTGACTGCAGGATACTGTACCATAACGTTTTGTTCAGAGTTACAAACAATCTCCATTGCCAGGGTGTTCATATCTTTGAGGTTCTACAGTAAAACCTACTGCATTTGATCTCAAATTTTGAAGGTCTGGACTACCTTGGAATTCTGGTAATTATCAATTTGCTTTAGAACTGTCAAGTTTTCAATGCCTTGCATGCCCATTGTTTGTGTGTTTCAAGTGATGGGTCAGGACCTGCAGGAGGGTCATGAAAGGCCATCTCCTCCACAATATATTTTGAAAAGGAACAAAGTACAAAGCAAGATCATAAGAAGCTTCTTACATCAAGCTTCTGCATGGAGAAACTTTTTAAAGGCCAAAGTTAAACCCCCTGAATATAGGTCTATAATGGAAGTACAAATAAACCTTTAGCCACAGAACCACAAACAGAACCATTAAAATACTACATGGGTTATAACTTAAGTGGAAACAACCATGGCCCTTGCTTTGCAGCTGAAACAGCAGTTAAACTAATGTTCTATTCTTTGCACTGTTCATGAAAAGCTTACATTTGTTTTCTCAAGTAGACACTAGAGCTGAACTCAGATGAAAACCTCTCATTCTATTTCCCAGTAATCATATACTACTATTCAACTATAAATTGCCCTTCCACTCTACTGTTTCACTAATAGCAAGATATACTCTGTCATCCGCAAAGCATTGAGGGTACTAATACTACTACAAAACATGAGAAAAACAGTGTTTTGGTGAACCACTTCTCACATAGTCAATCAGCATCAAACCAAGTTCTTTAAATGTACACTCATGCTCAGAAAAAAAGGTGGCTGTTTCCCACTATGTTAAGAGCAAAGAGAGAATTTCACATATATTTGGCTTGGAGAAGAGCCAACCCCCCACCGCTCCCACTCCTCACTGTCTAATGAAGTCAAAACCAGTGAATATAGTGAACTTGAGACGTAATTTTCTGTGAGGGTGAGAAACATTAATACCTTTATGTACACTAAGCCAGCAGACCCATTATTTCTACCACCTGAGAGATGAAAGCATCAAGGGAGGTGGAAGGGAGGAGAGGAGGAAGCAGCAAGAGATTAGAGGGATGGAGTGGGTTAGCGAGTGAAAGGGGAAGTTAATTTTACAGAAATCTGAAGGGCTGCTAAAAAATGAACCACTTAGGAAGCAAAACAGGCAGACACAGAACTGAGAGAACTCAGGAATAGCCATTTTTTAGACTGTTCTGTAGAAGGCTTGACATGAAAATGCAACGGAATTGACACTATTAAGGCATGACTGAGTAGGAAGAAGGGGCATGAGATACTGGTGGTAGATGAGTAAAAGGACTCAGAATTCATATGTATGAAGGAAGGGGATGAGAGATTTTACACTTCGGTTTAGATATATTTTTGAACCCTATACATGCTTAATACTGGCATTTAATTTTACTTTTTTAAACTGAAGAACCTTAACATATATATACAAAAATATCAGAGTTATCAATAAAAAAATCCTCAAATTCAACAGAAGTGTCATTCTGAGCCTTCAGTTAAAGGCATTCTTGGTAACTGTCAATATCTTGAGCAATAGGTTTACAGATATTACCCTGAAAACTGGACATTTAAGCATAGGAAGTCTTAAGTTTTGCTTCTACAATTATGCACAAATACTTACAGAAAGAAGTTAGTTGCAAAAGTGTTCCAGTTCCATCACTAAATTAAAACAACTGTCTTCCTTATAATATAATACATTATATTAGAAGCAAGAGGAAAATCAAGGACAGGGGAGGCCCATTACTCAGCGAGGAGGCAAAGACAAGAGAAAGCATAGCAAAAGCTGAAGTGTCCTTTGGACAACATTTTTGGTGAAAAGTGAGATAATCACTGATAACCATCATAATGAATATCTGTTTAAATGGAGTAGGATCGAAGGTTAAAATAGGGAAAGAACACATTAAGAATTACTTAGACAAGTTAGATGTCTTTAAATCAACGGGGCCTGACAAAATACATTCTAGAATACTTAAGGAATTGCCTAAGAGTGCTCTAAGCCATTACTGATTATCTTTGAGAATTCATGGAAGACAGAAGAGATCCCAGAGAACTAGAAACGGGCAAAAACAGTATCTATCTATAAAAAGGGAATAAGAACAACCCAGGGAACCCAGTCAAGTTAAGTTCAATACTCAGAAAGATAACGGAACAAACAAACAGTCTGTAAGCATCTTGAAGATAATAAAGTGATAAGTAACCGTCAACGTGGATTTGTCAAAAACGAATCATGTCAAACCTTCTTTAACAGGGAAACAAACCTTGCGGAAAGGGAGCGTGACACTGGCAACCCAACGACACATAGCAACTTAAGAGGCATTGCAAGAGTAATCAGGACAATTCACTTGTGTATTGGTATCAAAGAAATGTTAATTAGGCTAGCAACCTCTAACCCATTTACTTGTATTGATAAGAATCAAACACTAGATGCTAAGTGTATTTGTCTGTGGTTACCTATACCCTGTTAGAAGAAACCAAATTAGTTTGTAGATGCTAAATCTTTTCATGTCTTGTAAAGCTATATTACTGTACTCAATTGTCTCTAAATGAAGAGGGATAGTAACATTTAAATTAAGCTTGGGAAGTAAATGTTATTGTCCTCATCTCTCTTTGAAATTTGTGATTCAACATAGCGAAACACCTGTAGACTATCTTGGTAGTTTAAATGTCTGTTGCAAAGGGCATTATCTTTGACTAGCCCACTGAATGAAGATCACAGACGATTTGGCATATGCTTCTCAGCCAAACTCGCATGCCTGTCAGCTTGCCAGCCTGCTTCAGCTATAAAAAAGGCACTTCAAGCTTGATTCTACATCTCTAGTCTGCTGCACTCTGAACAGAGAAAGTTTTTAAGCCATGGGACTGATCTCCCAAGTAGTTACTTGGAATAAATACCCTGGAAAATGCAACGGAAGACTAACAGACTCTACATCTAAGATGCATTTGGATTCTAACCTTTTGGGATGATTCCAAAGAGACTTCTGCAAGCCAGCAGACATAACATCTCTGTGATTCTGATCTATGAACACTGAAAAATCACTTGTATGTGATTCCTTAACCATTTAATAACTCTCTTATTTCATTAATAAAATCTTTATTTAGTTTATTAAGGACTGATGGACAGTGAGATATTTGGGTAAGACTGACCCAGGAATAAGTGTCTGATCCCTTGGGACTGACGGAACCTCATGTATGGTGAACTGGGTTTTCAGTAACTTATCATATAAAACCAGTTTGTCGGGATGGGAACCAAGAGCCAGAATGCCTAAAGGCGACTGTGTCTGGCTTCTTGTTAAACAGTGTGGTGCTACAGAAGCTCTTCTGTTACTCATTTGGCAAATCTAGTTACAGAATAAACCAAACCATTTTGGGGTGATCTGCCCTGTTTCTTACAGTCTGCTCTGAGTGTGGCAGTCTCAGTATGGTCCACTCTAGGTCATTCATGGTCACAGGGAGAAGCAGTCGAGTGATAGATCCTAACTTTCATAAGTCTTTTGATATACTCTCTCACGACCATCTAATAAGCAAACAAGTCAAAAAAAAAAAAAAAAAAAAAAAGCCTAGATGAGCCTACTATAAGGTAGGTGCACAACAACTGGCTGGAAAACCCTATATCAGAGTAGTTACCAAGGACTCTTAATCGAGCTGGAAGGGCATGTTGAGTGGGGCCTGCACGGATGTGTCCTGGGTTTAGTTCTATTCAGTATCTTGATAAAATGATTTGGCTAATGGTAAAGAGATCAGTTTGGAAACCACTGGCATCAAACTCAACACATTCCAAGGTTGTTCATGCATTGTATTATGGAGCAGTAAAGCAATAATACCTTTCTGTACATAGCTTTGGCAAGAGCACACAGGAATAAGCATTCACCAAGGTAACTCATACATATGGCTTCTGTTTTTTAGGGTTTGTTAATTTACTATTTTGGGAGTTAAAATGAGTCATTTCAGTTTTATTTAGATGTCCAAAAGTAAGGGTTTTTCATGTCTCTCTCTTCATATATATTGTAATGAATAATCTCTTTGCAATGTTCCCTGGTGCACCTTAACAGTTCTGTTTCAAACATCGCTACATTAAAGCACACTAGGGAATCTTTAGTGCACACAAGCAGGGTCTACACGGACCAATTAACACAACATCTTATGTGCGTTAGAAATCACCCCTCATAATCCACATTACTATTCCATGTAGACAAGCCTTTACATACAAAAATATTGGAAATGGTTACTTTCTGTGTTTATTGGATAAATGCTGCCTTCAAGTTTTTAAAATCTTTTTTGTAGCAAGTGTTTTATTTGTATTTATCAGTTAAAATTGAAAATCAGAAGCCCTATGTATAGGAGATATACTCAATAGAATAAGTTTCTATACTGAGCACTTTATTACCAGAAAGGTTGAGAAAGTAGATATTCAAGAGAAACAAAAATTAGCAGGCTGCAAGAAAAGCTTTATAAACCATTGGCTAGGTGTTCACAATAAAAAATTTGCAGTGGTATAATTCATTTTTTTATTTCTTGTAGTATCTCAAACAAGAACATGTATAAGGGACATTCAAAAGTTCATTTACTATTAACTCTTCTCTTTTGACAGAGGTATACCAAAAGAATCATTCTGTCCAAGTTAACAGTGACTGTTTCTTAAATCAAAACAGTAAAAACTGATTGGGGCAGAAGTGACTGACTTAGAAAGGAAGAGTCAAAGGAACAAAATATACACAACACTTTATGGACCAAAGAAAAGTGTAGAGAGATGTGATTGCATATTTTTTATATTTGTAGGCTATTAGTACTAGTGATGTAGAGGAATTAGGGTGCAAAAGACAGTATAACCAAAAGTAATGTGATGAGATTAAAAAGCAAGAATTTAGGCTGAATATTAGTATAAACTTCTTGAGAGAAAGAGCTATTAGGGTCTCCCTGAGAGGGAAGTGGTAAAAGCTCCTGCTCCAGACAGGCACTCAAAACCAGTCAAAAGCACTAGTAATTTTTTTTAAAGAAAGGATGTACTACAAGACCCAAGGCATCTTTTCCCATCTCTAACCTCCATTATTTAGAGTGACTATATTTGTGTACATTTATATACATTGTAAGTGGATATCTTAAAATAAACACTTAAATGGTTCTGAAAATGTGACAACATGTAAAATATGGTAACAGATGTTCAGTTGGTAATGGCACAGCCATGATATTCTCATACAGTCTGCAGAAAAACAATTTTGCTGCTTTTTGATGGATCCCCAAACATTAAGTGCTAGACTTTGGAAGGGGACAGACACACAAATACTCCTTTAAGCACCCAAGTCCATGTCACGTAGCCTTGCAAGTGCCTGAGGCCCCTACGTAGCACTTAAGTTTCTACCAGTAAAGTCCCCGAAGTGCCCATATTTTGGCAGTCACCTAAATCACCCTTAAGCCCCAGCAGAATTCACAAGATGATATCCTGCTTACCTTGCCTTTCAGTCCCAGCCTGGTAGATAGGCTCTGAGCATGCCTAAACCTGCATAAAAAGGCCAGAGGTGGGGATATCCCCCAAATAACTTTTAGACAAGTTGTTCGAGCCCTCACGTAGGATTTGGGAGATTCGGTTTCTTACCCTACCTCCTCTTATCGGAAGTGGAGAAGAGATTTGAACTTAGACCTCTTACGTCTTAAGAGGGTGCCCTAACCACTGGGCCACAGAGTCATTCTCACTGTCTCTCTGACACTAGGTCTATTTATACATAGCTCAACAGCTTGACTAGAAGAGATTGAGGGCGACCTGTCTAAAATAATACCCACAGCCTAGTGGTTAGGACACTCTGGGTTTGTTTTCACTGCAAGTTAGCGTGAGTGGAGTAATTCAAGCTAACTGAACTTTAACCCACACCCCCTGATGAGATAAGTTCTGTCAAACTGGAGTGAACTAACTAGAGATTATGTACGGACAGGCTTCAGGTTTGGGACAAAACTTGAGTTATAGCTTAAGATAATGCAATGAAGACAAGCCCTGAGAAGTGGGAGACCCAAGTTCAAATCCTATTTCCACATGAGGCAGAGGGGAGAATTCATTGCTCATCTCCCATATCCTGGGTAAGTGCCCTAACTACTAGGCAAAAGGTTATGAAGGGGGGCAGAACTGCCTTCTTCTTGCAAGAAACGTCTTAAGTGTCTAACTCTAGAAGAAAGTTGGGCAACTCCCAAGTGGAGAGGCGCACCTCCCTCTGACCCAGACTTGGGCACTTAACTCCCTTGGGTCATATTCTTCTCCAGAAGGCATTTTCTACCAGCTAGCTTAGATAGCTCTTGCTCAATGCGCTGGCTTTTATGAATCCCATTCTTAGGCACTTAACTGTCCGCATGCATTGTATAGGGAGCCCAGGAGTCTCACTTAGTTGTGAACTTCCCCAGCAGGCAGGGCATCTAAAAACGCTACACTGCAGGACCTAAGTCACTTCACAAATCTAGTCCTATCAAGAAAGAAATTTCTAGACTGAGAATAAAATCTTTAACATTCATACTGTTAAACACAACACTGACTAATATGCTAGCTGTCTTCTCACTCACTTAAAATCAACTCACTCAGCAAGTCATGAGTCCCACATATGTGCTTCCCTCCCTCCCCATTACAATCTCCAATTAATCCATGGTAACTTCATTTTCCAACACTGACAACCTGTCCAATCCTGTGGCATCCACCACCACTTCATCTGATCTTCGACAACGGAGCAATACTTACACCTACTGAAATGGCTACTCTTTCAACCTTTTCCTCACTAAACACTATTTATTTTATTTCTCACTATCCGAATTCCATCCTTCCAATGGCCCACTTGCTTCCTGCGTGCGTTCTCTCCCAGCACCTGGGCCTTAGATGTCTGCCACTCTTAGTCCCTTCCTCCTAGCCCTCACATCAGATTCAGTTGTCCACTCTTCCAACCTTGACTCCCCATTGTCCCTCTCTCCCACCAATTCCCACCCACTGAACCCCAACCCTGTCTCATTTACAAAATTAAATTTACCCTGCTCCTGGTTCCAGTGCTGCCAACACCTGAAAAAGTCTCAACCATAAGAGCTTCCTTTACTAAAAATCTGTCCTCTCCTCTTTCAGTTGTCATCTTCCTGATCAACCAGTACAGTCCCTTATTAACCACAACCATTGATCATCTCCCTGAACCACCATTAAAACCCTCATCCCTCTCCCTCTTCATGTAGGATATTGCCTCCTTCACATTGCCCCAATGCACAGAATATTGGAATGCCCTTCCTAAGCTCACCTGCAAGGCCTCTGCCTTCTCTGCAATCAAGTCCCTGCTCAAGACCCACTTCTGCTGCAATGCCTGCAGAAAAAGAAATGACAAGTTTAAGTTCTAGTGAGGAATAATTTATATAGCCTGTTTGGAATATGGTAGTGAAAAGACTATGTAAATGCAACCTTATATTACCAAAATATGGCCAACCACCACCATGACCACTGTGTCGTGCCCTGCCCTTTCTGTAGGCTGTGAGCTCCTCAAGCAAGAGGCCTGCTATCATTTCAGTAGGAAAAGCACTGAACATGCTGGGGATGCTCTCATGACCACCCACCACTGTAATTCCAGGCTGAATATAAAACCCCAACACTTTTAAAGTTTCTTCAGAAGTACTCCCCATACAAACCTATAAGCAAGAGCATTTAAAATATAGCTAGATAAAAATCACCTTTGTATCTAAGAAACTCATAGGAACAAAACTCTATACCAAGATGAAACTTCAACAAATCTGTTTCTGAGATTTAATGATTACTTCAAAATCAAAAGAAAAGCAAAAAGAGCTTTTTATTAGTCTTCCTTATTTATCATTCTGATAAAAATATTAATTCAGTTGATTAGACTATTATAGATTAGAGGTTCTCAATAAGGGAGTCCATGGCACTGCAATCAGTTTCAGGAGGGCCATGAAGTAAGACCAGCATTAGACTGGCTGATGCCCTACCGGGAATGGAGGCCTGACCCCCATCCCCAAATCCTATGGGGCAAAAGCCCCTAACCACACCACCTCATGATGCAGAAGACCCAGGCCCGCCCGCCGGTTGAAGCCCAGAGCCATGGCCCCACAAAGCCCTGAGGCCCACCCCGCACTGCTGGGCCCTGGAGTTTTTGTAGCATATTGGGGGAGATGAGACCTCAGAAAGAAAAAGGTTGAGAACTCCTGCTTAGAAAGTCTTTTCTTCCTGATCTCTCCTTTCTAGGGTACCACAGAACAGCTCCACAGACAATGATACCACCACAAGCACACACCTTAAGGAGGCCGCCCTCCACATGGACAATTTAGCCAACATTCAACATGATTATGTTAGGCAACCCTATAAGAGAAGAAGGAGTAGGGAAGAGAGAAAAAAGGTGTGTGTTAAAGAACACCATGATTTATCATGAAGAGAATAAAAATTATGTATGACAGGTGCTGAAACTAGTCAGAGCTGGTTTATACTACAAAGTTAGGTTGACCTAATTATGTCAGTGTCTACACGACAGCCTTCCTCCAGCTGATGAAAGTGCCCTACACTACACCGACAAAATAATGTCACCTCCACGAGAGGCATAAAGTCTATGCTGGCGTAGTCAGGGCGATGTAATGTCTGCGTAGACACTGTGTCCCTTACATCCGCTGTTGGCTGTCTTGTTAATTTCACAGCAGGAGCTCCTGCTGTAAAACTGACAGGAGAGCCAGGTAGCTAGAGACCAGCTGCCCCCCACACTTCTGGAAAGCTGGGTGGGGAGTGGGTGGGGCTGGGCTTCTTGCCCCAGCTCCCATCCTGGAGCAAGGCAGCCTTGTCAATTTCACAGCTGGGTGAGCTGTGAAAATGACACTGCTGACCAACTCCCCATGGGCAGGGGGCTGAAAAGCCAGGGAAGCTAGATGATGCTCCCCGGGGTCAAGAAGCTCCAGTCGACTTCCCCCAGCTTCCCGTGGGAAGCAGGAATGGCAGAAGCCGCAGCAGCTTCCTCCTCTCCCTGTGGGAAACAGGGGGAAGGGAAAGGGAAGGCTCACTGTTGGGATCCAGGTAGCCGGTGGAGCAGCCAGGCTCCCAGCAGGCAGCTGCCAGCAGAATGGAGAGACCAGGCTCTCAGCTTCCCACACTGTTCCTCTTAGGTCTGTGGAAGCACTACTGGTGAGGACATGCACCACCAACCCAGTGAAGGTATCATGGACATGAAACACCACAGTAATTACTGCAGTGGCCGCAAGTTGACCTATATAAGGTTGACTTACGGCCACGGCAGTAAACTTACTTTTCTACTGTAGACATACCCTCAGTTCATCATTATTTCTAAGACTACGTAAGTAACAGCCCCTTATCTGCAAAGATCCACTGGTACACTTATGATTTTTAGCACTAGCTATTATGAACTGTGCATTGCCTTTAACCACAGAAAGAATCTCTGAATTTACCCAAAAATCAGAAAAGATTTTTTCATTTTGGCCTCAAAATAAGGTGTGGAACAAAAATCAAGAAGGTAATAATTCTGGAAGTATAAGACAGAGCACACAGTAAGCAAGACTTAAACAGCCTCACCTCTGTGGCTATACATTTCATGGCAGTACTCAGAAAATAACTGTTCCTTAAAGATGATTTTAATTTGTCAGTTTCCCTTACTAGTATGAAAAGGGAAGTTTCATCTAATGCACAACTCCCTCTTCCCCCATTTCAATCTGGCAGAACTTACAGGGAGTTTTAAGAAACAAGAAGTGAAATCCTGGTACTACTGATGTTAGGAGTTTTTCCATGGACTTCAATGGGAATCCACTGAATTCAGGATTTTAGCAAAGAATCTGCTGATTTCACCAGCTCCTAGCAGAAACCTGAAAAACACCACTGAGACTTGCTTTTGAAGACTTGCTGAACTTTGCTGTGTCTCAGCAAACAAAGACTTAAGATCGAGTTAGGATCTTTGTTTAAAGATCTATTCTATCAGGATTATGAAGAGCAAAACCATGACCTTTAATAAAATAGTCTAAAAACTACAAGGTCTTCATGGGGTCCTCCTGCCATTAGCTTTAAAAAGTTATGAAAACAGTTCTGAGAAACTGATATAAAAAGCAAACATCTTAAAGCAGGCAAGGCATCCACTGTAGTTCAGCGAAGCCTAAAGTAGAAATAAACATTGATGTCAAGCCTCCGTGAGAACTTCAACAGAGAGACAGTAGCATCAATTTGGAGAACTAAAGTACACAATGTCCCCCCTCAAAAAGAAATGGCACTAATACAATGGTTAAGAGATCATTTATACTTATAGGAGTCACATTTAAGAGAACTTGTACACCCCAGTGAAATTATAATAGAGAAGCATTATACCCATCTTCCATTCTGTTAGAAACCAGAGCTTACTGAGGTCTGAAAATTTTGCATACAAGACCAACAGATGACATTAAAAGTGAAGATTTATTCTGAAAAGTGATTACACTAAAAAGCACTTTAAGGTATCTGCTCACTGGGTATCTGCTTATTTTAATAACAAAAATTAGCTTTCACTCCTCTACTCTCGACAGCCCTGCAAAGTTAACAGCACTGAAAGAAAGAGCTGAATTCTCTTCTTTCGTGACTATCACCACAGCTAAAATTCTAAATCAGTTTTAACTCTGCTAACCAATTACAACAAAAAGAGGTTGCACTGGCATCACGGAGGGCATTATCTAAGTACAATAACGTGGCACAGATATCCCCAAGGGCATAATTAGACCTGCAGAAATGTATTACTAGTGACAATGACTGATAAAGAAGCCAGCTTGACTTTCACATCCCAGTCCCAGCACGAAGGGCTGAGAATAAAGCCATTTCCATATTAGAAAATGTACACTTGTGTAACTAAGCTGATTTACCTACATCAGTGAAAGCCCTTAATAGACTTGAGGCTGTATAAATTGTTCTCAAACAGAGTTAGTTCACAACATTTTCTCTTTCTGCATAATTCTTTCAAAAAGAAACAAAACATTTTACAACTAGAAAAATTATAAAACCATAAAACCTAGTAGAAACACATTTGCGGAAAGTGTAATGTCTGAAGATAATTTTAAACAGTTTGGAATTAACTAGACTTCCAGATGATGGGGTTTCTTTGAGCTTTTATTTTTCCTGTAACAGAGCAAAATCGGAATTAGTAATCACTCAAAGCCATACATAGCTGTAAAGGCCAATCAAAACAAGTAGTAGAGAAGGACACAAGGATATAGTAGGAAGATCAGTTACAACTATATAGATGAATATATAAACGTGTGTATTACGCACATACTCACAGAGCCCAACTGAAAAATAAAATAGGACAAGACCACCTAATTACATGGAAGCAGAATTAGGATCCACATCTTTTATACTGATTATCTGAAGCGTGTCCTCCAAAAAATACAGCACAGTCAGAGCAAGAACATTTCTTCTTATCCCCATTTAAATTTAATCAATTCTCTCACCAACAGAAGTTGGTCCAATAAAAGATTACCGCATCCACCTTGTCTCTCATATGATTTCCATGCAAGTTAACACAAACTTTAATAAATGGCTCTGTGTACCCCACAACTATGCCTGCCAGGAAATGATACCACTAACAGAATCTTCTAGTTGACCTAAAGCACTTCCATGAAGTCCATCCAAAAAAATGTTTGCAGGCTTATTAAAAACAAAACCTGGAAGAATTCACTCGCTGGAGCACAGCACTGGGGTAAAGATAAATATGGGATTTACACGGTACTTGAGCAAACTGTTTGGCAGCTCAGAACAAAAAAAAACAAAAAAATGGGGTCAAGGGAAGACTTACTAGGATCATTATAAAATAATTTGGATAATCAGTGCCAAGATGTTATAGGGTAAAAACATAAAAAGGAAGAACTGCAAGTGTCACATACACAGCTGGGAAGGTAAATAGAACATAAAAGGCAACATATTTAAGCTATTTTTAAATACCTTCGACATTTGATTTATCCTGTTTCCCCCACTCCTATCTCAGCACCTAAAGTGGCTCATTTTGATTCAAATATGCAGCAAGCCCTGAAAGGAGATGAGAAAATAGGCATAATAATTTACCGTAATCACTTTTTCTCAGACTGTGAAATAGGACCTTCAAAAGCAGTTAGATACCAGGTATCCTGGTTGATGGTGAGTTGACTGATCAGGAATGAAGGCCTTTAAAAAAAAAAAAATCACAACTCGGCCATCCTGTTTTCATGATTTTACTTCCACAGTTTCCTTCCACAATCAGACATCACCTTATTCACAAACCAAATTTAGGCTAGAATATGGATGTTCATTGGTAAACTCTATAGGAGAAGACAAACTAAGGATTAGACCCACAAATTATGGCTTAACTTTTTCCACCTGTGCTGGCTTAACCCATGACCTTTATATTTGGTAAGCCATATTAGCTAAATAAGGGAAATATTCCACACCTTCTTTGAATAGTTTTAGATCATCTGTGTGGGGCCCATTTCTGCTTAGATCAAGCCAGATTTCCACTGAGAATGCAAGAGAAACATCGTCAACACATACCCACCTAGTCCCCTGGAAACCTCTTTCACCTGCCATTGTAAATTCCATAGAGAGCCTTGTTGGGTAAAATGCTGTCTATTGAGTCAAGTCTTCCTCATTCTCAGTGCATATTTCAATACACTAAATGGTAGCTGGATGAAAAGAGAGAATCATCCAGAAACTTTCAAAGTACCATTGGGAAGCTACTTTAAAGGCTTTTTAAGACAATCAGGAATTTCATTAATGGAAAGGCAAGAAATGTTTTTAAAATTCTGCATTGTGTTTTAGGGTTATTAGGTCTTACTTCTTCACAAGGAATAAACAAACATGCTGAACATCCCTATGTTGGATGACTTCACTAAAAGAAATTCTCATCTTTTTCCATCTTATTTTTATTGTTTGGGTAAATGGAAAAAGGCCAACCAAACATTGTAGAGAAGAGTATCTTCAGCAAATTGGACAATATTCTGCCATTTTTCCCCATAGAAGAATCAAGAGCACTAAGAAAGAATGCATTTGCTCCATGTATGGATGCTTGCAGCCATTATTAGATCATTGCTCATGTTTTTCCAACCATTTAGTATTCATATCAGTGATGATTCTTTCAGTTCTTCCTTCAATTTCATTTACTTTTATCATATTTAGATGTGAAATGGAGTTCAACTCTGTCTAGGTGCTTCACTTGCCTCCTTATAATGCTCATTTCAGGCTACACGGAAGGTGATTATGATGTTAGAATAAAATAAGATAGCAACTTCATTATCCAATTCAAGTTTCTGGCTTTTACAGTGTTTTTAAATGACAATCACCAGTTTGATCTTTGCCTTTTTTTGAGAAAGAGACAGACTACTGTTGAACAAAGCTGGATGTTGAAGAGCTGCTGAAATGCCCAAAACAGTGGCTTTAATTATCATAACATAACAGCAATGCTGACCAAACAATCAAATTCACACTTGCAGGTTCAAATTCATTGTTATGGCTTTCCTCTCCAACAGTGAAATTTTGATTCAGTTGCTCTTAAAGAAGGCATAAAAACTGATTTTTCTGAACTTCTTGAAGTTGAAATGGTCAAAAAAATGTCGTCTGAATGATTTCCCAGAGTCTGGAAGCCCTGGCAGCTGTATAGTAAAACTGACAGTTTCACTCAGCAGCTCTCTGGCATCCAGGAAGATTTTCTTTCACAAACACCATTTTCTGGGGGGAATTCCCACCACATTTCCAGTTTGCAGAAGATCTTAAAAATATTAGATTCATTCTGATCGCAACAAAACCAAATTTACCACAGACCAGTAATCTTCCATTATGGCCAGCTCTACTCTTAGGAGGAATCTGTGCTCATCTCATCTGGCTATTTACCAAACATTTACATTTCATTTTAGAATTATTTGTTTTCATTACTTCATTCCATTCAGTCATTTGAGGGAAAGGTTCCTTCCCTCTTAGGTGCTGCTGATGTGAAAAATCTATTCTCTGCTCTTTCATCTTGGAGTCACTGCCTCAATGAATAGCTCCTGTGCCTGCCTCTGCTGTTCCTTAGACTTAGAGCTTTCCTAACCAGATGCAGAGTGAAACTCACATTCTGCCGAAGCAGAAGGCACATGCTCAGGAAAACTTCCTTCAAGATCAGCCCCAAAACTGGATGGGATTTCTCCATACTATGGCACCATAATGGGTGATAATTCCAGTTGGAATCAATATGATATTAAGGTATGCAACTCAATATTAGAATATTAAAAAGAAAAAAAAAAGGCTGCTAAAGCAGAGCAATAAAAAGAAGTCACAAATGATCCCACCAAGAACTAGTTATGTTTTTCCTTGTCAGAGTATACATCTTTCTGGTTCATTATCACTTCTGCATGTGGTCATTTGAAATCCAGAAGGAACTGGTGTGAAGCAGTGGGGGAGGCAGGGGTGGAGGGAATAAAATTTTGCCATATATAGTAAATTCTAGGTGGTGTGTACATCAAATATTTGGTGTACTGGAACAATAAATTGCTTTCAAAACCCTATTTAAACCCTATTTACATTTGAAGTCTGTCAAATCATTTAAAAGTTCATATGTGAATATTTTCATAAATTAAAGACCTACACTTAGGGCATTATGACTCAGAGCAATAACTGGAGAGGGATCTATCAATCAATCCCACTAATTCTTACACAAACCTTTATTAGTCTGGAAGTTTGTAGCAGAGGTACCTTAGTCATTAATTTCATGTTTTAAAAGTTTCATCTCCCTGTCTGGATGACAAACAAATACCACACGACCAACCATGGACTGACTACAAATAGCAAGGAACTGAACAATTCATGAACAACTCATACACTGAGAATTCTTCCTCGCAACTCTCTGTCAAATAATTACAAAATAGCTAATATATTCCAAAACATCCAAATTAATTTGTGAACTTGCTAAACAAAGAGTTAAATTCATAATTATTAAACACAATTTTTTGTAACTAATGCTTCTGCTAGAGTCTTTAATTACATTTGTGTACTCATACATCACTTCCTCTCTAAAACAGAAGAATAAAATAAATGTTGGAACAGGCATTAACAATTTTAGCAGTCAGTTGTGCAAGTGTAAGTCATTTTTTGCAGCTAGGATTAAAACATAAAGGCCATGCTGCGATACATCTTAAGTCGACTCGGTTATGTCACTCAGGGGTGCAAGTTAGCCACCCCAAGTGCGCAATCTATGCCGAATTAAGCACCAGTGTGGACAGCGCTATGTCAGCGGGAAAGCTTCTCCCGCTGACATAGCTGCCACCACCAGTTGGAGGTGGATTAATTTAATCAGTGAGAAAACTCCTCCATCAGGTAAGAGTAGCTACACTGGAGACATTACAGTGGTGCAGCCCATCAGTGCAGCTGTGCTGCTATAAGCACTCTAGTGCAGCCATAGCCAAAGAGGCATTTGCACTGTTTAGTCTCCAGTTTGACAAAGAAGCAGAATTTAGTAATAAGTGCGAAGATGACAAACAGTGTACTTAAAGAACAAAAGCACTCTAAAGTTTTCAAACAAAATGTAACAAGCTGTTAAATTTCAAACAAAAAATTTAACAAGCATAGCAATATTTCATCTGGGAGCAGTATGTAAAAAATTGCACTAGCTATCATGAATTTATCATCCTACCCTTCTGCAGACACTACGAACAGGCCAACTTGCTGCCAGTTCAAGCTTCACAGCCATGTGAACAGTCCAAGTTCTCTTCCTTTATTGATATTAAACTATAACCTGTAGTGTAGCTCTACAGAGGCACAAGTATTCAGCACGTCTAAGATTATGTGTTCCAATGCCATTCCAATACCAAAACTTTCAGTTTCCTAAAAACTGATGTGGAGATCTCTGAAATACTGTAAGCTCAGCTGCTCTCAAGAAAAGGGAGACTTGAAAAGTAGTGAAATATGAAAGACTAAACAGCTCAGGAAAATAGAAGACTGGTGTGTAATTACAACAGTGGTCCCCCAAACTTCTGGAGTCATGCTCCCCCCTTACCTGGTCTGTGCCACTCCAGGAGCCACAATCAGGAGCCAAAGCCATGGCCAGTGGCTGGGAGCCAGGACCCGAGCTGCAGCTGGGACCAGGGTGGGGGCTGAACCTGCAACTACGGGTCTGTGACCAGGGCCACAAATGGGGCCAGGAGCTGGGGCCCAGGGCTGACCAGGAGCAGGGATCACGGCCACAGCTGGGAGCAGAGGCTGGGGCTGCACTGCAGATGGGGGCAGAGTAAGATTGGGTGGCACTTCCTCTTCACTTCCATGGAGGCTGGCTCAAGCTCTGCTGTGCGCCCCCGCCCCCCAAAGGTTCCTCTATACCACCCTAGCGTGGGTGCGCCCTACAGTTTGGGGATTTCTGAATTACACTGACTTGAGGCAGAGGTTTGCTGAGGTTTGAGTTCTCTCTATAGAAATCAACCTTTGGCTGTGACATTACACACTTAAGCCTCCCTGAAAGATGTTATCTTATAGTTGGCAATTTCAAAAGACTACTTACAGAACAATATTTATAACATATTGATGGGGAAAGTCACATTTGCAACTGTACCCACGAGACAGCACAAAGAGCTAAGTTATTTTAGAGTAATGTTAAATTTAAGTGATCAGTTACATGATCATATTGGTCCCTTCTGACCTATGAGTCTATGAGTCTAAGTGGCTATTTAGTCTAGGACCAGGATTTTTAAAACAGGAGATTAAAGTTAAGCTGTTAAGTTTCTGTTTAGGCAGGCCAGATAACTTGCCCAATTTTCAAGAACAAGTACCCCACACCTCCCGTTAACCTCAAGAAGCCCCATATTTTTATCGGATGCATCCTCCACAGACCTACATTCTGTCACTTCTGAGTGTAAAATGTTATACATCTGCTTTTAGAGATGTAAATATCATCTGTTGGCTTCCATTACATAAACAGAAACATTCCTGATAAGGGCTGCTATTAACTTAGTAGTTTCCAGGTTTTAAACAGAGTAAAACAAAACATTTGGTTATAACAAACAACATTATGTTTCAAACACTAAAACAAAACTACTTTAAACTTGAGACTGCAAAGAGAAAGACAAACATAAAATTTTAGAAAGAAAAATCATTTCTCTCTTTTAAAAATCCAAAAGCATTCTATTCATCTACCTGTAACTGTCCAGACAATTAAATCTTTACCACACCATTAAGTGGTAAATTGGGCTATGATCACCATTTGCTTTTGTTAGCAACAAAGCGATTAAAATCCTGCCTCAAGATGCAATGTACATGTAGCTATGGAAGTGGTAATGACTTCTCCATAATTTAAGGCAGATGCATAGTATGAACAAAATAACCTGCCCTAACTGGCTCTTTAAAGTATTCTTTATAAACAAATATATATAATTTATTATGTTTTAAAACAAAGAAACTTTTGTTTCAGTAGCAAGCTGTGGCATCTGATTTTTCCCTCCACTCCAGTAGCAAACCAGCTTAATTCAGAGCCCCCCAAATTCACTTGTGTAGGCCCCAGGCAAATAATTTACCTTCCAGAAAGAGGGCAGAAGAGAAACTGTTTGACACCGGTTTAAAACAAAAAAACAAAAAAACCTAAAACAGTTTGTAACATTTCCATCCACAAACCACAAAATGTGTTCTACAAAAATGGGTAAGCACTATTATCCCTATCCCAAAGTTATAAAGAAAAGTTGTACCCTTCAGTAAGACATACACAAGGTGTTAACTCTGTAGGTGGGACTAGAACCCAAGCCTCTGGACTCCATGCCCACTGGATCATGCTGCCTAAAGTTTTCAAAGACTGTTTAGAGAATACTTCTGCGGGTAAGCTGAGAGTTTCAAAAAGACATTTTATTTCAGCACCCATATTTACTATTTCTGTTTAAAACCAACAGAACACATTAAAATGTAATTAGTTCCCAACCACCCTGGGATATCTGCTATCATGCCAACAAGGAATTAGAAACGCCATTTAACTTACATGAAAATACAAATGTAAAATCAAAGCTATTGGGAAGGGCCTCGGGGGCAGGTATAGTACCTGAAACAACTTTTAATTCATTTTTTAAACTTGCTTGATTTCAAGTTGACTGAATCTCCCCTTAATAATATGGACACTGAGGGTCAGACTCCGGCACTAAGGATATTCACAGAAATGATTGCTCTGTTTCCTAACCCTCTAGAAGCCTAAAGTCCACACCAGTAAAACTCTAAGGTGCCTACATTTTGACAGCTGGTCATGCACGTAGCCCCCTCTATCCTAACACTGTCCAGCAACTCAGTGCCTCATCTCACCCACCTATGCCCCAGCAGGGGTCTCAAATGAGGTATTCCATGCCTATCCTGCCTTTGGGGCCCTAGTCAGGAAGCATGTTCTGACCACGCCTAAACCCACACAACTGATGCCACAAGTGGCAGTGGTATCACCCTCTCCCTCCCACTAACCTTTAGCACAATGGCTAGAGTACTCACCAAGGACTTGGGAGATGGGGGTTCAATCCCCACTCTGCCAGACGCAGAGCAAGGACTTGAAGACTGCCACAAGTTTGCCCTAACCACTGAACTATGGGGTATTTGGGGGCAGGTCTCTCTCTCTCTCCTGTTGAAGCTATTCCACTTACTATAAATATACATTGGAGCATGGGAATTGAAAGCTGGTTCTCCCAGTGAGTACCCTAACCACTGAGGTATAGTCACTCTGTCCTCTGGCTCAAATGCATACTTAGTTATTTATACATCATGGAAGATCTCCAATAGTAGAGACTGAGAAAGTCCCTGCTCCACATCAGAGTGGAGACTACAACCTGATCTCCAACATCTACACAAGCGCTCTAACCACTGGGATAAAGATATACAGGGGACACCGTCACCATCTCGTTTTTTGTGAAAACTCACTAGTCTGTCATAAGTGCCTAACTTCAGGAAAAGGTTCATTGCTAAGAATCCAGAGGAGAGAGATGTGTCAGCCTCTGACTAAGAGTTCAGCACCTAACTTCCTGAAAGGAGTAGGACTTGCACCACACCTCTCCTTAGCATTTCCTATTGGCTAGCTTCAGCCACTCTCCATTCAAGGTGCTGGCTTTTGTGAATCCCATTTCTAAGCACCTTTCTTCCACCCCTCCCCCTCCAGTGCACAGTACAGAAAACCTTGGTGCCTAAAAGTTAAGTGATGCAATGCTGAGAAATGCAGCACCTGCGTCCCCTTGGTGACTCCCATCCTTAGTTATCCCACTGCATCCTGTTTCCCATGTGTTTGCATCTTATACCCAATCCAGCAAAGTGTGGTGCATGAGTAGACTAGCGTGCCCAAGAGAAGTCCGCACTAACTTCAACAGGGAGCACATAAGCCCAGCAGTCTGCCCACATTGCAGGCTCTTTGGGACACAGTTTATTTTGTGTATCATAACAGTGCTCAGCACACTGTAGGTGCTAACTCATCAAAAAAGATTAGATGATATTTTTGTTAACTAATCTTACTTCCAAATTCACTGGACAGTACTGTCACACATTGTAACAAATCAGATAATCATATTACCCAGCAAGTCAGAGGTACCCACAACCAAGAATATTTTTAAGAATTGCTAAAAGCAAATTCACACTCAACATTCCCCACAAGAGAAATTCAGCAATAAAAAAAACTACAGCTTTTTTAAAACAATGTAGAATAAGTTACAGATAAACTGCCATTTTTTAAAAAGCCAAGACTTTTGTAAGATTAAAAAAAAATCTATATGGGCCTATTGAAAAGTCTATAATTGAATTTAACTTTATTTTTACAACAACAACAGCCTCTGAGATCCCAAGAAATCAGATGCAAACTCCTCGGTTCCTCTGCCACAGCGAGTTCACAAACAGGTAGAAAGGGAAAGGGGCTTTAACCCCAATCCTGCACAGAGGTCCCCAACGCAGACCCCTATGCTCAAAAAAGACTTAATTTCAACAGACTCCTGATCAGGCAATAAGGTTCAACACCACTGCAGGTGTTCACATATCATCTCCTTTGCAAATCTTTGCTTCAGGTACTAGCTATAATTACTCACTCATTCTAGAAAGAAAACAAGGAAAACAGCTGCTCAGATTTCTCAGTATTTTAAGGAAGCAGTTTTTGTAAAGGTGACCTAAAAAATAAAGCAGGGGAGAAGGGACAGTTGTAGCTCTTTTGGTGAGTTTTAGTCCACACAAAAGCTGAAAGGGTTTTCCCACCTCTGAAAAGGAGATTTTTTTCCCCGTTTCCCTTAAACCTTAAAAACATAAGCCATATCATGTCTGGAAGTCAGTAGTTGATGCAAAAAAAGCCCTACATCATTTTACAGCACACTATACTGTGAAACGATTTTTTTAAATTGACTCCTTTGAAAACTAATTTTTCTACTAGGACATGCATTTTAAAAAAAACTTAGTAAATAAGATTTTTCTGATTTCCAGTTTATAATTTATAAGGATCTTCTAGACAGTCTTAAGAGTTATGCTACCAGACATGTTCACATCTTCCCGTTCTTCTCTATGTATATGCATATGCCCATGCCGCTTGCATTTTAGCTTCATCAGAGTTGAAATTGAAAATATCCTCTTCTATGGCTCGGGAATAGTAGATACAATTGAGCTCCTCCCAAAACAGCACATCAGCAATGTGTCACCCAGAGGATGTAAGCAGCACAACCAATCTACAAAACAATGAATCCCATTATACGTTATATGCAAACTGCTGTCAAATGCACCAAGAAAAAATAAAAGAACTCTCTAATCTCTGCCAGTTGTAGTAATGTTAGGGGTTACATATACCTAAGGCTACAAATTGGTCACGGATTCCATGATTTTGCATGACCTCTGTGACTTGGGCCCCAAGTGGCAGCGCTCAGGCTTCTGTGATTGTTTATTGCCTGGGTTCTGTCCATGGCTTTTACTAAAAATATCCGTGACAAAATCTTAGCCTTACTTATACCAAGAGTAGATAGAAATCTTTCAGATGGGAATGACATTTTCAACTGGATGGTGTATTTTCAATTACAGGAGTCCCAACCAAAATAGTTGTCTCCCCCTCACCCACATATAACAAATGGAAAGCAGGACAAATGCAGAATTTTTTTTTTAACCCACATTTTCAATTGGTTAGTCCAATGATATTCTGGACTAAATTTAAATACTATAATCCCCTTGAAAGATGCTTCCACCCTGAATTCGGATTATATATATAGTTAAACTTTGCACAATACCAAAAATGCTCGATTCACAGGAATGTTTTACAGAAATCTTCCCTTTTGATGTTACTTAAATATGCCTAGCTGCATCACAATATTTTAACACTCTTCCATGGCTTGTCATACAACAGAGCTGCTTTATAAGCATTATTATTTGTATTACAGTAACACCTACTCATTGTGTCGGGAGCTGTACAAGTGTAACATATGATAGGCCTGTCTCAAACAGCAGGACATTAACCAAATACAACGTGAAGGGTATTGAAAGGTTTTGTCTGGAGCATTAAGGTAATTTCTAACTCCAGCATTAATGCCATTTGTCAGATTCCCCATTGTAAAAGTAATGGTACTATTCAGCTCCAACACGCTATCTATGGTTAGTGTACTTACAACATGGTGTACATATAAAGATTATGCAAATGTGTATTATTTTATCTATAGAACTACCCAGTAAGCTATAAAAGCAAGTATTTCAGATCCAGGAAAAATCTAATTACCTGCAGTCATCAAGAAAGAAATATTGCCAACGCACTCTATGAACACATTAAAACAACTCTCCCACATAAACTACATATTTTTTTCCGTCTAACTTTATTCTTAGTGGTAGCATATGTCCTCACTTAGTATATGTCCTCATTTACTCCAAAGGCAATACTCATTTCCCCTACTAGGGCCAGCCTCCCACCCCACCCAAATGCACTCTTTCAGGATTAAGCAGATTTATTCAGAAATTAACAAGTCTTCACCTTTATCTGCAATGAACAAAGAACATTTCAGCACAGACTCCCTCTTATTAGGCATATGCCCAGAGCCCAGTGTAACAAGGCCCCGATCGGCCTCTTTCAGCATTACCACATTAAGTGCCAAAAGATCAAAGTAAAACATAAGTAAGAGCACCCTGACCTGGCGAGCCCATCCACAAGTCACCTTTGCTTTCAGCTTGGCCAGCAGCACAAAAGGGCCTGATTTACACACATTCCATTTTCTCGGGGAGGGGGCATTGATTTCTGTCTCGCTTACCCCCACTGCTCAACAACGCAAGCTATAGCCAAACAAGCCGCTCGAACAGGGGTTCTGCAAGGCTTGAACTAAAGGCGGGTTGTCGGGTTTTTGGCTTTAAATCACAATTCTACCTGACCCGGCGCAACTTTCTGGAACGGACAAGGCCCAGCGCAGCAGCACCCATGCCCGTGAGAGCCGGCATCCGGCACACAAGGATGGAGCCGAGAGGCAGGGAGAGAAGCGGGGACAAACCAAAGGCCGCTCGCGGCCCCTGCACTTGTTATTGCCCCTTTGTCGGCGCGCACGTGGGGGCTGAGCGGGAGCAAAGAAGGTCCCCGAGGAGCTGCCGAGCGAGTCCCGCCAGCGCCGCCCCACCATGCACGGACGGACCCCGCCGCCGCCGCCGCCGCCTTCCCCGCGCCGGGGCCAGCAGCGCCCGGAGCCGAGCCGCCGCCGGGGCCCCGCCGGCAGAGGGAGCCGCACGGCCCGCGCCCCCCGCGGGCGGCCTTGGCGCCA